>JAHRHZ010000013.1:13217195-13297388 GCA_024137785.1 Ginglymostoma cirratum | reverse complement strand
GGAAGGAGAGGGGGAAGGAAGGAGGGGGGTGAAGGAAGGAGGGGGGAAGGGGGGAAGGAAGGAGAGGGGGAAGGGAGGAAGGAAGGAGAGGGGGAAGGGGTGAAGGAAGGAGAGGGGGAAGGGGGGAAGGAAGGGGTGGAAGGAAGGAGAGTGGGAAGGAGAAGGGGGAGGAGGGAAGGAAGGAGAAGGGGGAGGAAGGAGGGGGGAAGGAAGGGGCGGGGGAATGAGGGAAGGGGCAGGGGAAGGAGGTAAGGAATGGCTGGGGGAGGGAAGGAAGGCAGGAAGGCGTGAGGGAGGGAGGGAGGGAACGAAGGAGGGAAGCGATGGGGGAAGGAAGGAAGGGGTTAGGGAAGGAAGTAGGGCAGGAAGGGGTGGGGGCAAGAGGGGAGGTGAGGGGTGGGGGAAGGAAGGTGTGGTTTGTGGGAAGGAAGGGGTGGAGTAGGGTGGGGGAATGGTTGGGTGGGGGAGGGGGAAGGAAGGGGTGGAGTGTGGGAATGTAGAGATGGGGTGGGAGAGGGGTGGTGGAAGGAAGGGGAGGGGCTTGGTGGGGCAAGGGAGGGTGGGGGGAAGGAAGGGGTAGAGGGAGGGTTGGGAAGGAAGGGATAGAGGGAGGGGAGAGAGGGCGGGAGCGTTGTGGACTGGTGGAGAGATGGGAGAGAGGACGGATCAAGGGGGGAGACTGGTGAGGACAATAAGAGTGGGAAGAGGGGCAGGAGACCATGGGATGGGAGATAGTGGAAGGAGGATGGTGTAGGGAGGGAAAGGAAAGGTGGGGGTAGTGGGGAGTGAAGGGGAGCAGGGCGCGGATGGAATGGAACAGAAGAAAGTAGGGGAGGGAGAGGAAAGACATGGGACTTACGGGAAGGGAGGATGGGATATGGAGGAGAGGGGAGAAGGCCTAGATGGGAGGGAAGAGATGAGGGTGGAATAGGGATGGCAAGGGAGGAGAGGAAAGAGTGGGAGGGGAAGGATGAGGAAAGTAAGGATGGGCTGGAGCTAGAAGAGGATGGGGTGAGTGAGAAGAATGGGAGGGGAGAGACCAAGAAGGATGGATTGAGTGGGTGTGGTGAAATGTGAGAGTAGGTGATGGGAAATGGGAGATGGGGAGGGACTGACGAGAGTGAATTGGGGCGTGAGAGAAGGGAAGTGAGTGAAGGAGGGAGGACAGAACAAGATAGGGGATTGTTGGGAGAGTTGGAGGAGAAGGACAGTAGGTGGGGGAGGGTAGAAAAGATGTGGACGGGTGTAGGGGAATGGTGAGAGGGCAAGTAGAGGGGAGAGGTGCTGAGAAGGATGGGGAGGAGAGAGTGAGGAGGGTACTGGATGGCAGTGGGGAAGCTGGGACAGAGTTGGCAAGGGGGAATTGAGGAAGAGGAGGTGGGCAGAGAGGAGAAGAAGGTGAACTGGGGTTATGAGTAAGGGAGAGAGAGGATGGGGAAGGGTTTTAGTGAATGGGTAGGAGGAAGGGAAAGGAGCAAGGGGGTGGGGTTGCTCTCCCTCCAACAGTTTATATAATACTGCATGAAATATATTTGTGTGGATGGTGTCTGAAATTGCAAGCTTGCTGTATTGGCACTCTGTATACCCAGCTGTGATCGCTGTCTCAACACACTGACAATCTGGAATGAAATGTAAAACCTTTACAGTCCGTGACTGCAACTTTGTTTAAGCTTGCCCAAGCTTCAGGCTATGTAGTGTATTTTTATCACATACATCATTGCAACTCACTTGGACTGTACAACTATGTAAAATTCCTAAAACGTAGAAGAACTGATGTTCAGACTCGTTACAAGAAAATTCTGAACAATGTTCTTATATTTACAATATAAGCAGTGATTCAACTTGATAGAACAGAAACGGAAATAGAAATTGCTGGGAAGAACTCAGCAGGTCTGGCAGCATCTCTGGAGAGAAAACCAAGTTAATGTTTCAGGTTCGGTGACCCTTCAGAACAGATTGTAGCATGGAAATGGTGGGTTTCAATGCAAAAGATGGGGTGGAGGGAGGAGTAAAAGATAAGTGCAGATGGAGTCCAGAGATAGAGGATTTTTCTGATGAAGGGTCTGGGCCCAAAACGTCAAGCTTTCCGGCTCCTTTGATGCTGCTTGGCCTGCTGTGTTCATCCAGCTCCACACCTTGTTATCTCTATAGAGGAAAATCAGTTGGGCAAACAAAGGATTGGCTAAAGGTCAGCCTGGGAGAATGAATGGCATCTACTGGGGACCAGTAAGTTTTTCCAGCAATTTCTATTTTGTTTCTGACTTGTAGCATCTGTAGTTCTTTGGCTTTTTGTTTAGTAGCTGACAGTACAGACGTGAGTATTGCTGAAAGACACATTTTGTGAAATCTTTTCATCTTGCACTCATCATACAATTGGAATTGGTATTCTTATGAATTCTTCTGAAGAGTGCAAGATGAAAAACTTCTTTGTCAACAATTCACAAATATCAATTACCAATTTTATTCAATTTCTGGTTACACACCAGAAATTGCAAAAAGAAATAAAAAGAAAATCTAAAAGTTGGATTGCTCAGATTAAGCAAAGTAAGTGCTGGAATCTCAGATTAATAAACTCAAGAGAAAATAGCCCAGAAATTCATTGGCACTGATCGCACTTTTTGGTGCATCTGCTTTGCTTCATTTGTGTGAGAATCATAGACTTTCATCCATACTCCTTTAACATGTACAAGTCCAAGATAGCTTGCTTTCAATCCATGGATACTGCCTGACCCACTGTGATCTCCAGCATTTGTTGTTTTCAGTCATTTTTATTTTGCAATATTGATTCAGGGACAGATATTGGCCAGAACACCAGGGATACCTCCACTACTCCTCTTCAAATGGTGCCATGGGATCTTTTGCATCCACTTGAACAGAGGTGGGACCTCAGTTTAATATCTCATCTAGAAGAGTGCTGCAATGGGCATCTATATGGCAAGCAGATTAGTGTACTCCTAACTTACTGATTGTTCTCTGCCCCTTGTTGGCATAAATTATTTTCAAGACTAATATTTGATGTAACCCTTCATCAAACTCATAATTGCAAAATTTGATTTTGATCTTGTTCTACAGACTTCACTGTAATTTAACCTCTTTCACCTCAACTGCCTCTGTACCAAAACTAAACAGTCCATCAGAGACATTCTTGATCTATAATTTTCAGATGACTGCAGTTTTTTATTACCCCCCATACCGGTTTTGCACGTCACTCTTTCTGACTTCAGTTCTGCAAACCAAAACCTGTTCTTGAATGTTGTCAAGACAAAGTTCACATATCAACCCACACACTGTCAGTCAAATATTCTACTTCATAGAGTCATACAACATGGAAACAGACCCCTCAGTCCATCTTGTCCATGCCAAACATAATCCCAAACTAAAGTAGTCCTACTTGCCTGCTCCTGGCACATGTCCCTCCATGTACACTCACCTCTGGTTTGTTTTGTTTTCAAAGATTTTAGAAAAAATTGTTTGATCACCACATTGTTCTGAGAGTAGTAAATGTCATCAAGGAAAGTAATTTGAAAGCAACTATTTTTTTGGGTGAAACCTTTAATGGCCAGTTTCTCAACATGCTTTTAAATAGGTGACATCTCCAGAGAGGTACAGTTTCTCCTAAACTATAAATTTGAACAATTATTGTTGTTATTGACTTACGTTGATAATGAAGAAATTAGTTCAATGGTCAGAAATAGCACATCTCCAGAGAAATCCTGTGTCCATATCCAGCAAGACCCAGACAATTTTAAGACTTAGGCTGAGAAGTAGCAAGTATCATTTTTGCTATACAGGTGCCAGGCAAGGACCATCTCCAATAACTGAGAATCTAACATTGTCCCTTGAAATTGAATAGAATTTCTATTATCAACATTCTTGGGGTCATCATTGATCAAAAACTGAACTGGACCTGCTACACAAGTACTATGGCGACAGGAACAGATCAGAGGCTAGGAACCCTGCAGCAAGTAACTCACCTCCTGGTTCTCCAAAGTCAGAAATGGTGTAGATACCCTTCATTTGCTTGGCTGGATTCAGCTCCAACAACACTCAAGAACTTCAACACCCACTTGACTGGGACCCCATCCACCATCTACCATCTCCCATCTACCATCTACCATCTCCAACTTTCACTTTCTTCACCAGCGATGTACAGTGGCAGCAAAGTATACCATTTACAGGGTTCACTGCAATAACTCACCACAGTTTCACCCAAATCCCCTTTGTAAACCTGCAATTTCCTGCATCCAGAAAGGCAAGGGTAGCAGACGCATGGGAACATCACAGTGTTAGCCATCTCATCTCGGAACCATATCACAGTTCCTTCATTGTCACTGGCTCAAAATTCTAGAATTCCCTCCTTGCCAGCCCTGTCTGTCTTCATACATTTCACGAGCTTCAGCAATTCAGGAAGACAGCTCACCATCACCATTAGGGCTTGGCTTAGCCAGTAAAGGCCACATCCCATAAACAAATAAAAAGAAACATATACAACACTGAATAATATTAACAACAAGAAGAAACATATTCGTCAAACCAAATTGACTGAAAACTTAAGCACATATTGACTTTTAAAAATCAATATCAGCTATGACTCAGATTGCACTGTTCTCTTTGAGCCACAAGACTCTGGGTCCAAGTGTCTCTCCAAGGCTTCAATGTTAGTGTCAAGACTGCCTTTTCCATGCAGACCAAGCAAGTGTTGCACTGCTGGGGGTACTGATAGTAGGGGGGCCTGTCGAGTGAAGCACTGTTTGCTCCTCTCTAGTGGATGCAAAATATCCCAGGGCAGCACTTAAAGAGAGCAGGGAGCTATCACTGGTGTCCTGGTCAATATTTATATCCCTCAATCAACATCACAAAGGAAATAGATGATCTGGTCATTTTCACATTGTGATGTGGGAGCTTGCTGTGTGCAAATTGGCTGCTGCATCTCCTACATCACAAGTATGGCAACGTAAAAATGTTGTAATGCTCTTTGAGACATCCAGTGGTATTGAAAAATTCAATGTAACTGAACCACTCTTATTTTTTTTTCTTTTATGAATTACAGGAAAGGCCATGACCACACGTGCTCTGTCTAATTTGTACTAGGTGAACATACCCACTAAAATGTACGGAATGGGTAAAAGTCGAGCTGCAAACCTGAGATACATTGAATCCTGTGCTCGGAGAATAGTGGCGGCCTCAAATGGACACAAGATAGTTACAAGGAAGAGCACCACGCCTGTGCAAGCTGCCAAAAGCATTCACAGGATATTTCATTCAAACACAAAGCCAAACCCGTCCCTGCAGGTGAATTCAAGCATTGTTCTAATGGATAGTACATCAACTTAATAACTATTGTGGTGACTTGTACCAGATGGAACTTTGCAGTGTGTTTAACACTGGGTAACAGCATACAATTAACTCAGAGATAGGAGGAACTGCCGATGCTGGAGTCTGAGATGACAAGGTGTGGAGCTGGATGAACACAGCAGGCCAGGCAGCATCAGAGGAGCAGGAAAGCTGGTGTTTCGGGTCTGGACCGTTCCTCAGAAAATTAACTAATAGTGGGAGGCAATTTCTTCCCAGCACTACATATGGAAAAAGACAAATGTTTAAATTGCAGATGTATATTTTTACTACATGAAGCAGAAATGAAAAAAATAACAATTGATCTTCAGTCTTGCGTTTACTTTTCAGCCCATTGACTATAGCACATTTTAGAAATAACCTGACCACTGTCTTCTTTGCAATGTAGGTGCTGTCAAGCCCAGAATTCCTGGCTGGAGGCACGGTTATTAACAATCTGAAAAACCCAGATCGAGTGTCGACTGGTGGAGATGAACCACCAGAGGGTAAGGAGATGATTTGATTACTCTGTGCTGTGTATGAGTATTGGGTACTGAAAGACAAAATCATCACTACCAACACATGGTTGTTAGAGCTTTCCAAACTGGCACACTCACTTCCAATTCAAATGCAATCTGTTGTTAAATTTTATCTGATAATGCTCCAAGAAGCATCTTTTTCCCATGCTGAAGGAAAAAGAAGGTGCCACATAAGGTGATGGCATAGTGATATTATCGCTGGACGATTAATCCAGAAGCCTGGGTAATGTCCTGGGGACCTGGGTTCAAATCCTGCCTTGGCCGATGGTGGAATTTGAATTCAGTAAAAATCTGGAATTAACAGTTGAGTGATGACCATGAACCCATTGATTGATTTTTATTGTCATGTGTACCAAAATACAATGAAAAGCTTTGTTTACGAGTGGTACAGGAAAATCACGGCAAGCAAAGGATGTACAGATCAAAAAGACTTAGAGGCATACAGGTTACATTGCAGGTTACATTATTTGATCAGAAATCACACAACACCAGGTTATAGGCCAACAGGTTTATTTGAAAACACAAATAAACCTGTTGGGCAATAACCAGTGTGATTTTTGACCTTGTCCACCCCGGTCCAACACCGGCATCTATACATCATACATTATTTGAGAATAGAGTCCATTCAACAGTCTGATAACAGCCGGAAAGGAGCTGTTCCTGAACCTGCTTGTGCATGTGGTCAAGCTTCTGTATCTTCTGCCTGACGGAAGGGGTTGTAGGAGTCATTGCCAGGGTGCGATAAGTCTTTGATGATGTTGGCCATCTTTCCATGGCAGCAAGCCATGTAAGTAGAGTCCATGGATGGAAGGTTGGCTTCTGTGATGGTCTGGACTGTGCACACAAACTTCTGTAGTTTCTTATGGTCCTGGGTAAAGCAGTTGCCATACCAGGCCATTATGTACCCAAATAGTATGCTTTCAATGGTGCTTCTAATTCCTGAGCTGCCTGAGAAAGAAGAGGGGTTGTCGTGCCTTCTTGACTGTCGCATTTACATGGGAAGTCCAGGACAGGTCGTCGGTTATCATCACTTTGAGGAATTTGATGCTCTTCACCCTCTCAGCCTCAGTTTCGTTGATGTAGATGGGGGCGTGTTCTTTTCCTTTCTTTTCAATTGTTGGGAAAAATCCACCTGGTTTGCTAATGCCCTTTAGGGAAGGAAACTGGTGTCCTTACATGGTCTGGCCTTTATGTGACTCCAGACACACAGCAATATAGTTCATTCTTAATCTGACCCATGGAAATTAGGGATGGACAATAAATACTAGCCTAGCCAGCAATGCCCTCATCCTGCTTTGTATGACTATATTGGAGAAGTTCAGGAATATGTTGAGCACTATACATTGGCATCAACATTTTCTCTGAGCTGACTACAGTTCTGGATGTCGCTGACGTGCATGAGCCTCGGAAGTCCATGCAGTCAGTAAGAAAATTAGAATGAACGCTGCTTGACAGCCAAGTCTCTCAAAAAGCCACCATCAGAAAGAAGATCCGACAATGGATCAGCTGTGTCATCGCAGCCTTCTACAAGCCGCAACATTCAGTGTTCGACAACAGTGACCTACACAAGTCAACAAAAGTTCTTGTGTGCAAAGCAGTTGCCATCACCCCACTTCAGTACTACAGTGAACCTAACTGGACTGTGCATCAGTATCATATAGGGATGTGTAGATTAGGTGGGTTATGGGGGGATAGGTCTGGGTGGGATGCTCTGAGGGTCGTGTGGACTCGTGGGGCTGAAGGGTCTGTTTCCACACTGTAGGGATTCTATGATCTATGATTTCCTCAGACACATTTGGCGAATTCAATGAAAAGACTGTTGAACAAATGCTCTGCACCATTCAGAGAAAATTCCTGCAAAATATGTACAATGGACTGTACTCTGTCCAGATGACTGAAAGTTGTTTCTGCCACCACGTCGTTTTCTCTTTCTCAATTCTTAAATAGCCAGCATTCCAGGATAGGACAATGAAAAGTTTTCAAAGACATTCTGGGACTCTCCATGAAATCCTGCAGCAGCAACATTAATGCCTGGGAAGAGTTTGCTATCAAACATTCAGAATGGTGACAACATATCCAACAAGATTCGTCAAACATCTTAATATTAAGGCAGAGCAGCATCAAAGAAGGAAAAAAAAGGAAACAAATTCTGTACCCTGGATCCCACTGCATTGTTGGACATCAGTCCTGTGTCCTAAAAGATGGTAGGATTGAGAATTGACCTTTTCAGTCACATGAAGACCCCTGGCAGAAACATGCACCACTGAGTAGATATCATCCTCAAATCGCAGGAAAACTGACAAGTCATTCCAGATATGTGACTTTTTTTCCCTGACCCCACCATAACATTAAATGATCACTTAATATAGAAAATCCTGATCATTGTTAAGCCCTACTCTACTCAGATTTTGCTGTTTCCAGTAAACCTGACATGCTCCATGTGAATCTTATCCATGAAGCCTCAGAGGATGAGCCAGTTACTTACATACCTGCTTGTCAGTGAGATCCTAGATGTTCAGCTGTCAGAAGTAAATACCTCAAGTACTGTAGATATTCTCCCTACAGAGGGGTGACATGATGGCTCAGTGGTTAGCACTGCACAGCACCAGGGACCTGGGTTCAGTTCCTCCATTGGATGGCTGTCTATGTGGAGTTTGCACATTCTCCCCATGTCTGTGTGGGTTTTCTCTGGGTGCTATGGTTTCTTCCCACATTCCCACATTCCAAAGATGTGCAGGTTAGGTGGATTGGCCATGGGAAATATAGGGTTTCAGGGATAGAATAGGGGATGGGTTTGGATGGGATGCTCTTTGGAGGAATGGCTGAATGGCCGAATGGCCGACTTCCACACTGTAGGGATTCTGTGATTGTTTGTGTCAATTCTGTTTCTTTGCTATTCCTGCCACATATCAACTTCAGCTGAATGTTCTACCACCTGCTCTCCTATTTAAATAAGGGCAGCTGCAATCCCAAAAGCCTCCTGGCACCACTGCTGACTGATAACACAGGCTGTGAAATTTGCAGAAATGTGGTGATCATCCAATGGTAAGAGAAGGAAAAGAAACAAATATACTGACCATCCAGCTGTGGAACAGAAGGCAAAAGGAATGAATATGATGGGAAAGAAAAGAATCATGGGAGAATAATAGTAAAAGGTAAATAAAAATAAATGTTAAGGGAGATGTTAAGCATAAATGGAAATATACTACAGTCACCGTGATATAAAATGTCAATCATTGGTTTTGGAATCTAATGTTAAAGAACAGCCTGTCCTCGACAACCCTAAAAACAATACCACTAAACTGTGCAATCACATGACTGGGACAAAGCAAAGTCAGAGTCTTTGCTATAAATATGTCTTCAACCACTTAAAATCTATTTTTGGCCAACCAGTGAACAGGGGTGTGTGTTTGTTGAGCAATGTAAATTACATAAAATATAGTGACAAGGTGAATGAGGATAACATTTTAAAATGTAGGCAACGAAACAAATCATGTACATTTACAATATTTTAAATGAATTATCTTCTTCAATGTCTGGAGTGGGTAGAAGTAAGATAATGATCCATGAATTTTGTATCTGAATTATTACAGCTGAGCCAGGTTTCACCTTGGCTTTTGGAGTAGCCATATGACTATGATTATGGTTCAATTATCTCATTAGTTATTTCCCTCAGTATCCAGTCATTTTGTTTATCTTTGTAAAAGAATAAGGGAAGGCAAGACTTTTAGTACATTTCAAGGATTTCAGTAGTTTCTAAAGTCAATTTGCATATTTTGAAATTATAACACTAACAGACGTAACTGGAACTGCAGAAATCTACTCGGCACATTTAGTTTCACTTTCTTGCTCTCTAGCCATCAGAACATCAAATTGTCTCTTTGATTGTTAAGTTTTTACCTATTTGATAAATATCGAATACATTCACAATCTCGATGTTGTATGGTGCCCATAATACAGGAAGAGAGAGATTTTAATTGAAAGAAGACACATTATGTTTCATTTTGTTTTTCAAAAAGACCTTTGCCAGATTATAAAACGTTCACTACTGAAAAGTGAATGAGCAAGTGGATTGCTTCCAGAAATGTCCAGCAACTATCAGGACAAAAGCAAACTCATCACTTCCTAGACTAAATTCCTTGCATTCAACGAGTAAATTAATTAAAAAAGATATTCCAGCCAAAATGACACAAAGAGCTTGCAGATAAGATTTTTACTGCAGCCAATTCTGAACAAAGGAGACCACTGAAACCCATTACTGTTTGACTTGGGGAATTTTATCTACCACAAAACAATGGTTTGTTGTGCTTTGTCTTAGGTTTCAGATGAGACCGGCAGCGTAACTTTAAGACAGTCACATGACATCATGACATATCACAAAATGGTATGAAGGCACTTGCCCATTCAATGAAGTCAGTGTAGTGTGTTCAGTCACATAAACAGAAATTGCTGGAAAAATTCAGCAGGTCCAGACTTGGAGCGGACCACTGGTGTGTTGGAACAATTCGGTGCTGGGTCCAGTGCTTTTCATCATTTATATAAATGATTTGGATGTGAATGTAGGAGGTATAGTTAGTAATTTTGCACATGACACCAAAATTGGTGGACAGTGAAGATTATCTCAGAGTACAATGGAAGCTTGACCAGATGGGCCAGGGAGTGGCAGATGGAACTTAATTTAGATAGACGTGAGGTGTTGTATTTTGGTAAGGCAAACCAGGGCAGGACTCATACAGTTGATGGTAGCACTCTGGGGAATGTTGCCAAACAAATAGATCTAGGGGTGCAGGTGCATAATTCCTTGAAAGTTGAGTCACTGGTAGACAGGGTGGTGAAGAAGATGCTTGGCATGCTTGCCTTCATTGATCAGTGGATTGAATATAGGAGTTGGGATGTCATGTTGCGGCTGTACAAGAAATTGGTGAGATCACATTTAGAATACTGCGTTTGATTCTGGTGTCCTTGCTGTTGGAACGATGTTAAACTTGAAAGAGTTCATTAAAGATTTACAAAGATGTTGCTGGGTTTGGAGGGTTCAAGCTATAGGGAAGAGGCTGAATAAGCTGGGTTTTTTCTCTGGAGTGCCGGCAAGTCTTTTTCCCAGGGTAGGGGAGTCCAAAACTAGAGGACATAGGTTTAATGGGAGAGGGGAAAGATTTAAAAGGGACCTAGGAACAACGGTTTCTCCCAGAGGGTGGTGCATGTCTTGAACGCGCTTCCAGAGGAGATAGTGGAGGTGGATATTATTATAACATTTAAAAGGCATCTGAATGGGTACATGAATAGGAAGGTTTAGAGGGATATGAGCCAAATGCTGGGAAATGGGTCTAGATCAGTTAAGGATATCTGGTTGGCCTGGACAAGTTGGAACAAAGGGTCTGCTTCTGTGTTGTACGACTCAATGAGGTCTGGCAGCATCTGTGGAGAGAAATCAGAGTTAACGTTTCAGGTTCAGTGACCGTTCATGAGAACGGCGTGTTCAGTCTGTCAGTTATGTGTATGTAATGTGCAGTAACATTGGTAAAAAGAGGATCCAAACTGTATATAAAGATGCAGAAAGGTTATTTCCCTTGTGGAACTGTCCAGTAGTAAAGTGCATAAACTCAGATTATGATCTTATTCTGAGATTAATCTCAGATTACATCAGATTATATAAAGAGAACATTTAAAAAGAAATGAGGAGGAATTTCTTCTCCAAGGGTTGTGAATCTGTGGAATTCTTTTTGTCAGAGGGCTGTTGAGGCTGGGTCAAGTGTATTCAAGATTAGAAGTCACGTGACACCAGGTTATAGTCCAACAGGTTTATTTGAAATCACAAACTTTCAGAGTATAGTGCTTTTTTCAGGTAAAGTGAGAAAGAAGCACACAGACACAGAATTTAATGGCAGACAAAGATCAGAAGACTGCACAAATGGTGTGAGTGAAGTGCCAAATAATAAAACTGTACAAACTAATTAAGGTAGAGAGATCATAATAATTTATCCAGGTGATGGTGACAAAACAAGACCGTAAGAAAAGATTTTGCAGATACAATAGTGTGGTGGGGTCACAGGTAGCGCAATACGAACCCAAGATCATGGGTGAGGCCGTCTTCATGGGTATAGAACTTGGCTATCAGTTTCTGCTTGGCAATTCTGCATAGTTATGTATCTTGAAGGCCACCTTGGAGGATGCTTACCTGAAGATCAAGGGCTGAATGTCCTTCACTGCTTAAGTTTTCACCAACTGGGAGGAGCATTCCTGTCTGGTGATTGTTGCACGGTGTCCATTCATCTGTTGTCATTGAGTAAGCATCCTCCAAGACAGTCTTCGAGATACACAACAAGGCAGAATCGTCGAGCAGAAACTGATAGCCAAGTTCTGTCAAGAGCTGAGTTAGTTGCTACAGTGTTTCTAGTCTCTGACCTACTCACTGTATTTATACGGTGAGTCCAGTTCAGTTCTGGTCAATCCCCTGGATATTGATATAAAGGATTCAGGGATGGTAATGCAATTGAATGTCAAGGGGCGGTGGTTAAATGTCTCTTATTGAAGATGGTCATTGCCTGGCATTTGTGTGCCGTAAATGTTAGTTGCTACTTATCAGCACAAGCCTGGATTTTCTTCAGGTATTGCTGCATTTGGACATGGACTGCTTCAGTTTCTGAGGAGTTACAAATGGTGCTGAACATTGTGCAATCATCAGTGAATCATCCCTGTTTATGAGCTTATGACCTAATGTCCTTATGTTAGGGAAGGTAATTGATGAAGTAGCTGAAGATTTTGCCTGTAGGACACTACCCTGAGGAACTCCTGCAGAAAAGTCCTGGTGCTGGGATAACACATCTCCAACAACCACAATCATCATCCTATGCACCAGGAATGACTCCAACCAGTGCAGACTTTTCCCTCTGATTCCCATTGATTTCAGTTTTGCTAGGACTTCTTGGCCACAATGGCCTCAATGGCAAGGGCTGTCATTCTCACCTCATCTCTGGAATTCAGCTCTTTTGTCTGTATTTGAATCAAGGCTGTACTGAGGTCTGAAGCTGAGCAGCCCTGGGGAAACCCCAACTGGGGAGATGCTGCTTGAAAGCACTGTTGATGACAGCTTCCATTAATTCACTGATGATCAAAAGTAGATTGATGGGGCAGTATTGGCCAGGTCAGATTTTTCCTGCTTTTGAGGAAGAAAGAAATGCACTAAAAAATTAAACTGAAATACAAATTTGCAAGGCTGTAAGATAGAGCAGGGGAATGAAACTGACTCAATTGCAGTGAAGACAGTCGACATGGACTAAACAGGTCATTGATTTTCTTCTGTGCTGTCATGACTGTAGATTTTTTAAATCAATCTGTTCAGACCTGTAGAACGCAGGCTGTGTGACACAAAGGTGGAACAATACCACTGCCCTGCAACAGCCCTTTTACACAATGTGACTGTATGACTAGAAGGATATGTTGACATGATTAAAGGAAGACATGTTGAAGGAAGCTTATGTGTTGTATACATAGCAGCAAGGCCCTGCTAGGGTACTGATCTGTTCCACTGCTGTTAAAAGAATATACAATGCAAATATTGCAGCATTACTTCATTTGTGTTCTTTTTGCTTTGTCTAAAATCTTACAAATCAATAAATATTAATTTCATTGCATTAGTAATGATTTCGAGATCTGTCATTCATTATTTTTTTTAAAAAAGAGAAAGTAGTTGGATGTCCACTGTATTTCTGGTGCATTGCAATTTAACGATAGGTCCATCCTACCTTCACCTGCCAAACAAGGTTACAGAGTCATAGAACAGAAAACAGAAGTTGCAGGAAATGCTCAGCAGGTCTGGCAGCAGCTGTGAAGGAAAATCAGTGTTAATGTTTCAGGTCCCGTGACCCTTCCTCAGAAGGCAGCCCATTCCAGACTTGCAGTACCCTCTGTAAAAAAAATTTAGCTCTCTGGACTCTTTTGTATCTCTCTCCTCTCACCTTAAAATTATGCCCTCCAGTTTTAGACTCCCCTACCATGGGGAAAAAACTGTTGGGTTTCTACCTTAACTATGCCTCTCATGATTTAATAGACTTCTGGGCATTCCAGGGATAAAACTCCCAGCTTATCCAGCCTCTCCTTATAACTCAAACCTTCCAGTTCAGGTAGCATCCTAGTAAATCTTTTCCGTACTCTTTCTAGTTTAATAATATCCTTTCTATAGTAGGACAACCAGAACTGCACATAGTACTCCACATGTAGCCTTACCAACATCTTGTACAGCTGCAACAAGACTTCCCAATTCCTATACTCAGTGCTCTGATTGATGAAAGCAAGCATGCCAAAGGCTGCCTTCACCATCCCGTCTACCTGTAATTCGACTTTCAAAGAGCTATGAACCTTTACCCCGAGATCTTTGTTCTAATGACACTCCCCAGGGCCCTACCAGTGACTGTGTAAGACCTGCCCTGGTTTGAACTACTAAAATGCAATACCTTGCATTTATCTAAATTAAACTTTATCTACCATTCTTCAGCCCACTTGCCCAGTTGATCAAGATCTCGCTGTTTTCCCAGATAACCTTCTTCACTGTCCACTATATCACCAATCTTGGTGTCATCTGCAAACTTACTAACCATGCTTCCTAAATTCCCATCCAATCCTTGTGGCACACCGTTGTTCACATGCATCCCGCTTGAAAAACAACCCTCTACCACCAACCTCTGTCTTCTCCCTTCAAGCCAATTTTGTATCCAGTTGGCTAGCTCTCTCTGGATCCTGTGAGATTTAACCTTACTCAACAACCCACCATGTGGTACCTTGCTAAAGGCCATGCTAAAGTCCATGGAAACATCTACTGCACTGCCCTCATCTACTTCCTTGGTCACCTCTTCAAATTCATGAGACACCATTTCCCACACACACAGCTCTGCTGACTATCCCGAATGAGTCCTTGCCTCCTCAAATGCCTGTAGATCTGTCTCTCAGAATCCCCTCTAACAATGTCAGGCTCACCAGTCTGTCGTTCCCAGACATTTCTCTACATAATGGCACAACATTAGCCACCTTCCAATCTTCAGGCACTTCATCCGTGGCTGTCGATGATGCAAATATCTCCGGTGGGGGCCCCACAATTTCCTCCCTAGCCTCCATAAAGGTTAAATGAATAGGAGGTATCATCTGCTGAAAGAAATTTACATTTTACTGTTAGCAGTAGGAAACAAAAAAACTGCCTAATCAAAGCTTAAGAACAATTTCGAGGGTTGACTTGCTGCGAACACTATCAAACAAGATCATAGAAGATTTTACAGTAAGTATTTCAAGTGCATGTGAACGAATTGAAACAAATCACCTAGATGAACTTGCTATGCAACACATCACCCTTGAAGCAACAGTGAAAAAGTGAATGGACGGATTATTGTCCGGTTCTTGTGGCAGTGAAGCTGTGGCCAGGGCACGAGTTATAAGCTTGAGGTTTCAAAACACGTCATTTTTCACAAATTGGAAGAAATCAACAACCTGACGGGGGGAGAAAAAAACTCCATCTCATGCTGAATAATATCGCTCTGGCAGACACAAATGTGGTAAACAGATGCGAGCTCGGGGACCGAGCTTAACCAGGAGTAAGAAAGCAGCAATTCCGAGGAGCTGCGTGCTTCAGCTGCTCATTCTAGGGATGTCCCGGTGCCAGATGTTATTGATTGGTTAGCGCGCGTGTCACCGCCTGCAGCTTATACATTGGCGCTGGCTCTGTCACTCCCACTTCTCTCTACCCGGGGATAGGCTGTGCTGTCTGGGAATCTCAGCAACCAGAGGTCGGCCATAGAACATAAGTATGGCGGCTGTTATAAGGAGGTCAAGCAACTTGTCTCTTAAGTATAGCAACTATGTTCGCCACCGTGTTGGTAAGGCTGCTTGTTTATTTCTTTTCCTGTGTGCTTTTGGTTTGCATTCGTGGAAACGTTGATGCTGAGCGTGAAGGCTTTACAGGACCTGTCCGACAACGTTCCTTTAGGAACCAGAGTGGAAGCTGCAATAACTTAAAATATGTTTCTATTTTTTTCTCTCCCTCAGCTCACCCCCATTGTCACCTGTATAGAAATACTCCGACGGTTTTAACTCACTTCAGTAGAAGTTGGAAGGGTGGGCTCCACTTTTTCGAAGTTTTTCTTACATATCTTAACTCATACGTGTGGATTGTTGTACAGTAGTTGATTTTTCTTTGGTGTTGTTCATCCACTTGCAAAATAACCAACGACATTTGTACAACAGATTTTTTTTAAAAAAAGCCTTCCAAAATTGTAACGTTTCTATGTGTAACTTTTAGCATCAGATGTTTGGTCTTGGTGGAATTTATATCATCTTGCATGTCGAAAATAAAATTCAGTTGTGAAACATGCTTGGAGTTCTTCAAATATAGAATTGTATTAGGCTGGTTGGGACGTTGAATTTGACAAATTTTCAGAGTACGTTTGGCATTTTTAAGCAAATGACTGTAGAATTGACAGTGCTGCAATTGACTCCTAATGCAGCAAACAGATGCTTGTAGTTCTCCAACATCTTGGCCAAGGACATTAATTATGTGCTTGTCTAGACAAATATTAACAAAAGGTGATGGAAGACAGTTTTGTGTTTTAACTCCTTTCCCAATCCTGCACCTTTAAAGCTGACAAGTTCAATTCAATTCATTGTATTTTACCTCATTGTCAAGGTCCTGTTTCTACTGTTTTAACCAATTCCAGGTGTACCTCTGCTCCCACACGGTCTTTTTAGCTTTCTTTTGCTTCCTGCAATTTATAGAAATACCTTCAGTTGGAGCATCCTGATGTTTTAGAACTTCCTTCCTTTTGTTGCTGTGCTAATTTTAAAAATGAGTTTTCAGTCAAGATTTTGATAAATTTGCAGAATAGCTTTGTGTTTTTTAAACTGTAAATATTTTTCGGGGGCTTTCTATGTTCAATGCATGATAATGGCTTTACTTTTTTAAAAAAAATAACCCTGCCTTGAACCTGGTTATGACCGCATGCGGCCTTTTCCAAATGTTTGGGTTGTAACAGGAGCCTCTGCTGCTAGGGGCATGGATAGGAGTTTTAGTCCTCAAAACTTTGCCCTAACTAAAGTCAATTGGTGATTGACCAAGGTTGGCACCTTTTTTATGCCAAATGCTCCTTAAAACTTTTATGGAATTTTATTTTTAATAGAATCCTGACAGTGTGGAAACATGCCCTTTGGCCCAACAAGTCCACACTGATCCTCAGAGTATCCCACCCAGACCCATTCCCCCTTTTAACCCACCTAATCTGGGCATCCCTGAACACTATGGGCAATTTAGTGTGGCCAATCCACCTAGCCTGCACGTCTTTGGACTGTGGGAGGAAACCAGAGCACCTGGAGGAAACCCACTCGGACACGGGGAGAATGTGCAAACTTGACACAGACAGTCGCCTGAGGGTGGAATTGAATCCAGGTACCTGGTGCTGTGAGGCAGCAGTGCTAACCACTGAGCCACTGTGCTGCCCAGAATATGGATATTTGTACATCATCCAACCATCCTTATCACTAATTATGTGAATGTTGGTCATTCAGTGCACTTAATTGCATTTACAGCACTCTTTTATGTTGAAAAATACTGTGGGAAATGGCATCTGTCACTGAGTTTCAAATAAGCTGGAATTCATGTGGAATGAAGAATGAGAGGTGAAAGGAAATTGTTGGCAAAATTGAAGTACAAACATAGACCAATGTTTCAGCAATTGAAAATCTGAGGATAGACAAGTCTCGTGAAATTGGATATATGTTATATCTGCTGTTGGGTTTGGAATTCAGTTTATCATGTTGAATGGTAATACTTGATCTGTTTTAGACAACGTGAGGTTTGCTGGGGAGGGTTCGAAGTTGGAAACCGGGGTGAGTGTAGTTTTCTTGTTCAGCTCCGAAACACTAGTCTTGATCTTTAATGGCAGGTGCTTTTGATTACCCAATTTGAAAAAAATTAAGTAGTTATCATTGACATGAGAGAATGCAGCTATTTTGACAATGTTGATGGTAATCCGTTGACATTTTGGCCTCGTGATAGTTCATAACTTTGGTATGGGACACCAAGTAAATGTGGAAGAGGTCATGGGCCAAGAAAAGGTCTTCATAGTTGAGCATAGAGGGGAATTTTGGATGGATGAAGGTATAGCCCTCACTGCAACAACTTCAGTTAGTTCAGAATGGAACCATTGAAAAGTAGTCACAAAGCTGGAGTGTGGTGCAGATATGATGTTGGGGCTGTGATGGTCAGCAGCATCAAACACTGCACAAAATCAAGGTCATAGAACAAGTCGTTGCTAACTAACTAGGGAGGTAATGATTTCTACTTTGGGTCAGAAGGCAGTTTGAAGGAATTCGAAAGGCAAGCAATTCAGTCAAGATGACATGCTTGAGGACTTCAGTGGAGAAAAGGAGATCGCCTGCAACTGCAGTCACATTGGCAACTAGGTCAAGGGTACAATGAGGAGTAGGGGAGCAAGGCAGTTCTGTGTATTTGTATTCTGAAGTTGACCTGTCCTCCACTCTAGTTAATAAATAATGTTTCAAAGTATGGCAGACATCTTATCATGAGGTTTGACTTTATCACCAATTTAAAACTTGGTTGCAACGTTGTATCAACCTGCATTACGTCAGTGACTGTGTTCCAAAAAAAAACTTAATTGTCTAGTAGAGAGATAGTAGGAACTGCTGATGCTGGAGAATCTGAGATAAAACGTTGTGGAGCTGGATGAACACAGCAGGCCGAGCAGCATCAGAGGAGCAGGAAAGTTGACGTTTCGGGTCGAGACCCTTCTTCAGAAATGGGGGAGAGGAAGGGGATTCTGAAATAAATAGGGAGCGAGGGGGAGGCGAATAGAGGAGAAGATAGGTTGAGAGGAGACAGACAGGTCAAAGAGGTGGGGTTAGAACCAGTGAAGGTGAATGTAGGTGGGGGATAGGACAGTCTAGGGAGGACGGACAGGTCAAGGAGGCGGGATGAGGTTAGTGTGTAGGAGATGGGGGTGGGGCTAGAGGTGGGAGGAATGGTTAGGGAGATGGGGACTAGCTGGGCTGGTTTTGGGATGTCGTCGGGGGAGGGGAGATTTTGAAGCTTGTGATGTCCACATTGATACCCCTGGGTTGCAGGGTTCCCAAGCGGAATATGAAATGCTGCTTCTGCAGCTTTCGGGTGGCATCGTTGTGGCAATGCAGGAGGCCCAGGATGGACATGTCGTCCGAATGGTTGGGGGGGGAGGGGGGCGCGCGAGTTGAAATGGTTTGTGACTGGGAGGTGTAGTTGTTTGTTGCGAACTGAGCGCAGGTGTTCTGCAAAACGGTCCCCAAGCCTCCGCTTGGTTTCCCTGATGTAGAGGAGGCCACAACAGGAACAGCAGATACAGTATACCACATTAGCAGATGTGCAGGTGAACATCTGCTTGATGTGGAAGTTCTTCTTGGGGCCTGGGATGGGGGTAAAAGGGGGAGGTGTAGGGGCAAGTGTAGCATTTCCTTTGGTTGCAGGGAACAGTGGTAGGGCTGGAGGGGAGTGTGAAGCAGACAAGGGAGTCACAGAGAGAGAGTGTTCCCTCCAGAAAGCAGATAAGGGTGGGGAGGGAAAAATGTCTTTAGTAGTGGGGTCAGATTGCAGATGGCGGAAATGTCGGAGGATGATGCGTTGGATTTGGAGGTTGGTGGGGTGGTATGTGAGGACGAGAGGGATTCTTTTTTGGTTTAAAGCAGGTAGGGGGTGTGGGGGATGAGTCGCAGGAAATGTGGGAGACATGGTCGAGGGCATTTTCGATCACTGGAGGGGAAGTTGCGGTCCTTGAAAAATGAGGACATCTGGGATGTTCGGGAGTGGAATGCCTCATCTCGGTAGCAGATGTGGCGGAGGCGAAGGAATTGGGAATAGGGGATGGCCTTTTCACAGGAAGGTGGGTGGGAGGAGGTGTATTCTCTAGGTAGTTGTGGGAGTCGATAGGCTTAAAATGGATATCGGTTTCCAGGTGGAGGCCAGAGATGGAGACAGAGAGGTCCAGGAAGGAGAGAGAGGTATTAGAGATGGTCCAGGTGAACTTAAGGTTGGGGTGGAAGATGTTGGTGAAGTGGATGAACTGTTCGAGCTCCTCGTGGGAGCACGAGGCAGTGCCGAAACGGTCATCAACGTAACGGAGGAAGAGATGGGGGATAGGACCAGTGTAGTTTTGGAAGAGGGATTGTTCCACGTAGCCTACAAAGAGGCAGGTGTAGCTTGGGCCTATGCGGGTACCCATGACCACCCCCTTTGTTTGTAGGAAGTGGGAGGAATTGAAAGATGTCCTGTGGTGAAAAATCCTATATCGATGTTACATCTTGTAAATATCTAAATAAAAAAGTAAAAGTCCATGAGTTAAAACTTGTATGAAACGTTAAATTCAGCCTTGCTTAATAATGCAGTTTACACTTAATACAATAAAACTACAGTTATAAGTTCATATGACTTCCTTGAACAGCATTTTTGGAGGTAATTGGATAAATGTACCACATTGTTAAAAGTGTAGAAGAGGAGTGTTTTTTTTTTTTTTGTTTTTTTTTGAGACATCCATCTGAAACACCATTTCCACGTACAAAGTTTCCTGGCAAAACAGTGAGGTTTTTTAAAAAATGTCTCTGGCCTAAAAGGTCTTTGATTCCTGTTTACTTATAATATCACAGTTGTTATAGCACAGAAGGGCGTGAGGCCTATCACACCTGTGTTGGCTCTTGCCAGGAGCGATTTAGCTATTGCCATTCTGTCTTCTCCCTGTAGCCCTGCATGTTTCCCCCTGCCTAGATAATAAATCCTCCACCACAGTCTCAGGTAGTGCTTTCCAGATCCTTTCCACTGTGTAATGCCTAGTGGTATCCAGAATTACATACAATACAGTACTTGAGACTGAAGCAGTGCTTTGTACAGATTTCAACATAAGCCATAAATCATTGAATATTGAAATAGAGCATAAAATTATTCTGGTGTGAGGGAGTCTAAAATTGCAGCATCCAAACGTTTTTCTGTGAAGAACACTTAGATGCGTACTACAGTTTTTAAATACATAATACCTGTCGTATGTATTTCACCTATAGTTACTAACACAGCTTGCTGTAGTGAGTTTTGAAGATTTGCCTATCAGTCAGGTAATGGTGCTGAAAACAAACACAATTTAACCCTCTTCCCCTCCCCCATTTCTGATGAAGGGTTTAGGCCCGAAACGTCAAGTTTTCCTGCTCCTATGATGCTGCTTGACCTGCTGTGTTCATCCAGCCCCATGCTTGTTATCTCGGATTCTCCAGCATCTGCAGTACCTTTTATCTCTGATACAATTTACCAATTCTCTTATTCACATAATTGAAACAGAAAAGGAAGGCAGAATAGTTGGAGTATTATAAATCATTAGGTCAGATTGATTAAGCTAATGGACCAGTTTTTTTTTTTAAAAGTTAGATTTAAACTGGATTGGTGGGGTACTGCAGAGATCAATGCTTGGACCCGCGCTATTCCCAAAACACATTACACTTGTAACAAAACCAGAAGTTGCTGGAAAAGCTCAGCATCTGTGAAGTAGAAACATCAGAGCTCATGTTTGGGGCTCAGTGACCCTTCCTCAGAACAGAATATTACATTTAGTTCCCTGATCTAAATAATTAATATCTCTGTCTGCCTATGACAATGTTGGGTGGGAGGGTGAACTGTGAGGAGGATGGTGAGATGATTCAGTTCAATTTAACCAAGTTGACTGAGTGGGCAAATGCATGGCAGATGGGGTGTAATGTGTCTAAATGTGAGGTCATCCCCTTCAGTAGCAAAAACAAAAACGTGGATTAGGATCTGAATGATTCCGTAGGAAAGGGGTGGTGCAATGAGCTATGTCTTTGTACGCCAGTCACTGAATGTAAGCATACAATTGCAGCAGGGGGTGAAGAAGACAAATGGTATGTTATCCTAAATAGTGAGAGGATTTGAGTACAAGAGCAGGGATGTTTCGCTGCAATTGTACAGGGCCCAGCAGAGACCACACCTGAAGTGTTGTCAAACAAACAACTGTGGATGCTGGAAATCTGAAACAAAATTGAAATGGCTGGAGAAACTCAGTGACTCTAGCAGTATTTGTAAAGAGAAAAAAGTTAATGTTTTGAATTCAGTGATCCTTTTTCAGAAAATGGTTGTGGTCAAAATCTTGTATGTTTTCAAGAAGGAAATAGATCTAGTTCTTGTGGTTAAAGGGATCAAAAGTTATGGCACTTAAAGCAGAAACTGAGTACTGAGTCAGATGATCTGCCATTGTCATGGCATCACAGGCTCAAAGGGCTGAATGACCTTGTTCCTATTTTGTTTGCTCTATGATTTGAGAGATGAGATTCTTTTCTACACGGTACTGTTGATAACCTGGAATAGATTCTCATGAGGTAGTGAGTAATCGTGATGAACTCCATATTTTCTCCATTTTTTAAGTGGAGTTGAGAGCTAGAAGAATGTGCAGATGAACATTGTGAATTGTAAACAAGTCACTAGAGAAATGAGAAGAACAATTGTCAGATGCCAAGTTGGATGAGTTGAAATTGGCTAACAGCATAAATGAGAGATCGACCTACACCGTTCCCATTTTTGGGTTTACTCCTATTTTATGTTATAGTCCTGTGCAAAGCCAAATACATTTTTGACTTTACTACGTATGAATGTAACTTGCAAAATATGAAAGATGTCACTCTGTCATAATTAAAAAGGACTGGTCTAATAGTGTCTTCCAGATCAATGGCCTCGAAAGCCCAAGTGGGATTCATTGGTCTGGGCAACATGGGTAATCCAATGGCAAAGAACCTCATAAAGCATGGCTATCCCATTATTGCTTCGGATGTCTTCCCAGAATCATGCAAGGAAATACAGGACTTAGGAGCACAGGTAATTCAGTGGTCTTTAATTTTGAAGAATTATGTTTGTGACAATACTTTTTTTTATTTTTGCTGTTTTATGATCCGTTCCATTTCCTAATTCTCACCTTTGAATCAGTTGCAGATCGAGCAAGAATGGATGTCATGAAATGATAATTGGAAAACTGGTCAAATTACTGACGGTCCTTTATCTTTAGAAATGAGTGCAAGTAGGATTAGTGCCTTTGGTTGGACTGTGGCTAATGCAAGGCCAGCCTCGGAAAGGGTCAAATTGAGAGCATGTTCACATTCTGGGTATCCTAAAGGAATCCTAAAACCAGATCAGTGGCAGAGGATAGCTGTCTGTTGGTTTAATCCTACTGGGGTTGTGATGTTCATGCAAATTCATTTTTGACAATTGATGATTGAACATTGCTTGGGTTTGTTTCCAGTTTTTTGTTTTTTAAATTTAAAATTTAACTGGATTCCAAGCAATTTGTTTACATTTGATTCTTCCCATTTAAAAGATGAGTACAATTTTTAATTTTTTAAAATTTGATTTATTATTGTCACATGTACCGAGATCCAGAGAAAAGTATTGTTTTGTGTGCTAACCAGAGAAATCAGGGTAATAAAGCAGAATGCAGAACATAGTGTTACAGCTACAGAATTTGAGGTATTGAGGTGAAGAATGAGTGCTCTTGGCATCAAGGAGTCTTGCAAAACTGGATTTGGGGGCAAACTCTCCACTAGTTGGTGTTGTACCTGGAACAAAGGAAGATGGTTGTGGCTGTTGGATGTCTGTCATCTCAACTCCAGTGCGTCTCTGTTGGAGTTCCTCAGGTGATGTCCTAGGTCCAGACATCTTCAGCAATGACCTTGCCTCCATTGTAAGGTCAGAAGTCAGGATGTTGACTGATATCTCAGTGGTCAGCACTGTTTGTGATTTTTGGGATACTGAGACAAATCCATGTCCCAATGCAGCAGGTCAGAGGCTTGGAATCTTGTTGTGAGTAACTTCACTCTTAACTAGTGTTTTTCCCTCGTTTTTGTGTTGGCCACATGGGCTTCTGAGATCTGTGCATGGTAGCAATTCCTGCAATCTGAAGTCAGTGCTGATATTGATTGCCATTGGCAGAACATCAGAGCATGTGCACCTTAGAGGGCGTATTGCTCTTGACTCCCCAAAGCCTATCCGCAATCTAGAAGGCACATGTTGGGAATTTTTTGGGATACTCCCCTCTTGCACGGATGGGTGCAACTCAAGCAACACTCGAAGCTTGATGCCATCCAGGACAAAGCAGCCCACATCCGCAAATATCCACTCCCTCCACCCCTAATATTCATTGCCAAGCAGTGTGTGCTGTGCAAGATGTACTGCAGAAATTCACCAAGGCTCCTTGGACAGCCCCTTCCAAATCTGCAACCAGTGCCACGTAAAGGAAAAGATTCATAGAAGTAACACCACCTGCAATTTCCCTTCTAAGCTGGACACCATTGAGACCTGGAAATGTATTGCCATTCCTTCAGTATTTTTTCAAAATTCTAGTTTTTTGTTCTTTCTACATTAAATGGACTGCGGTAGCTCAAGAAGGCAGCGCACCATCAGCTTTTATGAGGGCAACTATGGTTGGGTAACAAATGCTGGTGAGTCAGCAACTGCCACACCTTGGAATTATAAAAATATCTTGAGGAATTTAGTACTGTTCAGAGCGAAAAGATTAGCATTCTTGGGGGGAAAGAAAACATTCTCTGCTTATCTTTCTCTGAAGGGTAGTGACTTGCTCCAGTGCAATTCTACAAATGGCCGAAGACATTAAGAAAGTTGACCAAATTCCCATTCATTTTGTGAGCTTGATTCATGACAGTTAAGTCCAAGTCTGTCCAGCCAGGTGCATGTAAAGAGGTTCCATGGTAGTATTTTGAAGAAGAGCAAGCAAGTTATTCTGGCTGGTCTGACCAATAGTTTTGTCAACAAACATCACAAAACTGTTCATTTGGTCGTCATTACGTTGCTGTGTGCAAATTAATTGCCGTATTTCTTCTTTTTGATGGTGGGAATGCTGCACAAGAGCTTTGTTGGCAATATGGCACTTGACGTTCTGTGGTTACAAGGTGCTTTTAAAAAGAAAAGTAATGTTGCTCTTTTACCCTAAATGTTCCTTTTAATATCTTTAAAACTATGACCAGTTGTTTTGAATTCCATTGTTTGAATTCCAGCAAATTCAATCCTGATTTGTCTGACTTATCATATTTTAATGCTTGGACTTTGTGATATTCGTTCAAAATGAGTTGCGTTCTCTCCAGTTTATCCTTCCCAAAGTGGAGTGTCCAGAGCTGCTCAGTGGACTGCAGGTGTGGTCTGACCAGTATTTTCTGTATTTGAAGCACAGTTTCTATCCTTTTGAATCAAATGTCTAGACTAGGAACTGAGGAATGCCATTTGACCTTTAAAGCTGTTTTGCCATTCAATAAGGTTATGATATATCTATTTGGCATTTTGAATTTCACATTCCCACCTACTCCTGATAACCTCAGTGTCGAACAAGAATCTATCGACCTCTGCCTATTACTGTAGATGTGAAAGGCAAACAGAATGTAGGTTTTGATGATGAGATAACAAGCATGGGGCTGGATGAACACAGCAGGTCAAGCAGCATCATTGGAGCAGGAAAACTTGACGTTTCGGGCCTAAACCCTTCATCAGTAGGTTTTGATGATTTTTTTTTTTTTGCACTAGGTCATGACATTTTAATGATCTGTGTACCTGGGCATCCGAGTCTTTCTGGACTGCCTAACATTTTTGATTTTCATTGCTTGGAAAACAGTTTCGTCCTTTGCTTTGCTTTGCTTTGTCCAAAATGTATGATGTTGCATTTGCCTATTTTGACATCCATTTGCCAGTTTTGCTTATTTGCTTAATTTACCATATCTTTTTATAATTCCTGCTTCCAGTGGCACTGTTCATACTGTGCTTGATTTTGTCATCTGCATTTTTTTTTGCCTTTTGTGCCATACAAGTCATGAAATATGAGCTGCAGTTGAATGGTAACTCCAATTGTGACAACAACTTGTCAAGTAGTGTATCTGCCCATTATCACTATTCTATGACTTCCTAATAAGATTAATTAGTTTCTGTCGTATTCTGTTAACTCCAACATGAGCTAGGAGTTTGAGAGACAAGAGCAAGTAACAAGAGTAGGCCACTTGCTCCTTCACATCTGTTCTGTCATCCAATAAAATAATGACTGATCTGATTTTAACCTCAATTCTTCTACATTCCTGCATATCCTTGATCTTTATTGACCTCTGCCTAAAAAAATTAAGATTCTTCATCCGTTCCCTTTTGAGGCAGAGAATTCCAATGACTCTCAACCGTCAGAAAAAATTTCCCCTCCATCTGTTAAATGGATGATTCCTTTTGTTTTTAAACTAAAACCCTTTAAATAAAGATTCTCCCAATAAAGGAAACATCCTTTCCCCGTCCACTGATCATGGATCTTTTATGTTTCAATTAAAGCACCCCTGAATTTTCTGCAGGCCAAGGTATAAAGGTCCAGCCTGTTTAGCCCTTCCTCAAGTCAATCTGACCGTGCTAGGTATTAGTCCAATAATCCTTCTCTGAATTATTTTCAAAGCTTCAACATCTGTCCATAAGTATGGTGACCAGTACCTCTGATGTAGTCTCACTAACGCCCTGTATAACTAAAACATAACCTCCCTCCTCTTGCATTCACTTCCACCTACAATATAACATTGCATTCTGTTAGCTTTCCTGATTGTGTTGTACCTCCATACTAACCTTCTATGATTCAGGAAGGATGACCTGAATGCTCTGGAACATTCCAGTCATTGAATTCCATTGTGGAACTGAGACACCCAGCTCTTGCTCTTGCTGTCGTTCACCTGCAGCCCACCTGATTCACCTAACGCCTTTCATGAAAGGAAATAGGCCATCCTCACCTGGTCTAGCCTACATGTAATTGCAGTGCCACAGTAATGTGTTTTATTCTCAACTGTCTACTGAACTGGCCAAGTAAGCCACTCAGTTGTATGAAATACTACAACGTCTCAACAAAGAAATGAAACTGGATGGGCAACCTGGCATTGACAACAGCAGAAAGTGTTGTTGACTCTGCACCGTCCTCTTTGATATTGGGGGACAAGTGCCAAAATTGGAAGAGCTGTCTCGGACTAGTTGAGCAACAGCCTGACTTTGTCTGTGAGGTATGATTCTGTGGCCATGATGATGTTCTGGGTGCCACTGCCATCCCTAGATATGTCCTGTCCCACCGGCAGAGGCATACAGTCAGGAGAGAATTGCCCTGGGAGTTGATGTTGTCTCTGAACTCTATGAAATCTCATGGTATTAAGTTAAACGTGCTAAGAAATGTTGTTCTTATTACCACGTATAGTTTTCCTCAGTTGATGAATCACTATTCCTCCGTGTTGAACAACACTTGAAGAAAGCACAGAGGGTGGCGATATACAAGACCTAACATGGGTGGGAGATTTCTGTGTCCACGACGCAGAGCGGCTTGACCGCAGCACTACTGATCAAGCCAGTTGGGTCTGAAAGGATACTTGCTGCTAGACTGGTCCTACAGCTGGTGTTGAGGAAACCAACAAGTGGGAAAAGCATATCGCTCAGGACGAGATCCAGTATCTGCCAGTTGCAGCTGTATCCGTCCATGTCCAAGGTGGTAAGATTGACCACTACACTGTCCATGAGGTGACAAAGTCTCACCTTCACATTGAGGTCGCAACATGATGGAGGGTATTCTATTAGCATGCTAAATGAGACGGACTTCAAACAGATTGAGTAACTCAAGACTGGTATCAGTGAGGTGCTGTCGTTCATCACAAGCAGCAGCATTATACTCCAGCACAACCTGTGGCCCCATGGCTTGGCATATTCCCCCACTCAAACATGACCATCAAGCCAGGGGGTCAAACCTAGTTCAATGGAGAGTGCAGGAGGGTATGCTGGGAGCAGCACCAGGCATACCTAAAAATGAGGGGTCAACCTGGTGAAGCTACTAAACAGAACTGCTTGCCTGCCAAACAGCATCAGCAGCAAGTGATAGTGCTAAGTGATTCCACAGCTAACGCATCAGATCTAAACTCGACAGTTATGCCGCATCAAGTTGCGAATGGTGGTGGACAATTAAACAAGTCACAGAAGGAGGAAGCTCCACAAATATTTCAATCTGCAATGATGGAAGAGCCCAGCACGTTAGTGCAAAAGATAAGGCTGGAGTATTTTCAACAATCTTCCGCAAGAAACGCTGCGCGGGTGACCCATCTTAGCCTCCTGCAAGTAATTTTTTTTCTCATTGTTTCACATTTTGCTAATAAGTGTTTTTGAAAATGTTTTATTTTCATACTTCTACACAAATCCACGTTGACTACATTTCTGGTTTTTTTTTGTTCTTAACAAAGCATCCATTGTATAATTGTAACATTAATGATTGGTTTGGTGCAGCATTGAACTCCAATGAAACAGGCTTAAATTCTTACCATGGAATCTCCAAAAATCCAAAGGTTACAGTCCATATAATTAACCGTCTCTGCAGAGTTGTGGCTGTTAATATTTTGCAGAGCCAAGTCTAGGCTCGGTGGCTTCTTGTTTTCCCCATCATAGAATGTAGAAGTATTGCAATTTTGGGGTGTAAACCTGATCTGGATCACAGTTTTCTCTTTTGTACTTACATAGACTAATTTTGAAGAAAAATCATAAGTACATAAAGGTCTAAATCAGTTGTGTATATTGTTTGCACAGGGAGAGAAACATCAAACAAACAAAACTTTGGAATTTTGACTTTTTTATCAGAACTTCTCTACAATTGCAAAAGTGAAGTATTTTCTATTTATGGAGGAAACTTTTTTGCTCACTTTTGAGGGACTGAGTGGGTCTGACAATTGAACAGATCCTTATAATTTGCCGGAAAGACCTTAGATGGTGGTTACTAAAGACTTTAGACGTTGGCCTTGGGTGCTTTAGTGCATCCCTCAGCATGTAGTCCTGGACCTTTTGGAATGTGCCAGTCTGCAGCATTTGGTTGAGGTCCATTCTGTTACACTGAAAGACCAACAAGGTTCGGGCAGACCAAAGAGCATCTATCACTGAATTGATGGTCCTCCCAGATACAGTCTGTTTGTCTTGGTGTGATCCCCAGGTAACAGTCCACAGAGCAGAGTCCTGCGTCACAGAACTGCTCAAGATGAACCTTGACAAAAACCACTGCATCTTTCTCTCGACATTGTTTATAAAGGCACATTGCAGAAGGAGATGTGTTAACAGTCTCTTCACCAGCACAGCTGCTTTCAAGGCAGCATGTGGGAGCCAGAGAATCTGGGCAAACATTAAGGATCTGATGGACGTTGCCCTTCTCAACATCAACCAAGCGATGTCTTAGCGCTTATTGGAAAGTGCTTGTGATGAGGCATTCTACCAATTACTGACAACAGTAATTTTTGTTGCAATTACCAACAAAGCTTATCATTCACTTAATGTCTGTCGTTCTAGGTAGAAGTAGAGCAGGCTTGACTGGGTGGCCTCTACCAACTGTTCTTAGTAGATCCTAGCAACTTTGTGATGACAGATATTAGGCTCGTTGGTCGACATTTCCCTAGTTGCTCTTGTGTCTCTCTTGTTCGAAAAAGTGACTGACGGTGTGATTTTTTTTTTTTTTTTTTCCGAACCAAAGAACTTTGCAAACACCAAAGCTATAAGTCTTTCAGTGTTCTCAACTATTTGCTTTCAAACCCAAGGAAAGAAACCATCTGGTCCCAGGGATTTGCTGCCATTAACTTTGTTGAACTCTTGACTCAGTGCAAGTTTCTTTGGCATCTCTCGAACACAAACCTCCTTTCTTTCTTCTCCTTCAGTTGCTGATCCAACGTAATCATTTGGCATGTTTTCCACTTCCTTTTATTTTGATTGGCAAAATTATTGTGATAAGGTTTTAAGGATGACACGTTGCTTCTGGCCACCCTTCTAATTTCATTATAGTAGTGTAAATTTTGATATGCTTTCTACCAAAATACTTTGACAGTCTGCTCAGGAAACTGCAACCAGATCCTTCCCCACCTTTTTTTTTCCTCCCCACAGGGTCTCTAGGACATTATGTGGTGACCATTGCCTGATGGACTTGTAGTAAATGGTGTTTTTCTTTGAAACTTCTTCCACGAAGCGCAGGTGATGCAGCACGATTCAAACGACTTGGAGTATTCCATGGCAACAGGGACAGATGGACCCTCAGTACATAATGACACTTGATGTTTCAGTACCATGGGTCTCTACACAGCTTGATGCAACTGCACACAAAGCTGGCCATCAGGATGAGGGTGGCATTAGGTATATGGTTCTCCACCCCTCCCTCCCCAAAATTATCTAGTGCTTTGCACATGTCTCTGCAGACACAGTCCATCTTTGACCTTCAGATGAAGTGGAAGATGACTCAGTGACTGCAGCTGTGCAGGCTTGGGGAATAAGCAAGACCTGCACCATCTGTAGCAATACTGACAATATTTCAAATCTGATAAGCAGGTTTTTACCTGCAGTGGAGAGGGATCAGTGCTGCCAAAAGTCCAGTTTCTGCCTCAATTTGGCAATGTGCTGATCCTAAGTGGTGGTGGCGGCGGCGTTATCGTCGACCGACCAGCCCCTCCAAACCATGTTCTCAGCACTTTCAGGTACTCTGGCCTGATGGTGACAGCAATGAAAGATCAATCAACCCAGTTCCCAAAGATCGTGGCTCCCAAGGCCAGTTGGAACTGGGCGTGGTTGCTGTTGAGTCTATGTACACAGATGGTGAATCTGAGCAGGAGATGAGTACGTCGCCCATGTTCGAGGGAGATTTTGACCTGCAGGCCTCCAGTGCTGGAATTGTCACACTTTGGGCTTGTGTCCTTCCGGACGCACTTGGCAAAGGATTCTGTACGGTACAAATGAGGCAGGAAAGAGTGGCAGCCCTATTTGACTCCAGAACTGATTTGCAACTGACAATTGAGACTGCTCTACACCAACGTCATTGGTGCAGTCTGATCTAATTGTGTATTTCATCCCCAAAACCTGTTTTTTGGAGGGCACTTCCCTGATGTAAGAGTGCGATACAGTGTCAAGGGCCATCTCCTGGTTCAGACTGATGAGGCAGGTGTCCATTCTGCCCTGGCCTGCACATAGGCAATCATACGGCATTCTTTCTGGAACCGTTGCCCCTTTTTTGGTTTTGCCGTTTGTCTACTAACTAACCAGCCCAACTTAATGTGGGCAACTTGAGTGCATCACTTTTAAGTCAGCTTACCTGAATCTAGCACCTTTTTTGGCTTTTTATGTTTTTCTTTTTGAAGCACTATGTTGAACTCCACCATATTACGATTGCCAGTAGGTACGTGTTTGTGCGTCATTAGTCTGTTAACTGAATTTGACTCATTCCTAAATCCAAATATGGCAAATCTTTATTTGGCCTGGCACATTGTTGCAGTAAACTACTGAAGGCATAGTGACTAATCCTAACCTTTTCTGATGTGGATTGGAACAGACACAATAACGTGGAAAACTTGACTCCACACTGACCATGACTATTAAAAACACTTTGCAACCATGAAATATCAGAAGAATCTCAGCATTTAAGCAAAACACTGCTTCAAGGTTACTTGGCATTGTTTCGAAACTCTGTGCTTTTGGCACTGCAAATAAAGGGAGAACTGAGTGTTATTGTACAGTCTTTATGCTTCAAGTTCTTGACTATCACAGATGTGAAATGAACTTTCAACCAATTCAGTTCATTGCATTATTAAAATATATGGCTGAACATATTGGCCCAAGGCTTTGCTGTATCCATGTCAACACCCTGACAATTGCACTAGGGATAGTAGGAATGCAGATGCTGGAGAATCTGAGATAGCAAGGTGTAGAGCTGAGTGAATACAGCAGGCCAAGCAGCATCAGAGGAGCAGGAAGGCTGACGTTTCGGGCCTAGACCCTTCTTCAGAAATGGGGGAAGGGAAGGGGGTCCTGAAATAAATAGGGAGAGAGGCAGAGGCGGAAAGAAGATGGATAGAGGAGAAGATAAGTGGAGAGGAGACAGACATGTCAAAGAGGCGGGGATGCAGCCTGTAAAGGTGAGTGTAGGTAGGGAGGAGATAGGTCAGTCCAGGGAGGATGGACAGGTAAATAGTGGGGGGAAGAGCGGGATGAGGTTACTAGGTAGGAGATGGGGGTGGGGCTTGAGGTGGGAGGAAGGACAGATTAGGGAGGCGGGGATGAGCTGGGCTGGTTTTGGGATGCAGTAGGGGGAGGGGAGATGTTGAAGCTTGTGAAGGCCACATTGATACCATTGGGTTGCAGGGTTCCCAAGCGGAATATGAGTTGCTGTTCCTGCAACCTTCGGGTGGCATCGTTGTGGCGCTGCAGGAAGCCCCAGATGGACATGTCGTCTGAGGAATGGGAGGGGGAGTTGAAATGGTTTGCGACTGGGAGGTGCAGTTGTTTAGTGCAAACCGATTGTAGGTGTTCTGCAAGGTGGTCCCCAAGCCTCCGTACTAGGGATATGTTCTTGACAACTAATTGCAATCATTGTTGACTGTTTTGCTATTGTTACAATACTTATATTGGCCTAACAACGTGCAAAATTGCACAGGTCTGTCTAGTCCATTTTAAGGAAAGTAGATGAAATTCAATTGACTAGAAATGTAGCAGGAAATGAATACTGTGGTGACAAGATTAAATCTTAGGTGGAAATTTCTGCAATATCTAACTAACTTGACTCCTTAAAGCCTATCTACCATCTTAGAAGGCACACCAGGCGTCTAATTAAATCCACTTGTCTTACAGTTCTAATAATAACCAACGCATCCTGTTTGGTTACCCTGTTCACTATTACTGGCTCACAGTTGTAGCTGAGTGCGCAATCCAGAAAACACATTGCAGCAACTCTGACTTGTTGAATAGATCTTACTAAACCTGCAGCCTTGACCTTGAACTTGTAGCAGGACAAGAATAGCAAACCCATCCAAATTCCCCCCTCTGTCTATCTGTCTGTCTCTCTTTCAATCCTGAATTGAAATTGAAATCCTGAAAATGCTTTTTGACACAGTGAAGAAATAGCAGGGATCCCCTTCTGAATGTGTTGTTGGCCTGCTTAGACCAAATGGATTGTCATGGTTCAGGAACCCCCTCCAGGACATTGAGCAAAAGGCAACAGATGTCTTCTTGCAAGCTGAATTGCGTTCCTGTGAAGGAACGAAACACATCGTGACTGTGACTGTGACTGGGTCAGAAGTAGGGAATTGCATTGAGAGTGATTAATCTTCTGATTACCCAATGTCAGGCCAACATATACAAGGAGTATGCCTGAATGAAATGCTATTCTATCATTTTCAAGAAATTTGACACCATCTAAAATGAAGTATTCTATGTGCTACCACCACCATGTCAGTGGTACCTACCATTTATAGCATTCACTGCAACACCATGCCAAAGCTCCTTAAAGAACACCTTGCAGACTCATGAACGTATCTACTTTGAAGCTTGAGCAGCTGCAAAGGAAGCACCATGTAGTTTCCTCAAACCAATCACCATCCCGTTGCTGTGGGTATATCTGTACTGCGTAGCCTACAGCAATTCACCAAGATAGCCAGGCCAGTTAAAAATAGGCAATAAATTCTGGCCTGTAAACAATGTGCTCATCACCTAAGTCAATGTTTTAAACAAATCTTTAGACATGTTTTTGACTGTCAATGAAATAATGCTGTAGTTAAGTTAAATAATGAGATGCAAAGTCAAGCTCTGTCATGAGTCTGTTGCATTGAATTTGCACAGCAATATTTTGTGAAGCTAATCATCCTGTGACTTGGTTGAATAAAATTTCCGCAGCGGTGGGGAGCTGTTCTGCCCATGAACCATATTGTGCCAGTAAGATTGGGTCATAATGCTGAGCAAGATGAAGGTCACTTTTCTGTTACTGTTTATTTTGTTTCATGTAAAATTACTGCATGGTATGTAAATTTAAAAACTGATAGACTTTAAACACATCAGAACATAATAAAGATGTCAGAGCAGTGTAAACAAAAAAAAGGCTGCTGAGCCAATAAAATGAGAGGCTGGATGATCAAAAGCTTGTAAAGGGACGGTTTTTTTTTTGTGTCACGCTATGGAGGATTTTAGGGAAGGTCTTCTAGAGAATGGTCTTGGACCAGGTGACAGCTGTAGTTTGAGGTGAAGGGATGGAGAATGCACAAGGGGTTGGAGTCATTATAGTCAGGCATCCAAAATCTTCACTGGATATCACCAGGTGAAGTTGGTTGAACCAGGTTGGTTGAACACGTCTAAGCAATAGTTTAAATTAGTTAGTACTGGTTAGGTTCTCTTGGAGAGGAGGCACCTGATTGGAATAACTTGTCTTGTATGTTGTTAGCTGACAATACTCGGGTGTTTTGGCGTGGAAAGCTGGTTTGTATAAATCAATGTTAGCTAGCAAGGGCTGACGTTGAGGAGGATTGATGATGACAGCTTTGAAAAGAAGGCAGAAACACCTGAGGAGAGCCATGAACTTACAATTTTAGCCAGTAAGTGACTAGCAAAGGAATTTGTAATGGTGTAATGTTGAGATAAGCTTGAGTGTTGAAAGGGAGAAGTTGACAGAAGCTAGAGAGAGACAAGTACAGAGATTTTTAACTTGCAAGTGCAGCATCTGCAGTCCATCCTTAATTATTGACCATACTGGAGCTCAGCAGAAATAATGTTTTCACCCCTGTTTGTTCCTCTCTTTGGCTGTTTCTAAACAATATGTTGCAAAAACGTATGGATTTTCATGTCACTTGGTATACAGGGTTTGGTCCAAGTAAAAACTGGTTAGTTTTTGTTAAAGATGCAGATTGGGATCATAATTCTGAAATTGCTTGAAAGGACCCATTAACATTAGTTAATGGGGTAAATTGATTTTAAGCATACTCTGGGTTTTATGTAAAATATTTTTTAGCATGTGCTTTGTATTACACTTGACAAAATATGAATAGAATTTTCAGTGCAAGGTTTTGGATGTACATTGACTTGATGCTGCCTCTGGTGAGATGAAAACTTGTTTTCAAAAGTGTTTTTTAAGTGTCAGCAAGGCAGGGTAAAGTAAAGAGGAAGAACAATTTGCATCATGGTAAAAACATTATGTAAACATTGGAGTTATGCACAGAGTTTTCTGTTCTCTTGCTGCTCCTGAGAAGGTGATGGTAGTTTCCTCCTTGAAATGTAGTGGAAGTGCACCCACAAGCTATTCTGAATGGAGTACCACAACAGGAGGGACCCTGGGAGAAGCAGCCAAGGCTGATCAGATATCCTGACTCACAGTAACAAGGTCATTCATAACCTCACTGACAAATTTAAGGAGTTTAAGACGGCTTTATGCTGATCGTAAGTAATGAAGAACCCAGGGGTGCATGTTTGTCCTTCAGGATGATTCTGAAGTCTGTCAGTGTATTTTTCGAAAGAGGGTGAGACGTGATGTTACAAAAACAGAATTTCCTAGAAAAGCTGGGCGGGTCTGGCAACATCTGTGAAGAAAAATCAGTTCTGAGGAAGGGTCAACGGATCTGAAATATTAACTTTGTTTTTCTTCACTAATACTGCCAGACCTGCTGAACTTTTCCAGCAACTTCTGTTTTTCCTGATTTACAGCATCTGCAGTTTTGGTTTTTTTGAGACCTGATGGTGTTTTGTTGTGGCGCAGTTAAATCTGGTGCTGGACAAGCAGACCAGTTAATGTTCAGGTTACGCAGATCTACCTCCTATTTATGGAAATGAAAAATGTTACTGAGGGATTGTGGACAGTTGATGGGATTGCTGAAGAAAAGCTGACTGCTCAAGTGTAATGGAGAAGTGTTAGTAATTTTTAACCCACAATGGGTATTTTTTTTTCTGAAGAGTTGAGAGGGAGCAATTCCCCAGTTAAGTGTTATCTTAAAGATTCGAGCTGGGACCAGTGCTCTAGCGAAAAAGGTAAATAGGGTGGTCAACAGTTCTTTTAAACTAAAGGTCAGGGGGAAGGGAAGGATAAAACTCCAAGAAGTATGATGGCTAATGGGAAACAAAGCAGGTTAACATCTCTGCAGGTGATTCAACTGTGTGGAAAAGAACTCCAGACAGGTTATTAAAGTCTCTAGAACACAAAATAGGACAGTGTTTGGAAAGAGTTAGGAATGTAACTTCAAGCACATCTGATAAAGGGATAGCAATGAAAAGAAGGATGGTAAACACAGGACTGAAGGTGTTGTGTCTGAAATTGGCAAGTATGATGTGGTGGACATCAGATGTGACTGTAGGAGATCAGGACTGGGAACTAAATCAAGGATATACATCCTATAGAAAAGATAGGTATGTGGGCACAGGGAGTGGGATTGCCTTATTAGTAAGAAATGAAATTAAATGAAGAGCAAGAAATGACTCACGGTCAGATGATGAATCTGTGTGGGTGAAATTGAGGAACCACAAAGGTAAAAAGACCGTAATAGGACTTTTGTACAGGCCTCCAAACAATAGTCAGTATGTGGGGCACAAGATCATGTCTTTTCTGTCTCGTGGTGTAAGAAAGATGAAGTTACAGTGATCGAGGGGGATTTCAATATGCAGGTGGACTGGGAAAAATGGGTTGGTAGTAGATTGCATAAAAAGGAATTTCTGGAATGTCTGAGATGACTTTTTGGAGCAAACTGTTGTGGAGCCCGTTAGGGAGTTGGCTATTCTGGATTTAGTGATGTGCAGGGAGGCAGATTTTGATAAGGATTCCTTTCACCTTGAGCTCCCTTGCGAGGCAGTGACCATAATATGATAGAGTTTACTCTGCACTTGAGCGGGAGAAACTGGAATCAGATGTGATCGCATTACAGTTGAATAAAGGCAACGACAGAGGCATGACGGAGGAGCTAACCAGAATTGACTCAGAGGAGCTGAGCAGGAAAGAAGTGGAACAGGCAAGGCAGGAGTTTCTGGGAGTAAGTTGGGAGACATGGTAAAAATTCATCCATAGGGAAAAAAAGCATATGAAAGAGAGGACAAGTACTGTGGCTGATTAGGGAAGTCCGGGACAGCATAAGAGGAAAAGAAAGCATATAATATGGCGAAGGGGATTGGGAAGCCTACGAACGCTGACAGAGGACAACTGAAAAAGAAATAAGGACTGAGAAGATTAAGTATGAGGGTAAGCTAGCCAGTAACACAAAAGATATCTAAAGAAACTTCTGCAGTCTAAGGGGCAAAAGAGAGGCAAAAGTGGACATTGAGCAGCTGGAAAATGATGCTAGAGAAATAGTAACGGGGAACAAAGAAATGGCAGAGGAACTGAACAATACTTTGTCAGTCTTAACAGTGGAAGACATGAGTAATACTCCAAAAATTCAAGAGACAGGGTAGAGGTGAGTATGGTGGCCATCACCAAAGAGAAGGTGCTAGATAAACTGAAAGGACTGAAGATGGACAAATCACCTGGACTAGATGGACTACACCCTAGAGTTCTGAAGGAGTTAGCGGAGGGGTTAGTGATGTTGTTTCGGGAATCACGAGTCAGGGAGTGTCCCAGAGGACTGGAAAATTGCTAGTGTAACCTCCCTGTTCAAGAAGGGAATAAGGCAAAAGTCTGGAAGTTATAGACCGATTAGCCTGACCTCTGTTGCTAAGATTTTGGAGTCCATTGTGAAGAATGAGACTTCTGAATACTTGGAAGTGCATGATAAAATAGGGCAAAGTCAGCGTGGTTTCATCAAGGGGAGGTCATGCCTAACAAATCTGTTAGAATTCTTTTGCGGAGGTACTTAGCAGATTAGACACGAGAGCCAATTGATATTAACCACTTAGACTCCTAGAAGGCCTCCTGACAAGGTGATGCACAGGAAGCTGTTGAGTAAGAAAAGAGCCTGTGGTGTTAGAGGCGAGGTGCTTGCATGGATAAAAGATTGGCTGTCTAGCAGAAAGCCGAGTGGGAATAAAAGGGTCATTGTCAGGATGGCAGCAGGGTGACTAGCGGCGTTCTGCAAGGGTCAGTGCTGGGACCATAGCTTTTCACTTTATACAATAATGATTTAGATGAAGGAACTGAAGGCATTCTGGCTAAGTTTTCAAAGAATACAAAGATAGGTGGAGAGGCCAGTAGTATTGAGGAGATAGGTTAGGAGAGTGGGCAAAGAAGTGGCTGATAGAAAACAATGTGGGAAAGTGTGAGGTCATGCAATTTGGTAGGTAGATTAGAGGCATAGACTATTTTCTAAATGGGGAGTAAATTTGGAAATCTGAAGTGCAAAGGGACTTGTGTCTTAGACTAAGGTTGACTTGCAGGTTGAATTAGTGGTTAGGAAGGCAAATAGTATTAGCTTTTATTTCAAGAGGGCTAGAATATAAAAACAGGGATGTACTTCTGACCCTATATAAAGCTGTGGCCAGACCACATTTAGAATAGTGTGAGCAATTTTGGGCCCCATATCTCAGGAAGGATGTACTGGCCCTAGAACCTCCTTTGGACCTGCTCATGAGAAAGATCCCAGGAATGAAAGTCTTAATGAATGAGGAACATTTGAGGACTCTGAGTCTATATTCAACGGAGTTTAGAAGGATGAGAGGGGATCTAATTGAAATTTAGAATACAGTAAGATGGAAAGATGTTCCCATTACCAGGAGAGACTAGGACCTGAGGGCCCAGCTTTGGAATAAAGGGAAGAACCCTTTAGAATAGAGATGAGGAGAAACTTCAGTCAGAGTGGTGAATTGATGAAACGGACTGCCACAGAAGGTTGTGGAGGCCAGGTAATTGAGTATATTTAAGACTGAGAGAGGTTCTTGATTGTCAAGGGGATCAAAGTGTTGAGGAGAAGCCATGAGAATGGGGTTGAGAAACTTATCAGCCAATATTAAATAGCAGAGCAGACTCGATAGGCCAAATAGCCTAATTTCCACTCCTGTGTCTTATGGTCTTCTCTTTTGGAAGCTACAATTAGAAACTGTGCTTCACTTTCTACCAGAAGCTACCATAATCCTGTATTGTCTTCGAGAGGTCAGTACTTGATTTTTTTTTTAAAAACGGGACCAACCATCCCTTTTTCAAAAAAAAGGTATCTCTAATAAATCTTACCATCAGGTTTTCACATTTTAGAGCTAGTTTTCTCTTGTACTCATCTAATGTATTCTCTCCTTTAATATTTTAGCAATTCATTACTTCTTACAAAATTTGTCCAACCTTCCATCCTGCCACTCATGTTTGTACAATTATATGCTTTTCTCAGGAAAATACTTAGTTAACTGCAGCTAGTAAATCATCCTGTTGGAATTTTTCTTTGTCATATTCTGAAATATCTCCTTAAATGTCTGCCACTAGACCTGTCTTGACATTTGCCATTTTACTTTGCTGCCTTGAGCGCACGTGCACGCACGCACACCGCCCCCCCCCCCCCAATTCAATCATATAATGGTCGTTGCTGTTTAAGGAGGCATTCACTACAAGGTCATTAATTAATCCCATCACCTTGCACAGTATCTGATCTCATTCAACCTGGTTTCCAGTTGACTCTGGAGCCTGCTGCTCTCGGAAACTATCCTGGAAATGCTCCACGAATTCCTTTTCTAAGCTGACTATGCCCATCTGTTCTTTTTTATTTTCCCAGTCTATGTAGTTACAGATTCCACCCCCCTCCAGCATTTATTGTATACCTTTCCTCGCAGTAACTTGTCAGACCTCGCCAATCCCACAACTGACCTCCTTGCTTTTATTATTTCCCATCTTTACTCAAACTACTTGGACATACTCAAAAACAAAAACTGAAAATCCAGGGGAAAACCTCCAGGTCTGGCAGCAACTGTGGAGAGAAATCAGAGTGCATGTTTTGGTTCACAGACCTTTCAGAGCTGAATCAGAAATGTTTGTGATTTTTTTTTTTTAACTTGTACATACTGGTTCCTGAACTTGACTCAATCTCTGTCTTGTGCTAATAATGAATTAACAATGTCATCAGATTTTCATAGTTTCTTGTCCTTCCTAAATGTAATGTATACTTCAATATTCAGGTCCCAATCTGACATCCTGCAGTCATGTCTTTGTAATAGCTAACAGATTTTTTTTAAGTTGCACTCTGGGTTATTTTGTTTTGATTGCTGTATCATTTGGATACAGTGCCTTTAATTTTGTCAATTTTTATTAGCTATGTAACCTCTCATCTTGGCTGTTGATGTGCTTTCAGATTTGTACTCTTCTTCCGCTCTGTCAGTTTATCACGATGAACAGCTTTCTCTCTGCCTGTTTCATTGAGCACATTCCAAATTTCATCCCTCGCACCCATTATTCAGGTTAAAACTGTCTATTTCTCTGGAACACTAACCCCAATATGGTTCAGGTGTAGATACTCCCAACAATACAGATCTTGCTTCCCTAATACTGGTGTCAGTGCAACACAAACCAGAGCTCAATTCTACCACATCCAGTCATTGAGTCACAGGTTCATCTTTCTAATCTGATTTGCTGTTATGCCAGTTTGCCCTTTTGCAAAGGGAGTTGTTTTGCCATCCTGCTTAATTTAGCGCCTAACTTCTCTTTGAATATGCAGGGCCTCTTTCCTTGTTCTGCTTTTGTCAATGGTAACTGTACATTTATCCTCATCCCCGCTCAACATGTCTCTTGGAGGTCTGTCCATACCTCCTGTCAGTCAATTGCCTTTACAGTTTTGCTGCGTTACTTTTCACTGCTTCTTTCAAATTGCCTGTCTCTGGGTCTTCGCTCACCTGCTCTTCTAGGTGTATGACTACCTTCCTTGGGGTTTTCCTCCTGTGCACTCCTCTATTTGCATTTGTGGGAGCTGATTTGGTGCCTTCAGATGTTGCCAAGGAGGATCAGCCATTGCTGGAGACACTCTGACAAACAGGTAAAAATGGAACTATTTCCATCTACTAGTATGAAGCCATGTAAAACACAAGTATCAAAAGTTGTACAGCGATGCAGTCTTGCCTGAACATATGATTTGTGAGGATTTTGACTGTTATCAGGATGTTTGATCACAGTTCTGTTGTTTCTGTTTCTGATAATATCATTTAACGTTGTCTTGTCGTTTAACTTTTTTCTGCTGGTGATGCTATAAAAGACTGAGAAAGAAATTGGCGCTTTTGACTATTAGACTGTAAACTGAAAGCTGCAACTTTATTAAAATGGTTGGGTGTTTGGTCCCCTCTGTGGATCCATTAATAAACTATGACAAGCGTTGGTTAGTCACTGATGTTTTGATAGCTACTAGATTTCTTGACACAACAGAAGTAGACTGTTTGTTTGTGTTTTTTTTCTTTTGCTATGTAATTTAGTTTATAAATTTGAGTTTTGCAGCTATGTAGGGAAAACTTTGTCTTTGGTGAATTGCACACTGTTCAAGTACCATTGATTAGAGATGGGAGAATGTATGTTCGAAATGGTTCTTGCCAAATTTTTTTTAAATGAAGCAACTTTAAAACATCAGATGATCAGGTTTTGCATAATTTTAATTTTCAAAATCTCCATTCAAGTTGATGTTATATTTTGATAGTCTGGACATAAGCAAAATATTTTGATTTGCAGCAAGGTATAGTGGATAGGGAGAGTCCAAAACTAGAAGCTAGAATTACATTGGTCACTAATGAATTCAGTAAGGAATTCCAGGGAATTAACTTTAAATGTGATAAGTGTGTGAATCATACTATTATAAAGTATAGTTGAGACATACTATGTGTAGGCATTTAAGTGAAGACTGATCAGTATGAGCGAGACAAATGAATGGCTTTTGTGAAGGTTAGATGGAAGGTGTGGGAGCAGGTTCTTCTGGTACATAAACACTGGCATTGACCACCTGGGCCAAATGACTTGCTTCTGAGCTGTAGCCTTTGAGACTTAATGAAAATTGTTAGTCACTGAAAATGCTTCACAATTAATTTCTGGGTAAATTCTATCCTTGTGACTCATTAATTGTTGGCTTGTGTTCTCCCCTCCAAACCCACAACCCCTGGAGAGAGCAGAAGTTCAATGAGAAGTTGACCAGCTGCAAGATCCCCTTCAAGTTGCACGTAATGTGACTTGGAACTGTATAATAGACTGTGTCCCTTCAATGTTGCTAGGCCCTGGAAGCGTGCACGCACCACGCACCCCCTCCTTTCCCCTCCTCCTTCCCCACCACCACCCGTGCCAAGGCAACACTCTGGGTGTGCCTGTACGAAGGACTAGAACAATTCAAGGAGGCAACTCACTGCCACCTTCTGCAAGCCATCAGGAAGCAATAACAAATGCAGACATAGTCAGCAATTCCCATATCCATGAACAAATTAAAAATAACAGTGCAGCTTTCAGCATTAATGGATTTAATTCACAAGTAATTTAGTTATTTGAGGTGCTTTTTTTTTTCAGATTTGGTTTGGGCTTTAGGGAAAATAGACTGCTTCTGAACAAGCGTAAACTATAAGGTGCAGTAGTTATTGACCCAAGGTTTCAGTCAAGTTTTCCACATCACTTGGTTACTCTGTCTGTTTCTCTCCACACAAATACACAATTAGATAGACTAAAATGTTTGAATTGCCAATTCTGATATGTCTATTTGCAAAGTGCAAGGATTCAAAATAATTATTGTGGCAAAAAAATTCCTGAAACCGCTCAAGCAGAACTTTTTTTTTGGAATGTTTTATCACATTTGTTTGGTGTGTGGCATATTCAAAACAACAACATTTCATTAGTTGCCAAGTCTCTCACTTGCAGTCATCTATGACACTTGAGAGGATGAATTTTAGGTAGGTCTCTCCTCTCTAACTTGGGGAGAGAGACTAAGAAACGACTAGGGTCGGATGCTGTCTGGACCTTTTTGAAGTGCACACTCTGAGGAATGGGAGCCTATGACCCTATCTCACCTTCTATAACTCTAGTTGGGATTGTAATTCATTGCTTGGGAGACACTGGTTCAGTTTTTGACAGTATAAGTAGATATAATATGTTTAAATCTTCAATAACTTTTTTGATTATGTGACAAGTTTATTACACAAGATAAAAAGCCTTCTAGAGTTGAGGGTAATATATTAACATTCCTTTATATGCAGAAAGCAGTGTCAGAATCCTCTGTTGCTAGGAGAGTGCCCAAGGCTTGGTGCTTTGGCATCAGCTGTTTAATTTTTACATCAATGATTTAGCTAAAGAAAGTGTTTGAGTGTGAACTATCCAGGTCGACAAAAGAAAATTAGTTTTTTGGAAAGTAAGCCGTGAGTGAAGTTTGTAAAGAAACATGAAATTATCTACATTGGTGGTAGGAGATACTAGTAATTTTTGGATTCTGAGCAATTTGGGAATGCTGCACATCAATCACAAAGTTAACACAAGTACAATAAGCAGTGACAAAGAGAAATTCTGTGACCTCAATTGCAAGGGAATGGAACAGAGTTTGCAACTCTTGTTCCTATTAGACATGGTTTTGGTGGGAACACAGCTATGCAGTTTGGCTTCCTTAGCTGAGGAACGATATAGTTGCTGATGAGGGAGTGCAACCCCCAAATTTCACCTGACTGATTCTGAATGAGAGGGACTGGCTGAATGAGGAGAGGTTGAATGAAATGAATCCATCTTCTCTGGAGATGAGAAGAATAAGAGATGATTTTAATGGAGCTGAAGGAGCAGACGTAGGCCATTCAGCCCACCATGTCTGCTCTGCCATTCAGTGAGATCATAGCTGATCTGATAAACCTCAACTCTCCTTTGCCTTTTCCCCACAACTGTTGATTTTCTTGTGGATTAAAAATCTAACTAGACCTTGATTATTCTTCATGCCGCAACCTCTACACCCTGCTGGGCAGAGCATTCTGTAGATTGACTCCCCTCTGAGAAGAAATTCCTCTTCATCTTTGTATTAAATGGCAACCTCCTTGAGTTGCCGTACCTTTTGAGATTATGCCTCCTAGCCCAGATTATTCTACAAGGGGTAACTACTTTTCCAGATGTATCCTGTTAAGTCCCTTTGTATGTTTTTGAATAACGTTAGCTCTCATTCTTCTAGAGTCCAACAAATACATGTCCCAACCCACAAAACCTCTCCTGTAATGACAATCCTCCATATCTGGGATTAGCTTCGTCAACCTTCTCTGGGCTGCCTCCAATACCAATATATTCTACCTTTAGATAAGGGACACAAAGCTGTTTGCAGTATTCTATCTATGGTCAGACTGGTGCCTTGTATCATTTTAAGAAATCCTCCCTATTTTTGTACTCCATTCCTTTTGAAATAAAGGCCAACATTCCATTGGCTTTCCCTATTGCCAGCTGAACTTGCCTGGTGGGATTCATGGCTCAGCTCTCCCAAATCTGTCTGTGTTGTAGCTTTTCTGCAGTTTTTCTTCATTTAAATAATATTAAAGTCCACTGTTCTTCCTGTCAAAGTGTATAATCTCACATATTCCAACATTTTAAATTCCATCCATCAAGCTTTTGCCAGTCAATTCACCCAACTATATTCCACTGTAGATGCTGTCAACCTCACCACTGCTTTTGCTACCTGTTCTCGTCCTCTGCAAACTTGACTCTGATAGGTTGATTTATTTGGATGAACAAAGTCAGTATCTTTGTAAATAATTGCGATCCAGCACTGATGCCTGTGGCACTCCTAGTTACAGGTTGGCATCCTGAAAATGCCCCCCTTGTCCCCACTCTGTCTTCAATTAGCATGGATAGGGTGTTGGTAAATAATATACTACTTCTAACACTATATATGGGTTCTTGTTAGGTAGCCTCAAGTACTGTACCTTTTATTGGACACCTTCTGAACATATGACATCTACTTATTACTGTCTCAAAGAATTCTCAAAAATTTGAGGCATGATTTCCCTTTCGTGAAGCCATTGCTGACTCAGTTTGATCAAGTCATTTATTTCCAAATGCTCTGTTATTTGAGCCTTTATTATTTAGGATTATATTTATTTAATAGTGGAATGCTGTAGTGACTTCTTCTATTGTGTAGACTGATGCAAAGCATTTATTCAACCCCTCTGCCTTTTCCTGGATTATTATTAGTCTTCGTCTTCGTCGTCTTCCAGCCTCAATCTACCTAAAGTACCTATGTTAACTTTAACTTCCATCTTCCTTTTCATGTATTTTGAAACTTACTGTCCATCTGGATATTACTTTGAAATTTACCCTTGAGTTTTATCTTCTCCCTTTTTTTTAATATTTTTAATCCTTTCCTAGTCTTTTTTTCCTAATTCTTTGCTAATCCGCTGGCTTACCGCAACCTTAACTAACATTTTATTTGGTTTTTTTTTCTTGCTATCAATTTGATGCTATCCTTAACCTCTCTCTGGTTAACCAGGTTGGCTTATTCCCTTCCTAGAGTCCTTCTTTCACACTGGGGTATATCTTTGTTGTGAACCCTGAACTATTTTCTTAAATGTCTTTGTTCTGCTAAACTCCTTTCCCAGTCCAGATAACAAGACGTAGAGCTGGATGAACACTGCAGGCCGAGCAGGAAAGCTGCCATTTCGTGTCTGGACCCTTCTTGAGAAATGAGGGAGGGGAAGGGGACTCTGAAATAAATAGAGAGAGAGAGAGAGGGGTGGGGGGGAGGCGGATGGAAGGTGGATAAAGAAGATAGGTGAAGAGGAGGCAGGGATAGAGCCAGTAAAGGGGAGTTAGGATGGGGATTGGTCAGTCACACTCCCCACTAGCCCCACCACTCCTGGCACCTTTCCTTGCAACTGCAGGAAGTGCTACACCTGCCCCTACACACTTTTTTTCCTTCCCCCATCCTCATCTCCGGCCCCAAGAAAACCTTCCACATCAAATAGATGTTCACCTGCACATCTGCTAATGTGGTATACTGTATCTGCCGTTCCCGATGTGGCCTCCTCTACATCGGGGAAACCAAGCGGAGGCTTGGAAACCGCTTTGTGCAACACCTATGCTCAGTTCATGACAAACAACTGCACCTCCCAGTCGCGAACCACGTCAACTCCCCCTCCTATTCCTTGGACGACATGTCCATCCTGGGCCTCTTCCAGGGCTACAACGATGCCACCCATAGGCTGCAGGGACAGCACCTTATATTTCACTTGGGAACCCTGTAGCCCAATGGTATCAATGTGGACTTCACAAGCTTCAAAATCTCCCCACCCGTGACCTCATCCTAAAACCCAGCCCAGCTCGTCCCCGCCTCCCTGACCTGTCCGTCTTCCCTTGACTGACCAACCCCCATCCCAACTCCCTACCTACACTCCCCTTTACTGGCTCCATCCCCACTTCCTTGACCTGTCCGTCTTCTTTCCACCTATCTGCTCCTCTATCCACCTTCCATCATCGCCTCCCCCTTTCTCAATTTATTTCAGAGTCCCCTTCCCCTCCCCCCATTTCTGAAGAAGGGTCCAGACCCGAAACGTCAGCCTTCCTGCTCTGATGCTGCTTGGCCTGCTGTGTTCATCCAGCTCTACACCTTGTTATCTTGATTCTCCAGCATCAACAGTTCTTACAATTTCATCTTTGCCTTTGTTGTTTTTTTGTTTCTTATCTCCACCATATAGATCCTGCATCTTCTTATCCAAGACATAATCAGACAATGAAACACTGCGGTGGTTTGTACTAATGTGATGAGAAAATAAATAGGAATTCAACCAAAATACTAACAGTGTTGACTGACCTTGATGTGCAGTTTCTTTTTCGTTTAGCCAAAGGATGATTTGTGTCAAAAGCAGGCAATTGCTTTGTTCGTTCACAACCAATAGGCTTGTGCTTTGCTTCTACCAGTACCATCAGCCACTGTATCCCTGACCCAGCTCTATGGCCTGGAACTGCAGTACAAGATTTGTTTGGTATAACATATGATAGTTAAATATGAGGAACTGCAGATGCTGGAGAATCTGGGATAATGAGGTGTGGGGCTGGATGAACACAGCAGGCCAAGCAGCACCAGAGGAGCAGGAAGGCTGATGTTTCGGGTCCAGACCCCCCTCCAGAAATAGGGGAGGGGAAGGGGGTTCTGAAATAAATAGAGAGAGGGGGGAGTTGGATAGAAAAGATAGGTGGAGAGGAAACAGACTGGTCAAAGACGTGGGGATGGAACCAGAAAAGATGAGTGTAGGTGGGGAGTTAAGGAGGAGATAGGTCAGTCCAGGGAGGACGGACAGGATGCTGCTTGGCCTGCTGTGTTCATCCAGCTCTACACCTTGTTATCGCAGATTCTCCAGCATCTGCAGTTCCTACTATCTCTGAAACAATTTTAACCCCACTGCGAAGCCTCTTCTAAGGATGCCTACCCTGAAGAAGTTACTCTACTCCCTCTGGAAAAACCTCAGTGGATCTCTCTCCCAGTGCAACTCTCTCATAATCTGTTCAGCCTTGAAACTGCTCAACCACGTCCTGAAGCAAACCAGGTACGACAGCCACATCACCTTTCTTAGTACCTGCCTATGGAACCAGATCATCCCCAATGGACTACAGTCCACATTCAGGCCTTCCCAATTTGGTCCCAACCGTGACAATGTCTATGTTCAGAACATTGAGATCCTTCAGAAGAGTTTCTCCCTGTGACTCCTGAAACACACACTCGCAGCAGGCATCTCCTGGCACTACAATCAAGCCTACCCCAGCTCAGAGCCTCCCTCTATGACGTGTCCATCCTGGGCCTCCTGCAGTGCCACAACGATGCCACCCGAAGTTTGCAGGAACAGCAACTCTTATTCAGCTTTGATACCATTGGGCTGCAGGGTTCCCATGTGCACTTCACAAGCTTCAAAATCTCCCCTCCCCCTACCGCATCCCAAAACCAGCCCAGCTTGTCCCCGCCTCCCCGACCTGTCCTTCCTCTCACCTATCCCCTCCTCCCACCTCAAGCCCCACCCCCATCTCCTACCTTCGAACCTCATCCCGCCCCCTTGACCTGTCCACCCTCCCTGGACTTGACCTATCTCCTCCCTACTTCCCCACCTACACTCACCTTTACTGGCTCCATCCCCACCTCTTTGACCTGTCTGTCTCCTCTCCACCTATCTTCTCCTCTATCCATCTTCTTTCTGCCTCCGCCTCTCTCCCTATTTATTTCCGAACCCTCTTCCCCTTCCCCATTTCTGAAGAAGGGTCTAGGCCTGAAATGTCAGCCTTCCCGCTCCTCTGCTGCTTGGCCTGCTGTGTTCATCCAGCTCTACACCTTGTTATCCCATAGTTAAATGTGATGCTGCTTTGGCTTCTAAACTGGATGTTCTTCTGACATTGTTATTGTTGTAAAGTAGGAAATTTGGAAGCCAACTTTAAGCATACTATCGCCCAACTAAAAAGCTGCGTGAAAATGATAAATTGATGTACTTGGTTTTTTTTTTTAACTGACCCTGAAGAAAGCTGCGTACCAAGATCTAAAAGTTCTGTCGCTCCACAATGATGCACTGTGGTAGCAGTACGTACCATCAACAAAGTGCACAGTAGTGGCTTACCAAGGCTTCTTCAACAGCACCATCTACACCAGTGAAATACCAGTGCCTGCAGCTCCCCTCTAAGCAACACACTATCCTAACTTGGAAAGTATTGCATTTCCTCCACTTTTCACCAGGTGAAAATTCTGAAACACACTTTAATGGCATTGTGGGTCTATCTACAGCTTCAGCTTGAGTGCAGTAGAGATGCAATAAATACTGGTCTGGCCTGTGATGTTCACATCCTGGAAATTAATATATCAAATTATGCTCTGTCACATGGGTTTCACCTTCTGAATGTTAAGTTCATTCTGGCACCAGTTGTGGGTCATCTCTTGAGTAGTAGAGATGTCGCTAAGCAGCTAATCCCCTTTTATTCTTGAACAAAGCTTTTTTAAAAAGGATTTTCAAAAAAAAAATGATTTGAGCAATACTCTAAGGCAACAGCTGAAATATCATAAACTTAAAAAAATCCATGTTTTAGAAACTGTTTTAAACATTGTGTGGGTAAATTGGACATTACGTAAACATAACTCTTACAGTTCCAGAGAACCCCAGTTAAAAATCCATTTGCACCTTAATCAACAAGATGTAGTTTATTGAAGTTTTAAATAGTGAGGATAATAAACAGTCAAAATTCCCATCAAATCCAGTGATTAGTTGATTTCCATATATGAGAATTTCAGCACCGTGTAGACAAGAAAGGTGTTGATGATCTGTTTCTTTGCCTTTGCACATTTGTAGTTAATAACAAAAATGGTTGTCAGCTTCATGGTGCAGTTCTGGGGAGCACCACGAGGTTGGTTGACACAAGTCCAAAAGCATCACGGCTGTCGTGTTTTCAAGATTCTGGTTATTGGATAAATTTGGTCAGGACACCGGAGCTATTTTTTATTAAAAATACTGTCATCAAAATTTTTCCTTTCTCCCTGAAAGAGTAGATGAACCCTCCATATAATATCTTAACCAAAGTACGGTGCCTCTGATATTGCAGTACTGCACTGAGTGGCATGATAACATACATTTTCTGCTGAAGTTTCAAGTCTCTGGAATTCGACTTGAACCCAAGACTGCCTCAGTCAGAGGTAATACTGTGACTTCTGAATCATTCATAACATCTATATGACCATGCCTCTTTTTGCATCTCTGTGTCATTTAACACTGAGGGTTAGATGAGGCAGGGTGGAATGTAAATGTTGGCAGGCCCAGTTGGTCCAAACAGTCTTTTAGCTTTCTTTTTTATTCAACTTTGATATTTTTGCATGTTCCTGTTCTTGCATTGTGAAGCCTTATTCTCTCTGCAGATTAAATGTCACCTTTTCAAAATTCACTTTAATTTTCTTAACTTGGGTTAAACACACTATTACGATGTGTTAATCCTGTATACCATTAATAATGTTATGCCATTACTGATATTCTACTTGCCAAGAAAAAGGCATGTTATTTTTGAAGTGCAAAACCTAAATATTCCTTCATTCTTGACTCTTTATCTGGTGTCCCCAAGTTTAAGCCATTTACTTGCCTGATTTTGTTCCTTTAAAATGTTATGAGAATACTTTTTTTTTGTCCCCTTTTTGTTTCATAGATCATGGAGTCTCCTGCTGAAGTAGCTGAGCGGGCTGATAGAGTCATAACTATGCTGCCATCAAACCCTCATGTGATTGACGTTTACACTGGCCCAAATGGCATTTTAAAGTAGGTAATTTTGTGTACTGCTTAATACTTGTTTTAAGCAGTTGAAGTTGTTGTTCATGTGCTATACTGTGTATTAGAGGAGACAAGGGCCTGATGTTATTATCACTACACTGTTATTCCAGAGTCCCAGGAAATTGTTTGGGGACCCGGGTTCAAATTTGGATGGTGGAATTTGATTTTAATAAAAATCCAGAATTGAGACTCTAATGTTATCTCTTGTGGGACAAACTTATCTGTTTCACTAATGTCCTTCAGGGAAAAATACCCACCATCCTTGCCCAGTCTCATCCACATGTGACTCCAGACCGACAGCAAAGTTGTTGACTCTGAACTGCTCTCTCGGCAATTATGAATGGGCAGTAAATAATGGTGTGGCCAGTGATATCCACATCTTATGAATTTAAAACAAAAGATGCACCTTGACCTGTTGTTGTTCTTTCTCAATCTATTATGTCTAAGCACAGAAATTTATCTGTAGGTTTTTTATATATAAAAGAAATTGACATGTTTACGGTTGTAAGATTTATTTAGACCATTACCTTATTTTTTGATTTAGATATCATCTAACTCTATATTGGCATATTGTAAGAGGAGCTATCAAAGAAGAATTTCCTCTGGTGAAGCTTGGATTAATCCTGCCAAGTTTGAATTCTTTATTGCATTTTGTTTTTTTAAAAGTACATTTTGTGACAATTTTTGGTGAACTCGGCTCCTTGATTTTTATCTTTCCTCTTAAGCATATAATTTTGCCAGATTTCAGTTCTATGGCTAGAACAATGTGTGTCAATTAGTAATGTGACAAGATGAGATTGCAAGGAGGCTTTGACAAAGGCATAAGCAGGTTATGTGATCTTTACTGGAAAGTGTGGAAATTAGGATCAGGTTCAGCTGTGCTGTGATGCCTTCCTTTTTCTGACCTTCCACAAGATTTTTTTAGGTAACCATGAAGTCCAATTAATGCTATTAAAACCCCATCTGAGTTGCCATCTTGCAATTTGGAGGATGTTTTGTGTGTGCCCGTGTGTGAGAACAGGTTTTGACCTAATTTACAGGTTTGATTGCATTGTTGATTTTGTTGCTCTGAGGGTAATGGTTTTGTTCCTGGTGAATCAGTTGTTGTCCAATAGTTTATAACCTGGTGATTTTGAGCTAGCTTTCCATATTTGCTTTGCAGAAAAGTTAAGAAAGGCTCATTGCTAATTGATTCAAGCACCATCGATCCAGCTGTTTCTAAAGAAATGGCCAAAGCTGCAGAAAAGATTGGAGCAACGTTCATGGATGCGCCTGTATCGGGAGGTATGTATTCTTGAAGGAATGGAGGCCTGTGACCAGCCGTGTTCCACAGGGATCAGTACCGTCCACGTTTGTTTGTCATCTGTATTCTCTTCGAAGTCATTTATGTAAAAGGCATGATTAGCAAGTTTGTGGTATAGTGGACGGTGAAAAACATTATCTAAGATTACAAAGAGATCTTGATTAGTTTGGCCAATGGGCTGAATAGTGGCAGATGGAGTTTAATTTCGATAATTGCAAGCTTATTGCATTTTAGTAATACAGGACTTGTTAATGGTAGGGCATGGGGAGTGTTGTAGAACAGAGACGCGGTGTTCAGGTACATAACTCTTTGAAATTTGCATTATACATAGACAGGGTGGTTAACAAAGTGTTTAGCATGCTTGCCTTCATTGCTCACTCCTTTTTTGAGTATAGGAGTTGGGATGTCATGTTCAAATTAAATAGGACGTTGGTGAGGCCTCTTCTGGAGTACTGTATGCAGTTCTGGTTACCCTGTTATGGGAAGGATATTATTAAACTGGGAGAGGGTTCAGAAGGAATTTACCAGATGTTGCTGGGAATGGAGGGTTTGAGATATAAACAAAAGTAAAAAGACTGGGGTTTGTTTCCACTAGAATGTAGGAGGTTGAGGGGTGACCTTGGAGGCTTATAAAATCATGAGGGGCATAGATAAGATGAATGACAAGGGCCCTTTTCCCTCGGGTGGGGAAGTTCAAAACTAGGGGACACGTTTTTAAGGTGAGAGGAGAAAGTTTTTTTTAGTGGTTTGTGCATGGAATGAACTGCTTGGAAAAAGTGGTAGGTGGAGGTATGGCTACAAGCTGGTAAAGACTTTTGGGTAAGTTCATGAACAGGAAAGGTTTGGAGGGATGTGGGTCAGTTGAAGGCAGGTGGGACTAGTTTAGTTTGGGAACACCTGTTGGTGTGGACTGGTTGGACCAAATGGTCTGTTTCTGTGCTGTGTGACTTTAAGTAAAGGAATATTTTCATTGTGGGCATCTTCTGTGTAGCTATTGTACAGATTCTTGCTCTTTTTGTTTGGGGGTGGGGGAAATGCAAGTAATGTACAAAAAGGGCCAATGATTTATTGTGACTCGACTGATAAAGATTGGACTTGCTGACACCAGGAGCATGCGCACGAGCAGTTTATTTTTCATTCATAAATTTCTAAATTAGGTGACAAACACTAACTTTTTTAAAAAAAAATTGTCAGTATATTGGGTAAGAGAAGTTGTTTAATTGAATTTTTAAATTTAAAAATTAGCTTAATACTGGCCAAGCCTGTGTGTGTGCCCAGTCAGAAATATTCAATGAGCATGTACAGTCAGCAGTCATCCAGATGATGATTAGGCTATAGTTGAAATATTAAACAAGAAAACCAAAAGGATTGCAGAAGCTGGAAATCAGAAGCAAACAGAAATTACTCGAGAGAAAGAGTTAAGTAGAACTGAAGAAGGGTCATTGTGTTAACTCTGCGTTCTCTCCATGAATGCTGCCAAATCTGAGTTTTTGCCAGCGACTTTTTTTTTAACTAGTTGAAGTATTGCCTACAATTTGGTCAATCTTCAAAAATGTTTGGTTTATAATGATCATCTGGACTGATACGAAGAACAAGAGGTTATGCTGGTGAAATCTGCCCATAACAAAAATAAACCATTTGTCAAAGGTATGGCCAAGTTTCCTTTTAAAACTGTAGTGGATCGTTTCTATTTATTTTCATACCCGTGTCAATAAAGGTTGGACTGGTAACATCCATTCACAAATGGAGAGAGGAGATTTAACATTGTTACACAGGCAATTAAAATATCAATGCTTACAAGATGCAATTGACATTGGAAAAGAGATTTTGTGTATTGAAAACAGAGTGATGAGTGATTGGTGTGTTGTGCTGTAGATTTTGCAAAAGATGGTGCTTAACTTAGTTGTAACAAGTTAAGCAGCTTCCTGATAACTCAATGAAAAGAGTTTGACTTATAAATGGAACATATTCCTTGCTGGATAGATGGACCTCGTTTAAAGATCTGAATTCATTGTACCATACTGTGAAAAGCATTTAAGCAAATTATAATGCTATGTTTTGCTTTTAAGGAATACTGTGCTAAATGTGGATCAACTGCACATCTGGCACTTGATTTAGGGGAAGAAATGTGTACAAGTTAAAATATGTCTGCAGTTTGAAATGGCCTGTCATGTGAATAAAGCCACGAATAGTGGGACAGATAGTTTGTCAGCTTGTTGTGTTTTTAGGGTGAAATTGAGCAAGTGAAGGGGTTATGTGGATTCTGTACTGTCTTGGATGGTTTGGTTGCCACGTACCTTCCTGAGCAGGTACATTTGTGTTCTCAATTGTGGATAATGCATTGTCAGTACAGCTGCTCTTATAGAGCTAGGAGTCTGCTTGAATCTGAGAGAGGGAGAGAGCAGGGAAATAAAAGCAACCAGATCTATGCTTTAATCAAAGCAAGGGCTGATCCTATTGTTTGCCACACAGTACAGGGGTGGGAGTTTGTGTTCAGATTGGAGAGATGATGTGCATAAACACTTAAAGGAGACAAGAAGATTTGCAAAACATGGGACACAGGGAAAGAATCACCAACGTGACCTTCGTAATGCAAGTCAGTTCTGGGGATTAGAAGTTACTCGGCTCAGTAAGAGAAAAGAAAGCTGGTATCGGGAGTGGAGGATACCTTTGGACTGGCTCTGGGAGAATAATGTGTCTGCAAGGACCAGTGGTGAGTGATTATTTCTTTCTCTAAAACTAAATTACAAAAAGACTTTGCTATTTTATCATACAAGTTGTATACTAAATTGTGCTTGGACAGTGTGTACATTTTAGTTTATTGCAATCCACGTTTAAAAATGTGAAATCTCGTGATTCTTTTTAGATGGTCGCTGTAAATTGGAATTGTTTTGAAAGTTATCAGCCTCAATGAGGATTGTAATAAGATAAGTATTTCTTGTTTACTGTTGCACTGTGAAAAGAAACTTTGACACAAATCAGTGGGAATGGATTTTTTTTCCTCCCCACTTTTTTGTTCTGCAAGTTCCCAGTGCAGTTCTGCATGTGTGGCCACCCTGGTACATGAATAGTCAAATGATTGTTTGTAGACTGTTTGTTTGTTTGACTGAAGGGCACTCTGACCTGAATCTGTACTGATGCTGACCCAAACAAGCTTCCAGCAGGGGTCATCAGTTGATGATCAAAGCTTTGGAATATCTTTCTTCCTTCCTTGTCTTGAGGCTGCAGGCACCCCGGCCACTGCCTCAGCTGAGATTTGCTAATTTGGTATGGGTGAAAAACTTAAGTTACTTACTGTGCTATTGTGACTCTTCACAAAGATTATGCTTGGTGCTGATTTAGTTAACATGCTTAAATTACATCTTTTATTTTTAAATATTTAATAACAATTTAGAATTCAAAACTGTCACTGATTTTGTTGTGGAGAAATTGAGCATGAAAACAATGGTAGTTTTACTTGTGTTCAGCAATACTTGCTGCTGACTTAATTGTGTCCAGGCTCTCCATCTTAAAAGTAGTTCCAGATGGAGCACATTATTTAGGATATTTGGACTGTAAAATACGACCTTGCAGTCTATTAGCATGAAGAATATTTTTCCAAGTGAATGGAATGTTCAATCCCAGAAAGTTTGTTCTTCAAGAATTCTTTTAATAATATAGCATTTCGCTTTTAGCCTCACTGCGATTATCAATAATTCAGACTTGGGTGTGTTTTGGAATATCATGCGTTAACATTGATCCAAATCTTCTGTCTGTAGATCATTTAGAGATTGGATAAATATTTGGAAATGTGTCAAGAGCCTGTGGAAGTCCTGACTCAAAGATGTATTTGCAGAAATTACCTGAGAAATTTTAAACTTTTAGATGGATTGATTTTCCACAATTGGGACTTGCCAAAAAATGTCTCCAACTCTGAACTCATTGTGGTAATATGGTGTGCCTCTGATTAGTCAGTGTAACTCAACTTGGGAATACAACTCGCCACCCGTGCCACTTCAGTCACCCACCCCAACACCTGACACCACCACCCACTACGGAACAGACATGACCACACCCCCTCATAGTCTGGCTGCACCGAACTCCCCTCACACCAGACATGTTTTGACTGCCTGCTGTTGCCTTTGTCTTGACCAGCTCCAAATGCCCACATTTGTTCATTTCAAAGGTTTGAGATCCTCGAAAATTGCCCTGAACATGGCAGCTATAGTAAAAAGTGTGCATGTCCTCTCCTTCCCCTGACTCTCATGTCCACAGCATCCTACAGCGACAGCGGTATGCATTTCTGCTTTTTCAGGCTGGTGTCGGACCTTGCACGAGAGAGAGTAACAGACAGAACCCATATTCCATTGCCAAGGCTGTTTGATTCAGCTAACACTATTTCTGCAAGTGAAAATAAGGAAGTTTAAAATACTGAGCCGTTTGTTATTTTTCTGGTCTACAGATTCAGTGACCAATTACTGCACCTGAATATGATCCTGACTATATCAAATTAAATACAGATTAACAAATGTAATTTGTGGGGTTTTAATTCAGTATGCACACTTTTGCTGTGTCATCCGGTATATAAGAGATTTTAAACAATGAACTGGAATCATACTGAGCTTTTAAGGTTGAGGGCGCAGTACAGATATTTGCATCTCTGCATTCCTGATTTCACAGGTTCTGTGACTTTAAGTGAAAAGTTGTGTTGGGGGGGGGATAAAATTTCCATATTTCTCAAAAAGGCATGGTACTGGCAAGTGCTTCTTAGTCGTGGAACGTTATTTTAATAGTGCAACTGGAATTAGTTACTACTTGCTGTCTGGTAGTAACTTTTTTTGTAATTCTTTACAGGTTTTTATGCAGTTAACATTTTTCTTGCATGTAATTTTATGGATGTGCTTTGTACATTGAATTGCTCCAATCTTCAGGTCTCATTGTGGATAAGAATCTAAATATATCTTCACTCGTGAGAACTAATTAATTTATTACATTCTCGCTTTTTTTTGTTCTTTGAATTCTTGCTAAGGATATTGTATACAGGATACAAAATAATGTAAATGTGGAAGAAAGCAAATTAATTAAAACATTACTAGCTGATACTACTTTTAGTATGTATGCGTATTCTTTTTCCTTTAAGCAAAGGCGGGAATGGATGGATGGATGGATGGATAGATAGATAGATAGATAGATAGATACTCAGTCCTTTGAGAGTCTGTCTGGGTAAGGAAGGAAGTAGAGTTGGGGCCACAGTTGGATCGACTGTGATTTTTATCAAATTTTGGGAGTAGACTTGTGACAGAATGGCCTCCTCTTGTTCCTACTTTGTATGTTCGTATACATCTCTCACAGATGCCTTTTATCGTCCAATCTGCCTCACTTGCATGTTATAAGTTTTGGCAATAATTAACCAGCTACTTATCTTTTATGTAATCCAGGAGAAACTGATACTTTTTGGTGTTTTGGCACAATGTTTTCTTTATAAAGCTGGGAAAGCTCTAATCCACGTATGAATAGAGCAGTTAGTTATGGTTTCATCAACAAGGATAGTAATGAGTTGTAAAAGGATAATTTCAAAAATTTAAAGTTGTCTGTTGAGCTGGAGTTTTTGTTTAGGCAGAGCATTTAACTTCTGTATGGTAAGCATTTGTATCTTTAGCATGTCTTTGTATGTTGAATTGCTTTTGAATAGAGTTTAGGAAGTTCAAGTGGTACTCATTTACTTCAGTGCCAAAATCAGTACTTTCTCATGATTGCCTTTTTTTAAAATGATAGCAAGTAGACATGCACGATGGTATCAATCTGTCTCCTTGATTTAAGGAGATGTCTGGTATTATACACATCAAATGCTCAGATTACTTTAGAGGCTTCTAACATGAGTTAATGACAGCTTTACTCAACTTAGGACTTAGTGGAAAATGAAGCTGGGCTGTAATTTACCTCTCCAAGTCCATAAAATTTAGGATATGGGGATCGTGTGGCCCTTGATTTAGATTGTTTGTTTATCAGCTGGCGCCTGGTCTGGAGTTGAGATTTGTAGATGTAAATCTCTGACAGAACTTGGAAACTCCTGCAGGCTACTTTGTTTATGACTTGGGATAAAGTGAGTTGAAAGCTCTGTCTTAACCACAGATAGTAATGCATGGAGGTTAATATCTGGACCATTTTATCAAAGTCCCCTTTTGTTTCGGAGGTTTTGACTTCTGACTGTTTCTTGATAGATGTATTAAGGGAGGTTGCTGTCATCATTGAGTATGCACTTACAAAATGATTCACCAGTACATTAGCTATTAGAACTGAATCTGCCCATTTTGTACTTTTCTCATGACCATAACATTGAACTCATTAAGTAGTTCACAAAAATGAAAACATAGCATTCAGTAATGTTGCAACGTCAGTGCATGAACATCAATCAGCATAATTTGGCCATTATTAGTTCAAGAATAGTTGCATCTTTCTGTTTTGCCATGTGCTTATTAAATTATATCTTGGTTTGAATCGTAAAATAAAATTGTATTAAATGTCATTGGTCACTAGGCTGTGAAAATTATGTATTTGTTTTTGGTTTCTCCAGATGCCCTAGAAAAAATTTAATGTGCATTTGGGATTTTGAGCTGACTGGTATTTGAAGTGAAGTTGATGCCTAAACATCTTATTTAGGCAGAATAGTCACCGATCGATGTCATTACGGGTGAATTTTTAAAAAGAAATTCTGGTTATCGCAATATTTTTCTTTCATCCCTTTGTATCCCTGAGAAGATGTGCAGTTGCCTTGAATGACTTTGCTATTGTAGTGCTGATGCTCTCACAAAGATGTCACTGATTTGCAAGATTTTAATCCAGTGCCTAAAAGAATTTCATCTTTTATGTCCAAGATAGGATGGTGTGGTGTGGTGTGGTTTGCTTTGCTTAGTGACCTGATGTTGATTGTGGAGCTGCCAGATGCAATTAGAGGGAGTTTAACCATGTCCGTGCATCTTCTTTCTCCTCCCTTCCTTTTACCAATGATCTCTTTCTTAAACTGTTCACTATTTGTTCTGATGTTTTTGACTAGTGTTCTGCAGAAATGGATTTTCCTCACTCCTGATCCCTGCTTTGCTTGCACTGCTTCAAGTTCAGACCCATGGGTGTCAACCTCCTGCTATCTCATTAAAGTAGCTATTCTTCACATGTCCCCAGGGATGATGGCAGGCTTTTCAGCTTTCAGCATCATTGTGACTGAGTTTCATACTAGCTATTTGTGGAAGAGATTGCGTTTTCTAATGGGAGTTCCTGGGGAGAAATGTGAAGGATAATACACTGGCCTCATTGCTGAGACCAGTTGTAGTGTTTCCTGCATATTTAGGCTAACTGAGCAATATTTGTGTGGAAAGAAATTAGGTATTGAATTTCTCTTTGCCAAAATTCAATGTGCAACATAACTTATGTGAACTCACATTATCTGCGCATGACTGAGATTTTAAAAGTAAAATATGAAAATGATTGCACTAGGCACCTTGTTTGGGGTTATGGCATACTTAATTAAAATTACAAGCGTTTTATGTGAAGAACAATTGTATTTGGGTGACAAATAATTTAAAACTGCATCTTTTGCAATTTGGTTCATTTGAGCATATGTGACTAAGTAATGTCATACTTTTAACCTCTTCATCCATGTGGTAAGGACTTTTGCACACTTTTTGATTAAGCTTAGCTGGATTTCAGAATACTCCTCCATATCGTAACATTGCCAGCAATTTATTCTCTAATGGAAATTGGTGAGTTGTCAGTGTAAATATTTTTAATTAATCCAGACTGGCTCTCTTTCTGAAAGAAAACATGCAAACCTGAAAAAGTTTTTTTTTGTGTAATCTTAGCAAACCGTTTCAGTGGTTATATTGTACCTGGTTTTGCTTATCTGATTCGCATCACTATCTGTACAAGCCATGCAGTACAAATTCGATAGTATTACACTTACTGGAACTTGCACAGTACTTGTATCATAAAGTGTACCTCAAATGCCCTTTTTATATTGTTAGTGAAAGTCAATCGTGCTTCTCTCTTCCTTCCAACAATCCACTTTGGGAAGGAAAAACTTCCTTGGTTAGTAAATAAAATGTGTCTTTGTGTGGCCACATGAAACAGACCACTCTTGAGTGGTTTAATTTTTACCCTGACTTGGCGCAATGCTGCATATGACTGTGCTGACGTTTGTTTGTTTGTTTGTTTGTTAAGGAAAACATCAACCATGTCATTTGTTAACACCACTTTTTGGCATATGTGTCTGGAGGACTCTGTCAAATTTACCTACTAATTTTTTTGACCTAACTGGAAGTTTTTTTCAATTGAATTAGAAGACATGACCATTCCATTCTCCTCCCCCAAACCCCCCCCCCCCGCCCCCAGTTCAGTTCAGCTGCCATCCCAGTTTTTTTTTCTTCTAAAAATTACCAATCGTTTTCAAGCACAGGACCTGTTACAAGCACTCCAAGATTTGTCGGGTAAAGAAGAAGGCTGGCCAAATCTGAAAATGGGAACTAAGTGACTCTTGGTTTGGAATTTACAAACCTGGAAATTGTGAACCATATTCAGTACGGTTAGGAGCTCATAGAATCATGGTTACACCACAGGAGGCTAATTTGCCTGTTGTGCCTATGCTGGTTATAAGCAGTTTATCTAGTCTTACTTTATCTTTTTCCCCATTGCCCTGTAAGGTTTATCCCTTTTGACAGTTATCAAAAATAACTTTTCAAACCTTGATTGAATCTGCTTACACATCATCTTGTGCAGTGTACTCTAAATCCTAACTGCTTTTTTTTAAAAATGTTTTGTTATCATTGCTTTTACCTGTCATCTTTAAATCAGTGTCTCCTGATTCTCAGTCTTCCAATGGAAATTTGTTTATTTTAATTTACTCCGTGGTTTTGAACCCATCTGGAAAGTCCCATGATCTTCTGTAATATGAACAGATGCATTCTCTCTCTCATCTGTTCATGTAACTGAAATTCACTGCCCTGGAAACAATTGTTATAAATCTTATGCATCTTGTCTAATGTCTTCACAGCATTGTTAAGTTGTCATGTCTACAATTGGATGCACTGCTACAGTTGAGGCTGGCAAGTATTCAATAAAGCTTTGTCATAACTTCTTTTGCTTTTGTACCCTTATCAACTGTTCTAAAGCCTTGAGTTCCTGAGACAGATGAATTACTTTTTAATATGCAAATCATGTCTTTCAACATACTCAGCATCCAGAAATATAACATTTGTTCAGAAATGTGGTATGTAACTACGTAAAATGTAATCTATTAACTGAGATTGAGGCTAATACTCTATGTATCTTGTACCAGCAGATGGCATTGTAGCCAAGCCTGTTCAGCAATTGGAGAGTCTTTTTCTGATGAGGTACTATTAAAATATGCCCTATAACATTATGAAAAAAGCCCTAAGCAAGGGTGATGGATAAGTGTTCAGTTGGTTCCTTCCTGAACAAAATCCAGTACTTCGAGAGGATTAATTGTGTGCAACAGACTAAAGAATCCCTTTCAGCATACACTGTTGAATTTATTGTAAGACAGGTATGCTTGAAGGAATTTAACCCTTATTTTGATTTGCAAAGCTATGAAAGAAAATTCTAGTGAAACATCATTGGAATATCCATTTTGATTGTAAACAATATAAATTGGGCATCGGCTAAAGCAAGTAGTTTACAGGACAGGATTAAAGAAGCAAATTTGATCGAGAGGTAAGTTTTTTTTTTTTTTTTTGTTCTGAAACTTGTTATTTGTATGCAGTCATATGGGAAATTGTGTATGTGTACTGTTCTGGCCTAGAATGAATCGAAAGCCTTTGCAACTTGATTCTAGCATTACATCACATTATTTTTCAGCATTCAAGGATGCATTTACTTGCATAGCTGTCTAGATTTTAGCTCATTGACCAGTGGATATTCCTGATCAAAATTAAATTTGGAGCTCTGTGTACCAGTCATGTGAAAGCACATACAGATATTCATTGAATCCCTTTTTATGTGCAAAAATGGAGTAGTTGTTTGATGCTTTCCCCCTTGGGAATATTTTTGATTCCTGTGCCCAGCAGCCCTGCCCAAATTGTAATTGCACACAACAGCTTGAGTCACACTTTTTCTTCTGTGATCTTACTGTTATTTTGCTTCTCATACTTGGGTAATACCTTGGCATTTTTTTCAACAACATTGAATATGATATCCTTGTATGGACTCTTGTTGTTTCTGGCTTACATGTGATGTACACTGTTACCTTGTGCTCTTGTGGTTCAATTGGTACATTTACCCTCTCTTATCTGTGAATGGCTGTTGCTTTTGCCTAAAACGTGTATGTTATTGATGGGAAGTTAACGCTGCATTGTGCTCTCCTTTTTAAACTCCACACAGAAGTTGGTCACAAATCCTAATGGTTCCACTGCTGGTTGCACCCAGAGTGCAAACAGTCCACTGACTCCATACATGCCTTAATTAAGCTGGAGGGGTGGGGTTTTGGACGTGTTCAGATCTAACCTAGACTGTAAGAACAGCATGCTTATTGACAGTTTTAGATTGTAGCAAACTGCTCTAACTATGGAATTAGCTTTGCCCATGTCATTTACTGATGTCCTGGAATCCTGGGTTGTATTGAGAGACAAAGTTTGACAATTTTTAAAATGTGTTTTAAAGCAAGTTAGTTTAGAAATCCAAGACCTTCACAGTTGTCAGTGGCAAGTCTGTACAGACCAACAATGTGAAAAGCACGTCACTGACCTTTTGATGGGCTGGTTGATGCTCAATCAGCAGAAATGTGGCATCAAAAACCATAAGCAAGTTTTATTTGCCACCGGTGGTATTGTCCTGAGTGATGCAGCCAAGGAAACTACTCAAGTTGGACGTTTGACCGGTTATATTCCAGCACTTTTAGTATAGTGGCCAAAATCTTTTTACATTGTTCAACAAATCATTGATTTCATTTCCTTTTCCCAAATGCTGATTTGCATACCTTTTCTCACTGCCATATAACTGACTATTCCCACTCCCCACTCCCCACTCCCCCACCAGCACCACTGCCAATTTAAGATTTCTGCAGTGGCTTTTTGGGCATGACTTTCTGAAAATCCTCTGGAGATTGAGCAAGCCAGTTCTGGCCATTTTAAAGCTGACCCAGTTGGTTGCAGTAGGGAGCCAAATGTTTTGACCCTACGTGGTTTGGGTGCTGACCCAAAATAATAGTTTTTATTCCTTTCAGTCTTTATAAGCCATTGTACAACGCTAGGCCATGTACTTCTGTCAAAAGACAAGTTGTGTATTAGTTTTAATGCAGCAACTTGAAAGTGTCTTCAGTCCTGTTTGCTGTTGAATAACTGAAAATTAAAAGTATAGATGTGTCATTGTAACATTCTGGGTTGGAGTTCGACAAGGATGCAAAGTCAGCTAGTACTTTGTTGTGAATCGCCTGAAAACCAACTTGGACTATCTGTGAGAGATCTGTCTACAATGACACACCTGAAGATCTGCTTTGCCTCCGGTCATACATGAACATGTCTTAGCTGTCTTTCTGGTATAATGATATACGTTCATCTCCTCACCTCTACCATTATAGGATAAATACTCAGCTGGCTGGTTTATTAGCACCCACTTCAAAGATGGTTGAACCTATGCATAACATGTGAGAGAGACCAGTGGATTAAAGTCCTTCAAGAATTAATGGCTGATGTGATATTACATACCTGGGGCTATGATCCTCCCACTGTACACATGTAAAACTGTTAGCTTTACGTTTCGTGTTTTGCTTGTTAGGCGTTGTCTTATTTTGATATCCATTATTGATTTAACTTTAGATATTATCGACATGAAGTGGAAAGAAGGCTTACAAAATGTGTGTGCTTTTATGGTAGAGATTGAAGGGTGCACTGGTTCGTTTTCTAGTGCCACTCCATTCATTGTAAGAAACTTTAATTTTAACCAGATTGGTGATATGGCCGGGAACAAACTCCTCCCAAACAAAGATGTAACCCTTATTGCTAAATGATTTGAAAAAAGTATTCACGTTGCTACATTGGAGGAGAAACAAAAAATGAAAACTTTATATAATATGTGAACTTGAAGGTAATTTGGCCAATTTAAAAGCCAAAATCATGAAAAGAACTCTCAGTAAAAGGATAATTTTACAGTTTTTCCCAAATGATGTTCTGATTCCAAAGGTATTCTGCGCACATAAGCTGCTGGCATTTGTCTTCCTGCTACAGTTCTCATTGGCCGAATTTCTTGGAATCTAATCCACAGAGTGATATCCTAAGAAAATCCTCTTCAGGAACAAATCAGTGGTGAAGATCACTTGATGGGATTTCATCTCTCTGTCTCTGCCTCTGCCTCTCAGTTTGCTGAGAGAAGTTGCACAATTAGCAGAAGGATCAATGAGCTGTTGATTCTCAGGTCAAATTTTGAGTTCAAAAATGCATTAGTCTTAATCCCACTCAAAACTGGGCCAAGTGATCTCATTGAAAGTTCTCCATTCTGTGCTAGCTCCATCTGAGCCCCTTGCTCCTAAGAGTTCTTAACATATACACCATTAGGATAAAACATACAATGTAATGAACCTTCTGTGGACTACCCCCAATGCCAGTATATCTTCCCTAGATAAGGGGCCCAAAAACGTTCACTGTACCCTGGCTGAGGTACAAGCAATGCTTTGTATAGGTTGAGCAAAAATTCGCTATTTTTACACTTCATTTCCTTTCGATTCAAAAGGGCAGCATTCCATTTGCCTTTCTTATTACCAGCTGATTTTGTTTGCCAGCTTTTTGTGATTTAATGCAGAAGGAATCCCTAATCTGCCTCTGAAGTTTTCTGCAGTCTTTCTCCATATGAGTAATATTTCACTCCTCCTCTTCTTGCCAAAGTCCATTACCCCTCATTTTCCCCCCCCTGCCAATGTATTGCCCATTCACTCAGCCTATCTATATCTCTGTGGACTCCTTGTGTCTTTCTCGTACTTGCCTATTTAGTTATCTATAAATCTGCCAAAGGAGCATTCATTTCCCTCATCCAAGTTAGTCCTGTTTTTTTTTTTTTGTTTAAAAAGGAAATGTGACCCCAGCACTTAACTCTTCGGCATTCCACTAGTTACAGATTTGCCATCCTGAAAATTACACCCCATCTCAATTCTTTGTCGCTTATGAGCATGGGTAAAGGATTACATAACTAATATACAACAACCAACACCATGGGCTCTTTAGCTTAAGTACCCTTTTAGGAATAAAATGATGGAGCACCTCTTGAAAATCCAAATACATTACATGGCCTGGTTTTTTTTAATCTATGCCGCTTGTTGCCTCATTAAACAAGTCTAATAAATTTGTCAGGCATGATTTCTCCTTCATGAAGCCATGCTGATTCTGCTTGCTTATATTGGTATAAATACTCTGCTATTAAATCCTTTTATAATGGACTTGACCATTTTCCCAGCAACAGTTGTTAAGCTAAATGGCCAGTGGTTACCCATTTGTCTCCTTGCCTTTTGTTATGGATCAGATCAGACCAGACCCCCCCTCAATATTGTTAAATAGTCCAGACCCTAACTTTTTTTCTATTTTAAAGGGTAGATGTGATGTGCTTGTTCCAGCTGCGATGTGACTGGTCAAACTCCTTGACATTACTGTCCCAATATGATAACATCCCAAAAACACACCCATGGCAAAAAGGTAAATTCAGACACAGATTCTTTTGTGCAGTTCTCCAATCCAGGAGGAAACGACATAGTGAGAGGTTTCAGAGGAAGTAGCAGCTAGGAATCAGTTACTGAAGCTTCCAACCCTTCTGGGAGCCCAGACATCTTCTGACTTCTAAAGCTTAAAAAAAAGACTAGAAAGCCTAGTCTCTGAGCTGGCAACTCCCAGTCCATTGTTAGAACTGTACTTAACTTAGGACACCTTTTTACATTTTTTTTTTTATTTACTTAAGTCGTTTTTAGTGACCAGTTTGGTACCTCTGCCTTTTTTTTTTAGCAATAAAGCTAGGACAAAATAATCTTTTTAAAGTGACAGAATCGTCATACTTTTTCTTAAACAAAGATATAATATTGCTAGTTTCCCAATCCTATAGTAGTCTAATGCTTATTATAAGACTGCTACCAGTGCATCAATTAACTGTGTAACTTCATTTTTTGATATCCTAAAAATCAACCCATCATGACCAGGTAGTTATTGGCCTTTAGTCCGGTTACATTCCCTAGTGACAATTTTATTTAGTTGCTTTCTGTAACCCCTCCTCCGGCATCCCAACCTCTGCCATCTTGATTATTTATTACTTGAATGTTGTTAGTATTTGATGAAATGCATTTATTCAACTCCTGTGCCATTCTTGTCTTCCCCCTTTTTTCATTATCTTCATAAAGAAGCTCTTACTGTTCATTTTGATATTACTTGCAAGTTTACCCTCCGTTTATTTTTTCCTTTTGGTCATCTTTTGTTGCTTTTTAAAACTTTCCAAATCATCTGGCTGACCACGTTATGGTCTTTATTCATCTTAGTTAACCGTGGTTGACTTATCCCATTTCTCGAATTCTTCTTCCTCAATGGAATATATCTTTGTGAGCCATAGACTATTTTCTTAAATATCTGCCATTGTTTCTCTGACTGTGGCTATGCTGCTAAACTGCTTTCCTGGTCGACTCCAGCCATCTCTACCTTCAATCCTTTTGTAATTACTCTGATTTAGGTTTAGCAGAGTTCTTTCCAGCAAGTTTCTCTCACTCAAACTGAATGTTGAAATCTGCAATGTTATGGTCGTTGTTTCCCAGGGCATCTTTCTGTATGAGGGCAATATATTAAACTTGCCCTCATTACACATTGAGATCCAAAATAGCCTGTATGGATTCACAGCATAATATTCTAGAAAACTGTCTGAAATGCATTTCTTGAACTCTTAATCATGGCTACTAGTATTTTCTCAGTTTACATTAAAAGAATACAGTCACTCACAACTCATGTACTGTCAGTTTTACATGCTGTCATTATCTGTTATGTCCAACAGCCTAGTTCTTGTTACGGGGCCTATAGATTACTCCCACCATTTTCCATTTTTCTCATTTTGATATGCCCCAATTCCAACCCCAACCACCATATGGATTCTATAAACTTGCAATTCAAGATCATTTCTTGCTTTCGTACTTGTTCCATCTTGTACAAATAGGGTGTTACCTCACCAGAATTTTTTTTCCTTTCCTGCCTGTCCTTTTGATAAATCACATACAATTGAATGTTTAGTTTGCAGCTTTGCTCTCCTTGTAACCATCAATCCGTAACGGCTATAAGGTGATCCACATTACCCTCTGTTTGTGCCATCAATTCACTTTTCTTGTTAGACAACTATATTTCAGTAAAGAGCATTAGTTTTTCCCTTTAGCAATTTTTCCTGTGCTTTTTAACCCTATTTGCTCCTGTTATTTTTTTCAATTTTTGTGCACTTTCTCTCTTCTTGTCTTATTCTGGATATTAATATTCAGCAGTCCTGAAATCTTGTCATATCCTTATGTTTTGTAAGCCTTGGTATCCCCTCTCCAGAGCCCTTTACCCTCTGCCATTTCTTTAATCAACCTGGTTTCCCAGCATGTCTGGTGCTAAATTCATCAACTTTCTGATATATAAAAATAAAATAGTGCAGATGTTGCTCATCTGCAATTTTGGAAAAAGAAAAAGACAGGACTGGAGCAATTTGGAACTTGGTAGCGTCTTGTAAAGGCCATGCCAATTTTTTCTTGTGCTTTCTAACGCTGTGGAGTGAAATGAGGCAATATTGCTTTAAAAGCAGGCATCTACAAGCATGCCAAATGTTTTGAAAGTAAGGAATATGATACTTATAGTACTGTGCATTCTGTTTGTGTGGCTGTGGGTTCCAACAATGTGCAGGTGAACTGGAACTGAGGGATTGTTCACAAGTGAAACCGATTTGTGATCAGCGGGTCAGTTATCGTGACCAAAATTCTTTACCTGTCAACAGCAAGGTGATTGAATTGATTGTCACATAGTTGAATAACTTGGACTGTGATCAAGAGATGGCGAAGTCTACAGCAGTGTCACTCTTGTTTTTCCTTTCTCCTTATTTCTCTGTCTTTTGTGGGGTTTCTCTTCACGTGCTGTTTCTGTTCACATGCTTCCCTCCCAGAAGCTGGACAAGGCATACCTCTACATGAAGTGTTAACCATGCTGGCCTACTTGTGTGCCAACTGATGGAAGTAGCATGTGATAGAAAAGCTAAGAAATCCCACAACCAAAAGCCCTACAGCGTTGCCAGATCCAGTTGTGGAAATAGTATTTTGATCAAGCAATGTCAGCATAGCTTCATCAAAGGCAAACTATTTTCTGACACATTTTTTACAGTTGTTTTAATGGAAGTCTGAGTGGATAGTGAGATGCTAGTTGTTGTGATGTACTTGGACTTCTGGAAGGCATTTGACAAAGTATCTTGCAAAAGGGTGTCCTAATGTAGAACCCGTGGTTTTGGAGTTAGTACTATGGCATGGAACAAGAATTAGCTGATGAGCAGAAAATGGCAAGTGGGGATAAGGTGTTCTTGTTCATGTTGGCAATCTAACTAGTGAGGTTTCATGGGATCAATGCTGGGACTGCAGCTGTTAACAATATATGTCAATGACTTGGAGAAAGGATGTGAATGTACTGTAGCCACATTGGCAGATGATATAAAAATAAGTGGAAAAACAGGCTGAGAGGAATAGAAATAGTTTATAGAATTTACCGTATTGATCATTTAAGTAAATGGTCCAAAGTATCAGAAGGAGTATATTGTGAGAAAATCCAAAGTTCTTCATTTTGGAAGAAAGAACAGTATTATTTTAATGTAGCAAAGCCTGGGGGCTCTTGCATACGCAATACAGAAAGCTAGCACACAGGTGCAGCAAGTAATGAGGAGGTCTCACAGAATGTTGGCCCTCATTTCAAGGGGTTGGAGTCTGAGCAGGGAAGTCTTATTGCAACTATACAAGGTGCAGGAGAAACCACATCTGGAGTACCGAGCAGTTTTAGTCCCCTTGTAAAGTTTAATTGAAGGTAGTTTGGAGAAGGTTCACTAGGACGATCGCCAGTATGGACGGATTATTTAATGTGCCAAGACTAAACCGGTTGGGACTCTACTCTTTGGAGTTTAGACGAATGGTCTCATTGAAATATGTAGGATTCTTAAGCGGCTTGGATAAATGCTGAGAGGATGTTTCCCCTCCTGGGAGTGTCTGACCAGAAGGAATGTTCTTAAAATAAAGGAATAGCGGTTTAAGTCTAAGATAAGGAAAAATTTCTTCAGAGAGTTTTATGTTTTTGGAATTCCTTGCCACAGAGCTGAGGGGTCACAGTTCTTGTGTATGTTTAAGGCTGAGGTAGATTCTTGATCAGTTGGAGAATTGAGGGTTATGAGGAAAAGACAGGAAAGTGGACATGAGCAATGTCAGATCAACGATGATCCTCTTGAATGGCAAAGCAGGCTCGAGAGACTGAATGGCCTGCAACTGCTCCTTTCTTTTTCTTACAGCCTTATGGAATGGAAGTGTACAATTAAAACAATTAACTGGAGGCAGAGGCATGTCAGTGCAAAGAACCAGTCTGGAAATTTGAAATGATTTCAGACAAAAGTATGGAGCAAACGATGTCTCCCAAGGTCCTCAGCATTGCAGATGCCTGTCTTCACTCCATGTGATATCAAGACGTCCCTGATGGCACTAGGTAGTGCAAACGTTATGGGTGATATTCCAGCAATAGTGCTGAAGACTTCTGGTCTAGAATTAGTCATACCCCTAGCCAAGCACTAGTATCTACTCTGTTGAAAATTGTCCAGGTAGGTCCTGCTTGCAAATAGCAGAACAAATCCAATCCAGCCAATTACTGTTCCATGAGTTGTCTCTTGACTGGATTGGAAATGATACATGCAGAATGATAACCTACATGTTAAAGCTCAGTTTGGGTTGTTAGATGGCCATTCATTCAGCTCCTGACTTCATTACACCTTTTGATCTCAGCAAGGACAAAAGAACTGAACTCTCATGTGAGAGTGACATGAAGTGCTGTGCCCAGATGCTGGGCAGTTTTTTTTTCTTAGCGTTCCAAAAGGATACACTAAATCGTTAACTCTTGGGTGAGGAGGGATGAACTGGTTCCTGTTCTTTATTCACTCACTCTCTTAGCTGATCGCAGTGAGATTACTTTAAAAAGGAATGCCTTTGTGTTTGTCCCAGATATAAATGAAGCTCCAGGTGAAAAGGAACCAAGTTAACCAAGCTTTTTTTGGTTAGCAAGAGTGAGTTTATTACTTACTAACCACAAGGTGAATTAGAATGCAACAGCTTTAGAAATGAGCAAGTTCATAAGGATAAAGGTTGTTTCTTCCTTTTAAAAAAAAGTCTTCAAAATGTTTGCAAAGAGTAGATGGCTGAATATGTTGGCTATTACCGTGGAGGTTACTAGCAGTGTTGACTTAAGTAGTTGAGTAGTTAATTTTACGATTTAGTTTAGAAGATTGATTGAGATTCTATCGTGTTTTTTTTTTTATTCCTGTTGACCATTATTAAATTCCCACAATCAGTTTGAGTGAGGGTCTTTTTGTTATCTGTTCACTTTGTCTATTCACGAAGGGGTATCCAGCTCTGAGTGTCCCTTTCCTTTTCATCATGAGTGATAAGGGGACAGGTCTTTGACTGTGACATTGATCACATTACTGTTCAAGCCCAGGGAATAAATGCAAAAGTGTTCAGTCCCACCAGCACACTCCAATAGTGTGTCCTTGTAATTTTCAAAAGGAAAAGAATTCAGTGTGCAGTTTGGGATATAATCCGCAGAGTGTGCCTTGTATAGAGAGGTCCCTCTGTCACAAGATGAAAATTCATTCTGTTTTGGCTCCTATGTGATAAGTAACAAACAAACACACACACGCACTCAGCCTCACTCTTGAAGGGCTGGTGTTTAAAATTCCCTTAACATCCATAAGTCTGACATTTTGTGGGTCTCTTTTTCTTTCCATACAACCACTTAATTTGCAGTCAAAACAGCCACATAACGTACAGCATTGACACTTTTTTTTCTTTTTAAAAATAATGTTTTGGGGATTCTGATCTGTGGTTATGTTACAAGGCAGCGCGTGACCCAGTATAGCATCAAAGAGCCTGAGCAAAACTGAAGTCCGTGGGACCCAGGATTTAAAACTACTGGCTGGTGTCAAACCTAGCACAAAGGAAGAGGTTTTTGGATTTTGGTCAGTGAGCTAACTTCTAGGACATCGCAGGGTTTGTTCAGGCTGGTGTCCGAGACCCAATCATCTTCAGCTGCTTCATCAATAAACTTCCTTCTTTCATCCGGTCTGAAATAAGGATGTGTTCTGATGATTGCAGCATTTGCAACTCCTTTAGATACTGAAATAGTCCCTGTCCAATTGCAGCAAGACCTGGAAAATATTTAGGCTTGGGCTGCTGTGTGGTGCACATTATTTGCCACTTAAGTGCCAAACCATGACTGTTTCCAACAAGAGAGAGCCAAAACCATCACCTCTTGACATTGAGTAGCACTACAGTTGCTGAATCTCAGATTACCTTTTACCAGAAACTGAACTGGACTAGCCACATAATTACTGTAGCTATACAAGCAGTTCAGAAATTAGGAATTCTATAGCATTAACTCTCCACTGGCCCTGCCAAACCTATCCTCCATTCACAAGGCTCTAATCAGGGGGATGGAATATGCTCCACTTTTCTGGATGAAAGCAGCTCCTAAAACATTTGGTCTCTGTCGTCCAGGACAAGGCACTCCATCTATCACCAATACACAGCGGCAGCAGAATTACAAAATGTACTGTGGCAACTTGAACCTTCTTCGACACCTCCTTCTAAATCCATGATCTCTACCACCAAGAAGGGCAATGGCAGCTGATGATCGGCAGCGCCACCACCTACAAGTTCCTTTCAAAGTCAGACACCATTTTGATATAGCAATATATTTACACTCCTCAATTGTGCTGCATCAAAAGCCCTGGAACTGCCCTTAGAACAGCACTGTGTGGTATACCAACCCACCATGACTCGTAGAAGCTCAAGAGGTACCTCAGTAACATGACGACCACCTCCTTGAAGGGAAGCTGGTGACTGAAGAACTCTGGCCTAGCCAGTGGAGCCCACATTCTGACTTTTTTGAGGGGTAGACCAATTGGACTTGAGGCCACAGACAGATCAACCATGATCTTAATAGCTTGCAAAACTGCTGATTGGCACATTACCCTAATTTCTCACGTAGATCATTGTGGCTACCTCTGAATTCTCTAGAATAGAGTTGCAAAGTATAAAGGATTATTTGTTGCTTCTGAAGCTGTTATTCCCTTTCTTGTAAGGAGGGGGGGAGATTTTATTTCTGGGAGACGTGGATCTATTTAAGGAACATGTTATATCGTTGTCCTAATTTCTTAAACTGGGTGTAGACCTTCAATTTGATGGAAGTACAAAAGCAAAATGATCCTTTTATTTGCGCAAATAATGATAGATTTGTGTTAGCGGTGGGGTACATACCTGGAATATTAGACAAATTTTTATCTTGTCTGTGTCTTCCTTTTTATAGTTATTTAAATTATATGCAGCCGTGTGCTTGTTACTTGCTCACAGTAGGGACTAATTTGGCACAATTCAAGCTTCTTTTCAGCAGCCAGAAGGAAATATTTATAGCATCATGTCTAGACTGAATATGAACCTGGGTTGCAGAAGCCAAGGATAGAATTGAATTTTTTTGCTTTGGGAGCTGACTGACTAGAGAATGCAATGATCATCCTGAATATTGATACGGATTAAGTGTGAGAAGCACTAAAAGACCTTCTTAACATCTCTGCCTCAGACGAAAGCCTGGTCAGAAACTTGTTTTGGGGAATGGACCTTCTGATATTTGGTTGTCTTTAAATTTAGTTGAATCATCTTGTACATTATTGCGCAACAATCATTTCTGACTCCATGCCATACCTTTTTGTATAGCCCTAACTTCACATGCAGAACACATCATTTTGATTTTATATCCTCCAAGTTGTTCCTTTTTTTTTAAACCAGAAACTCCTAATTGATGGAGCAGAAGATATTGCATGAACCACACTGTTGGTTTGCCCAGAAAGTGTGAAGGATCCAGTCGTTTCAGGAAATCATCTTAGATTTTAGCTACTTGCAGACTAAAATGTTAGGTTTCTCAGTCTCCCTATGAGCATGTTACATGAGCTAGTAGTTAACAGGGCTTGAAACATCTGGTGAGTTTAGGAGAGTATTCTGGTTGAACAACACCCATTTCTGGGCTCAATTATAATGCTGCATTAGGCATTCAACAATCTGGAAAGCAACTTCATGAAGCTATGAAGCATTCTCAAGACAATCATACCAAATTATTTTATAGCAGTCTGGTAACTTGACAGGGGTTTCCTACAATCAGCCTTATATGCTCAGAGATAATGCAGAATACTTGAATTCCAATTGAAGAAAAAAAAATCTTTTCATACAATATTTACAGGAAATCTACCCCAATGCTTTTGCATTTGAGAGAAAAGCTGAGTAGACCAGCAAGGTACAATCACAGATTTGGTAACTTTTTATTTCAATTACTTTATACTTCACCAATTAATCCTTTTCAGTGCATCATAACATATTGCCTGGTAGATTTTTCTCTACTTAATTAATATCCTAAGTTCAGTGATTGTGATTATTTAAAATCCCTTTTATTATGGCCTTTTGTTATCCCCCCTCATTTCCCCATCCCCATATTCAACCTGCCATTTGCCTGTCCAGGATCAAAATGTTCAACTTCTCATTCTCACATTTCTTCTTTTTCCATTTTAAGATGCTTCTTAAATCTTGTATACGCAAGAGCTTGATCACCGCTCCATTAGCTCAGCATAGTGTTTGTAAATTTGTACCTCCTGGGATGTTTCTGTATGAAAGGCACCAAATAAATGTAAATTCCTTTGAATTGTGTTAGCTGACTTTTAACTGGTTACTTTTTGCAGTAGAGGGTTGAGAGTTCACTGACTAACTTTTTTGTTTCAGTCTTTTTGAGTATTTCCATTGAAATTTGTTAGTGTCTCATTTATTTTTGTCTTCCTTTTTATGGCAAACAAAATGCAAATGAAATAACTTAGTTCCGGTCTCTGACCCCTTCAGATGCTCTTATATCCTTCTGTTGGATCTGACCTAGAGTTAACAGTTCCCTGCTTCCACGTCTTTAAATTGGATGCTTTCTCAGCAACATGGCTCTGCCTTTACAGGGGATCTGGTCCTTTTTACTTGTCCTGTAGTGCAGTCTGGGCCTGTACTTATGTAATATGAGTTGCAAGTTGAGTTGAGACTGTTATTTTGTTTACCCAGCTTCTGATCTCTTTATGGCCATTGTATTTATTTATTATAGTGTTAAATACTTGGGTCAAATGTTTATCCCCTTCTCTGGACCTGGATGTTTTCCCTGCCCTTGCATTTCCAAATTGTCTGCTTTTCATAAACTGGATTAAAGTATCCCTGTTTCCTACATTTGGTCTGTTGTACCAGTGTGTAGGGGTTTGAAAGTTGATTACTAAAGAGTGTGTAAAGCCCCATACCATACGATGTTAGAGGGATTTGGGCAGCAGAACAACCTGGGACTTTAGAACGTGTAAGACCTAGTACTGTGTATTGAATTTGTCCTAATAACCTTTGTAACAATGTCCCTCTGTCAAAAAAGCATAATTTTTTTTATTTAGTTGCTATCATGCAATAAACAAGATACAGTTGAAGACCACCCTTGTCTTGTTAGTAGCTTTCAGGTAGCTTTCTTGTACCATATTGGACCAACTAAGCTTGAGAGAGATCCCTACTAGAAAAAAAGGTGATGACAACAAATTTACCAAATGTCTTTCTTCAAATTGAATGGTAGTGAGAACATAAGAACTAGGAGCAGGAGTAGGCCATCTGGCCCCTCGAGCCTGCCCCGCCATTCAATAGGATCATGGTTGATCTTTTTGAGACTCAGCTCCACTTACCCGCCCACTCACCATAGCCCTTAATTCCTTTACTGTTCAAAAATTTATCTAGCCCTGCCTTAAAAACATTCAGCGAGGTAGCTTCAGCCGCTTCACTGGGCAGGGAATTCCACAGATTCACAACCCTTTGGGTGAAGAAGTTCCTCCTGACCTCAGTCCTACATCTGCTTCCCTTTATTTTGAGGCTATGCCCTCTAGTCCTAGTTTCACCTGCTAGCGGAAACAACCTCCCTGCCTCCACCTTTATCTATTCCCTTCATAAACATGTATATGTTTCTGTAAGATCTCCCCTCATTCTTCTGAATTCCAGTGAGTATAATCCCACCCTACTCAGTATCTCCTCATAATCCAACCCTCTCAACTCTGGAATCAACCGAGTACATCTCCTCTGCACCCCCTCCAGTGCTAGTATATCCCTTCACAAGTAAGGAGACCAAAACTGCACACAGTGCTCCAGGTGTGGCCTTGCCAGGACCCTATACAGCTGCAGCATAGCCTCCCTGTTTTTAAACTCCATCCCTCTAGCAGTGACAGACAAAATTCCATTTGCCTTTTTAATTACCTGCTGCACCTGCAGTCCTACTTTTAGCGATTCATGCACAAGGACACCCAAGTCCCTCTGCACAGCAGCGTGCTGCAATTTTTTACAATTTACAACATAGTCCATTTTGCTGTTATTCCTACCAAAATGGATGACCTCACACTTATCAACATTGTACTCCAATTGCCAGACCTTTGCCCACTCACTTAGACTATCTATATCCCTCAGCAGACTTTCAGTGTCTTCTGCACACTTTGCTCTACCACTCACCTTCGTGTCATCTGCAAATTTTGACACACCACACTTAGTCCCCAAGTCCAAATCATCTATGTAAATTGTAAACAATTGCGGTCCCAACACTGATCCCTGAGGCACACCACGAGCCACTGACCCCCAACCAGAAAAACACCCATTTACCCCCACTCTGAGGATTTCAGCTTAAAACATGGTACCAGTGGTGGGCATTGTTTCAGCTTCTTAGTCAGTAGTAAGCAGTGGAAATCCTGAGCATGTTTGGACATAGTTTGAAGAAAGCTGTGCATGCAGACCAACAGCAGCTGAATGAGCTAAATTTTCAAGAACCTTATGACAGAATTCTACAGTATACTGTCAACAGTTTAAAGAAAATCCAGACTGGGTAAGAGACACCATGGTGAGAGTGATCTAGAAACTGCATCCAAGAAGTTGGAGCACTAGTCTTCTCAACAGTTAGAGATTGCATTGGATGCTGATAACCCATAGGAGTGATCTGATGTTTAGCTGGAGTGCGAATGGACACTAGAAGTTTCATGAATAAAGATGAAATCCCTGATGTGATTACAGGCTTAAAGCTAGAATTAGCAAAGTGTCTGCAGAACTCCATCACTGCCATGGCAGACACAATGCTGCATAGGGGCAATAAGGATAATTGAGTGACATTGAAACAATTTCAAGAGGTCATTTACCAAGGAACCTGACAAATCCAGAATTCAAGCAATGAATGGGCAAATTATAAGGCTAAGCAGATCAGGTCTAATGGAAGAAGAGATAGCAGACTATGGAAGCCACATCAGAAACCTGAAAGAATAAAAATCTTTCCCCAAAATGATTTTTTTTTTTTTTTTTTTTTTTTTAAGTTTCTGTTCAAGTTTTGATAATGTCCTGTTGTTATTTGCCTATCTGGTTGGCCTTGTGACCACGGCCTGCATTCTGAGTGGTTAAGTAATTTGGCGTAATTTCAAGGGTCAGTACAAAAGTAAGTTTTAAGACGTGTCTTAAAAGAGGGATCTTGAGGCAGTCAGGCTTAGGGAGGGTTTGGGTCCTAGGCAGCAGAAGGCATTGCCACCAATTCTGATTAAAATCAGAGATGCTAAAGGGACCAATGTGCACACAGTTCAGTGGATTATGGTGCTGATGGAGATTAGAGATGGGGAAGGGCAAAACTGGACAATGAAGATCGGCATTTTAACTAATTATTACCTGTACTTAGTCAGCACCTAAATAAGGTCAACAAGCACAGGGAGGGTGTCCTCTCAGTATTGAATTCCAAGATATTTTGCTTATTTAGTACTGAATGCAGTTTGATTTTTAAGAGAGTGATGATAATGTTGAATTGGGTGTTGCCAGCATATGTGTGGAAACTGACATTTTTGAATGAGGGAAGGGGACACCACAGTTAACTTGCAGGAATGAGAAGAAAAGCTTAGCAAGCTCTGGCATTTTTCCCTTACACCTCTGCCACCTTCAAAACGCTTGTTTAAAATTTTTGCCTTCAACCAAGTTTTTGAACATCTAACATATCTTGTGGCTTGGTGTCGAACTTTGTTTTGTAGTGCCACTGTAAAGCACCTTGGATTGATTCATTATTTTGGTTGCTTTATAAATTTCATTTGTTTCTGTGATTCTCTCACTATGAATGGGGAGATCAGAATGGGACCAGGCAAGTGCAGTTCACTTCAAACTCTGGGAGCTCAACACAACCCAGAGATCAAAGCTGGAATCTTCCAGCTCTTTGTGTCTCAGTGCCACATCATGCAGTACTTTTTAATTGCTGTGTTATTCCGAGCCCAGAGCAGATTTTTTTCAAATTTATGAATGTTGCCTGGACCCATCTCTGATCTTTCTTTCAAATCAATTATGATGGTGGACATGAGAAAAAGATTTGAAGCGCACACGTATTTTGGGGACTTGATGTGCGACAAGAAGCCTGATTCTTATGATTCCTCTCACCAGCCAAAAGTAAAACATCAGAGGAAAGACAAATCTGGGCAAAAAAATGATGGGCAGCAGCATTATATTTCAATAACTAGTTGTAACTGAATGGATAGCATAAGTTATTCACAATTAGGAAGATCATTGATTTACCTATCTAAGCATCAGTTTTAAGCCATCTAATAAATCTATTCAATGGTGCAGTTTTTCAAGTTTGAGAAGCAATTAAGTGTGTTTTCCATGATTTCTCACTTTGGAGGAGTTTTGCTGAAGAAGACTAAACCAAAAAGTGTAAATTAGAATATTTAATTCAATGAAAATTGTGTACAAAAAGAAAGAGGGGCAAAAGATGACTGAAATTGGTATGGCTTTTTAAAAAAAAAAACAAAAAATAGTTGTTTAAGAAAGTGGGCAGATGAAATACAATGTGGGAAAGATGAAGTCATGCACTTTGGTCGGAAGAATAGCGGCCTAGACTATTTTCTAAATGGGAAAAGGCTTCAGAAATCTGAAGGACAAGGGTCTTGGGAGTCCTAGTTCAGCATTCTCTTGAGGTTAACATGCTGGTTCATTTGGCAGTTAGGAAGGCTAATGCAATGTTAGCATCCATTTTGAGGGGTAGAATACAAGAAATGTGATGTACCTATAAGGCTGTAGTCAGACCACATTCAGAAATGTTGTGACCGGGTTTCAGCCCCTATCTGTAGGGCATGATGTGCTGGCCTTGGCAGATGTCTAGAAACTGTTGATAATAATGATCACTGGAATGAAGGACTTGTTTATATGAGGAGTGGTTGAGGACTTTGGGGCTCCACTCAGTGGAATTTAGAAGGATGGGGGAGGGGCAAACTCAATGAAATTTGCAGAACACTGAGACCTGGATCAAGTGGACAGTGGAGAAGATGTCTCCACTAGTAGGAGAGACTAGTAAATGAGGGCACAGCCTCTGAGCAAATGGATGGCTGTATAGAACAGGAATTTCTTCAGCCACTCCAAAGAGGTAATCTGTGGAACTCGTTGCTACAGAGAGCTATGGAAACCAAGTCATTGAGTGTATTTAAGACAAGAGATAGGTTCTTGAATAGTAAGGGGATCAAGGGTTACGGGGGAAATGGGGGTTGAGAGACATATCAGCAATGATTCAATGGTGGAGCAGACTCAATGAGCTGAATAACCTAATCCTGCTCCTATGGGTTTATGGAAAGTGGAAAAATGCAATTTTTAAAATTTCAGTATATGGAAAATCTAAAGAAATGAGACATTGCATAATGGTACCCAATTTGAAAAATTTCAGAAGGTTTGTTTCCATATAAGTAAGACATACCACACTGTTTAAAATCAAATAGGATGGCCAAGCCCTCATCTTTTTCTAGTGTGCTTAGTGCTTTAGGTACTACAGCTTCACACCCTTAATTGCTCGCCTTGGTAAGGTATGACTGAGCAAACATTGTGGAAGAGTCAGACAAATCAAAGAATTTTCCAGTCCCTTGTTTGAGTGGATACTAGACACTGCTGTCTGATTTGCTGCATAATAATCATGACCACTGACTGCCTCATTGCAATATTCACATATTGGAAATAATGAAACATTTTAAGATTCTTTTGAGCCTGTTAGGCTCCCTATGTGGCAAGGTTGTTACCCCCTGAGAGAGTCTAGGACTAGTGTATAATCTCAGAACAAGGAGTTGCTCATTCAAGATGGAGATGAGGAATTTCTTCAAAGGTTGTGAATCTGTGGAATGTTTTAACTGCAGAGAGCTGTAGAGGCTGGGTTAAGTATATTCAAGGCTGAGACGCAGATTTTAATCAGGAAAACAAGCAAGGAAGGAAAGTGGAGTTGAGGATTATTAGATCAGTCATGGTCTCTTTGAATAGTGGAGAAGACTCAAAGGACTGAATGACCTAATCAGTGCTCCTACAACTTATGATCTTATGGTTAATGCAAACAGCATGTGTACAAAAGTACAAAAACTTGCCAGCTTAATTGCCACTGGAAGTGGGCCGAAGGATCTGTTTCTATGCTGTATGTCTCTATGACTCTGTCTAACTTGCTGTACGAAATTTCAGATTATACAGAGATTTTGCTCCCATTTGTTTCACTGTCAAATGATAGTAAACAGAAGCAAAGACTGGGGAAACTTTTTGTTCTGATAGCCATCACCTCCCAAAGCGATTTATGGAAATAAGACAATAGAGGAAGTTAATAATAGTCATAGAGTTGTATAGCATGGAAACAGACCCTTCAGTCAAACTCATCCATTCTGACCAGATATCCTAAATTAATCCACTCCCATTTGCCAGCCTTTAGTCCATATCCCTCTAAACCCTTCCTTCGATATACCCATCCAGATACAATTACAACATTTAAAAGTTATCTGCCTCCACTACTACCCCTGGCAGCTCATACCATACGTACACCCACCCTCTGGGTGAAAAAGTTGCCCCTTGAGTCCCTTTTTAAATCTTTCCCCTCTCTCCTTAATCCTGTGCTGTCTAGTTTTGGCCTCCCTATCTGAAGTCAAATCAACAAAATATTATCTTTTACAGAACATTGTCATTTATTCTCTGACTTTGAGATGAACACTCAAGTGTTATTGCACTCAAGGCAGGCATTCCAGAGAAGTAGCTCAGTTAAATAATTAGTACAACAAGAAGACTTTAAGTGGGACAAGTAAGCTTTAGGATTAATGTTAGCAGTTTCTTTAATGGACAGTGATCATCACATTGTGTGAAATAATAGAAGCAAGATCATTTAAGAAACCTTTTGAATGTTGTTGCAAGGATATGGACTAGAGGATCTTTTTGGATCAGTTAATTAAAATGAATATAATATGTTTCTTCATTCAACTTACAAATTCATTTTGTGTGCCTTTCAACGGGGATAACGAAAATATGCCCCTCACAGTTAATAACTAACGGCATTTTTTGGCCCTGTAGTTTATCCCTCCTCTTAGCTGTCCATCCTAAAGTCTCCTGTCCTCATAGGAACTCTGCTCTTTCATGAAAATATGCATCAGAAAGCTCAGGCCATGAAACTACTTTGTGGCGTATTGGTGGGGATGTTTAATTTGTTCACATGTGGGCAGCACGGTGTCTCAGTGGTTAGCACTGTAGCCTCACAGTGCCAGGGTCCCGGGTTCGATTCTAGCCCCAGGTGACTGTCTGTGCGGAGTTTGCACGTTCTCCCCGTGTCTGCGTGGGTTTCCTCCGGGTGCTCCGGTTTTCTCCCACAGTCCAAAGATGTGCAGGCTAGGTGGATTGGCCATGTTAAATTGCCCATAGTGTTCGGGGGTGTGTGGGTTAGAGGGGGATGGGTCTGGGTGGGATG
>JAHRHZ010000013.1:13148338-13217095 GCA_024137785.1 Ginglymostoma cirratum | reverse complement strand
GTTAGCACTGCAGCCTCACAGTGCCAGGGTCCTGGGTTCAATTCCAGACCCAGGTGACTGTCTGTGCGGAGTTTGCACGTTCTCCCCGTGTCTGCGTGGGTTTCCTCCGGGTGCTCCGGTTTTCTCCCACAGTCCAAAGATGTGCAGGCTAGGTGGATTGGCCATGTTAAATTGCCCATAGTGTTCGGGGGTGTGTGGGTTAGAGGGGGATGGGTCTGGGTGGGATGTTCCAAGGGTCGGTGTGGACTTGTTGGGCCAAAGGGCCTGTTTCCACACTGTAGGGATTCAAATTCTAATTCTAAATTTTTAGGTTCTTGCATAGTGAGAGAGATATTGTAGACTGAAGATTGCAATCATGGTATTTTTAGAATTGTTTATCACTGTACACCAATGCCCCACCAGCCCTTTCCCGTGGCCACTATCTGCCCCAAGTGTAACAGAGCCTGCGGTAGCCACATTGGTTTGTACAGCTGCCTACAGACTTGCTCTGGGAGTGGGGAAAAAAAAGTCGTCCTCACCTGCGAGAGACTGCTGATGATGACTTTTTACCTACTAAGTTTTTATTTCCTCACAATAGCTCCTATATATGTATATAAAGGTGCAGTCTGTCCAAGATTTGCAAATTGGAAAATGTTTGCTTTTTTTTTGTGGGATGAGGGCGTCTTTGGCCAGGCAGCATTTATTGCCCACCTGTAATTGCCTAAAAAGCATTAAGAATCAACCACATTGGTGTGGATCTGAAGTCACATGTAGGCCAGACCAAGTAAAGATGGCAGTTTCCTTTCCTAAAGGATGTTAGTGAACCAGATGGGTTTTTCCCAACAATCAACAATGGATTCAAGGTCGTCATTAGATTCTTAATTCCAGATATTTATTGAATTCAAATTCCACCATCTGCCAAGGTGGGTTTTGAACCCGGTCCCCAGAACTTTATCTGGGTCTCTGAATTAACCATCCAGCGATAATACCTCTAGGCCATCGCTTCCCCTGACTATGACAAATATCTTGTCTCCAAATTACATTGCAAATGGCCATTCTTGTTCCCTTATGGCCATTACTTTTTCTGCATTTTGATGGCACCCCACATTATGATTTCCAATTCCTTGCTGAGGTTTGTCATTAAAAATCTGCTCCCTTCACTTAGAGGTCTTGTTGAAAACTGTCATTTTTAAAAATGACAGTTTTCAATGTGTACAAGTTTTTTGTTCTCTTTATGACTGTTTAAATTTTGGTATAACATACGTTCCATTTTAAGACTGCATACACATTTCAGGCTTCTCTGGGCAGAATTTGTTTTGAACTGTGCTGTGCTCAGTTGATTAAATGTCTGGAATATAAATTTGTGTGACCAAAACAACGGGTTAAAATTTGTGAAACAAAATTTCTTTATGGCTGCCAGGTCATTACAAAATCTAAGCAATTTAAAAGAAAACTCAGTGAGCTGCTGCTTTGTCTCACTTATCCTTAAGTTTTTTTTTGGGCCATAAGACACAAGTCGAAGTAGGTCATTTGGCCCATCAAGTCTGCTCTGCTGTTTAATCCTCAAGTCCACTTCCCTGCCTTTCCCCATAATCCTTATTCTTTAGAAAAAAATCTGTCTATCTCAGACTTGAATATTCTTATAACCAAATTTTAACACCTGTGTTAAAGAATTCCACAGATTCAGCATCCTCTGAGAAAAGAAATTTCTCATCTGTCTTGAATATTTAAATCCTTGTTCTGGGTATTGCCATGGGATAGAAAGGGTGTTTCTTGAAAAACCATAATCACAATTCAAATTCCTTGTGTCTTCTCTTCACTTATGATGAGTCATATGTACAAAATCAGTACTCCAACAATATGACTATCGGATGACTTATGAAGTGGCAGAGGTAGACATCACCTTTTAAATAATCCGACAGGACTTGTGTTTGTAAAATCATCTGAAGCTCCTTTTGTGTTGTATTAGTTTACAATAGGCCACGGCCAAGTTGCCTGGAGCAGGATGCAAGCCTGTTGCCAGAAGCAACAGGTTGTGGGATACCGCTCTGCATGAAGTCCTACTGATCAGAAGGCTTTCTCTTGCTTTTACTGTCTACCCTAGGCATATTTGGAAGGACATTGAGGTTGATGGTCAACCTGTTTTGAAATGTTGCTTGTGTACTTTTCTGTGGTTGTTGAGTCCTGAAGTGAGATTTGAATTCTGAGCTTCTGACTCTGATGTAGGTCGGCTACTACTGTGCCATGAGACCTTTCTTTTAAACTTATAGAGACAAACTAACTTTGTATCCAAAACACAATTTTTCTTGTGCCAATTAAGGGAAAGCTTTCTGTTAATACAAAAAGCATTCCAGTCCATATGAAGTGCCCATTTTCTTGATATCTCCAATGAATGATATAAAAATGAGGCAATAAGATTGATATTAAATGAAATTAATTGTTCAGGTTGATGTCCCATTCATCCATAGTTTCAAAAGCATTAAAAATTTAACACTCAATGGTATACATCTTCTGTTTGCTGTAAAAATTCTTTATTTGACACAACAAATGTACTCACAGCTTTTTCTATCAACAACCCTTAATTATTTTAAGAAAAGTGTGTTTTTGATTTTGTTCAGTAAGTTAAAATTACATGAGTTTGTAGACTAACATTCTAAGGTCATATTCTCCTTTTCTCATTATATACATCATTAGGTGAATATCCTTCCCTTGTTCTTCAGACTCCAATTTTTAACCAGAATTAGTAAATAGTCAAGTTACTTTTCATGTTTTCCCATGTGAAATTGCTATTAACTATGGACCAAAAGGCACCTGTTTAGCATAAATTCATGGGCAGTAATCATTGCACAAAAATTGTATATCAAATGGTCATTATTTTGGTCTCATTAACCAAAGGGGAACAAACTATATATTCTGTTTAATGCGCAAGAAACATACGTTTCTCATGTTATTGATTAGATAAACAGGCTGGCAACAATATTTGACTTGTTGCAGGCCACTTCTTCAGAAGTTGAAATACTGCAAATGGGAGCCCCTGCAGTCACATCATACTGTATCAAGAGAATTGCTAACCAAGAGTAAATGAGGTAGTTTTGATGAGAGAAAAAATGTGAATTGCCTGTCTGCTTAAGACTAGCTTGAAGAGTAGTTAGCTGGCTGTAATAGGGCACACTTGAGTAATTGCATTTGTATAACAAGCCCAGCTGAAGTGATCTGACAGGCGTAGAGATTTGTCTGGCGAGGATCTCCAGATGGACATGACCACACAGCAGCTGGGTGGCACATTTCTCAGCATGGATAGTAATGCCCAGAGCATCAGCTGTTCCCTTTAAACACAGAGTCCTGGTAGACCAGCTGGTGGTTGCTGACAGGCAGTAGCCCTGGTACACTTTTCTCTTCAAGCCAGTTGTCAGTGAGCGAAACCAGCAGGGATGACCGGCACAGCAGAACAATTCACTGCTGAGAGTCATTAGGAGAGCTTTTAAAATGTGCTTTTCCCAAGAAACAGGATGTTCAAGGCAGAAATGCACACCTCAAAATATTTTGAGCCATTTAAAGAAATTAAAATTGCTGTTTTTCTAAGTTGCTGTTGGGATTTGATTTGCTTATCTGAATAAAATAACAATATTGTTGTTTTCATTCTTTAATACACTGCAACAGTTGTGACCTTTCTAAGAGGGGAAAAAAGATATGGGTGGAAAAACCCGGCTGTTTACATGCTGTTCGGCATTCTACTAATGGAGCAATTAGTGTTAGACGTCAAGTTTAGTAACATGGATCCAAATAATATTTCTTGCTGGGCATCATAGACCGTTCATAATGACATCAAAACTGCTCTCTGCCGGTGGTAAGCTGCTTGTTCCACTACATGTAAAGACTGTGTTTCTTAAAGTACTAATTTTTTTAAAAAATGACACTTTTAATCTAGAACTGAATTCATGGAACTTTAACCTAATGTCCTTTTATGCACAGTGCATGCTCTTGAATGTCCAAAAGCACGTTTTCATCTTCATCTGACTATGCTCAAAATGTAATGCAGCCGTAACACAGCTAGAAGCAATTTATTAATCCTTAAATTTAGGCTTTAAGAGAAGATTGTCCAATTGGCTTCTAAATGTTCATTTTTCATGTGACGTCTGATCATTTTGTACATCTTGTGAAATATCTGCAGAATGCATATAAACAGAAGGGGAGAAAAATCGTTGGTAGCTTCCTTTCCTATCTCTCGCTGTCTCGTGCTCTCGCTCTCTCCCCCTCTTGGATGATTTTTTTTTTTAGCCCAGTAGAAATTCCAAGCCAGGGCTGATCCATCATACCTAAATATTATAAGATGCTGCCCATTTTCATCTTCCCAAATATTTGTTGTTTTCCCCCTCTCTCGTTTTTTTGATAACCTGATAAGTCAACCAATCGTGGAGTCACCTTTTCATGCTATTCACATTGATTACTGAAATTTAGTGTTGGTTGTGATTTTTGCTCCATGTGCTCCCTCTCCCTCTCCCTCTCCCATTTTCACTAGATGTGTGAGAGGCGGGTGGTGGTGCTGGGTGTGGCCTGACCATTAGGTATCAACCTTCAAGCTTGAAAGAACTCCACATGGGATGGAATCTTACAGGATGGCATGAACTACAGCCAGACATGTGGCAGAATAGGATGAGAGGTCTAGCAAGACATCAGGAGGACGTCCTTTCATCTTTTGTGGTATGGCAAGTTACTTACAAGGCAGCCAATGAGTTTCCAATTGAGGGGGATTATTGCTTCTTAAGTATTAAAGGTCAAACTTGCCTTGTCTAATATTAAACTTCCTGTTTTACTAAATATGACAAACAAGTTAGATGTCAAGAAGTAAAGGCACAATGCTGTAATTGTTGGAGATCTGAAATGAAAACTACGTAGTGGAGAAATTCCGGTTTGGCAGCACCTATGGAGAGAAGAAACAGTTAACTGTCGTATCAGGCCTGAAAATTTGACTTTCTTTAAACTGAGAAAACTTGACATGGAGACCAGAGTGGATATCTGGTGAATTCAGCACACCGTTTTTACCTGAAGGATCTCTGTTGCATATCACCAAATTGCATTGCAGGGCATGATCATTGTGGTACCTCTCCGATTCACTAGCAGGGACCTCCGGATGCACAGTCTTGCATTGCAGGTTGAACTGGCAACAAACATTTTGAGGCTGCTCACTTACTTGGCACCTGCCTCCATATTTGCATCATCCATGCCTTGACTTGCTGGTCAGCAGTCCTCAGTCAACGGACATGCATCTTACTTTACAGCAATGTGTTGCATCAATCAATCTCCTGCACCATGTGCCAGCAATTTAGATGGCACCTTATCTGAGGAAAGATACTCTTGCTTTGAGGAAGTGCTACAGAGTTTTACCAAATTGATTCCTAGGATGACAGGTCTGATAGATAAGGAGAAAAATTAAGGCAGTTAGGATTGTACTCACTGGAGTTTAGAAGAATGAGAGGGGATCTCTTGCTGACCTGTAAAATTCTAACAGGACTAAATAGTTTAGATGCAGGAAAAGATGTCCCCGATTGCTGGGGAGAACCAGGAATCTAAAAGTCCAAGGTTAAGGTTTAGGCCATTTAGGACTGAGATAAGGAGCAATTGTTTCTTTTTCATCCGAACTGTTCTCCTTCATTGAAAGTGGTTTAAGCCAAAATATTGGTGTTTTCAAGAAGTGGGTATAGCTGTTGTGGCTGAAGGGATCGAAGGATATAGGGGAGGCTGGGATTGATGCTCACCTATGATAATATTGAATGGCAGAACAGGCTTCAGGGATTGAGTGGCCTACTCCTGCTCCTGTCTTTTGTTTCTGTGGTGACACACTGCATGTACGGCAAGCAAGCAAACAGCCAGTATCTCACTAGTAGAGGCAAGAGAAGGCAGTTGCTGTGGAAAGAGACTCACTATGTCATTCTTCAGGCGATTTGGGAAGATAATGGGCATCCTCTGTGCTGGAAATCACAGATGTGCAATGGAGAAGAAAATGGTTTGATTGTGAGGGTATGGGTGGGGGTTGGGGGTGCAGAATCCACTGGTTGCTTTTTTGCTTTTAAAAGAATAGAACATTACACACAGTGCACCACACAGGACATGGACCTGCAGGCTTTCTAATCCTTGACAATCCTAATGCATTGCACTTCCAACCTTGTTTGCTTCACAGATTCCTCTCTCCAACATCACTGAGCAATTCATTCATTCACATTCACACTGCTGGACACTCAGACCAGGAAAGAGTAAGGATATTTATGAAGAGGGGCCCTGTATGTGCTTTGAAGATGCAGCAGGCTCTGACCACAGACATCCATCCATGGTAAATCCTGTGTGGCCATGAAGCTATGCCTCTTACTGGTGCAGTGATATTTGGGGCAACGATCAGATGCTAAATGTAAGCAATGCCATTTATATATTTTTTTAAAAAGTGCAAAATAACTTGTCACCCATGCCTCTTAAATGCCCTGCGTAGTTTTTTTTTCCCTTTCTCACTCTCCTACGTCTTTATGTAATTCCTGGTTCTATAAACAGGAGTGGAGAGAATCTGCTTGGCCATGAAGCCCATTTACCTTGGAGATTTAGTAGGGCAATTCTCTGTTTGGGTGGGTCAAACATGCCGAGGGTCATCTTGCCAGTTTCAAGTGCATCTTCCTTGGGTGAATTCCCAGGGGTCAGAGGGCAACGGTGAAGAAAGAGTGTCTGGCCACTTCTGAGAGGAGACCTGCGTTTGTCCCCTTCTCTGGCTGGGTACTTCCTGGCACTGCCTGTCTCCTCATGAAGGGGAGCTGAACTGTATGATAGGTTCCCCATCCGCCGTGATCATGCCTTTTGGTCCTGAAGGTCAGTGGTTGTGGTAAACAGATTGCAGTTGTGTGTGGTGGAAGTTCAGTCTCTACTCTCCATGGCAGCCATTGTTCTGTTGCATGGCAGTTGCATGGCTCGCTGCTCTGCTGCAGCTCCTGGGCAATGAGACCTGTTGTGCCCCAAATACCCATGTCAGTGTGTGTGTGTTCGTGTCCACGTCCCCCCTCTGTCTGCTGGTGTCTTGGGAAAGTGGCAGCAGGCAGCAACCTTGTTGATGCATCTTGTATGGCCTCTCGGTACTCTTGTTCTGAGGTAGTGGAGGCGGTGTTGGGGGGATCCAGATGTTTCTCAAGTGATGGTAGACATTCTGGTGGTACCTGCAGGATCCTGAGAGCTGAGGCATTGAGGCTGATGTTTATAAGTGCTGTGCAATGAATGAGATTGACAGAAGTTAATGAGAGTTGCAGTGTATTGTCACTTGGTAGGACATGGATGTCTTGGCATCTCAAGTGGTGTCAGTCTTTTCCTGCAAGGCCCAGGATTCTCCCCTTGTATGGGTGAGGTGCCAAATATTGGCACCCCTTGACCTGGTGAGGGCTTGCTCTGCCCAGTTATCAGCTATCTTCTCCTGGAATGAGAGAAAGCGAGGGATTGAGTGAAATAAAGTGGGTGGCACAACTATTCATTCTGGTGGAGGTCAGTAAAAGCTGTGTGAAGGAATGAATGAGTTGGCATTGCAGAGGGCATGTAGGGTTAATGGGGTGGGAGGTTGTTTCTGGGGGAGAAGGGAGATGGAGGAAGAATAATATTGTAGGCAGTACTGAGTAGTAAAGCATGACCATTTGGTGGGTACAGAAGCAGATGGAGCCTGAGGTAGCAGAGGAACGTGGATCTATCCTGGTGCAGCAGAAGAGGTGACTGCAGGGTAATGCAATAAAATCAGAGAAATGGCCAGGTCTCTCAGAAACCACTTGCTTGACCTACTAAGAACAAGAGTACGGAGGTCTTGAGGGAGCATCAGCAAGGCTGACACTTGCCTCTGTCCCCGCCCACCCTGTGGAGATGGCACTGACCTGGGTCGAGGCCTCTGATCACACTGTCAGTGCCCAGTGTCTTTGTCTTTGTCTCTTGCTAGTCCTCCAGGAAGAGGACATCTGCCCTCTGGACAGGACCTGTCCATGAAATGGTATCATGTTCACATTCTGTTATTGATGGAGCAGGGCAGCTTCAGAGTGTTAGCTTTCATCCAGATATACAGTGTCCTTAAGGATATCGACTGAACGCCAAGTTGTTCTGGGTATGGCATGTGCTAAGATGGGGCTGGAATTGAATATAAGAGACATCGTTGGGACAGGATGGGTAGTTAATGAGGAAAGTTAGTTAACTATAGTGAGCATTCATTAGACCTTGGGACCAAAGATCCCTTAAAAGCGTGATGCATTTAGCTTAAAAAATGTAAAATTTAGGCATGGAGTTTTTTAAAATTTGGTGTTAGATGCAATATGCAGTTTTTTGAAGTTCGACATGAATAACCTTGGTGTACTTCTGTAATATCATGAAGTTCTTGCTGTGTATCTTCCTCCAAGCCCCACCAACCAATACCTACTCCAAATACATGCGTGTTGTGTGCACGTGCTGTCTGTCTCATCTCTTTCACACACGCACACCTACTTTTAAATGTTGCATTTTTAATTTTATGAAAATAGTTATAATTGTAGAAATTTTCACTCCTACATAAACAACACCAGAAAGCTTAATTAATGATCACTTTTCAAGAGCTGAATGCATGATTTAGCAGTTGCGTGATTTTCAGTTATCAAAAAGCTTCTTATCCCAAAGTTTTCCTCAATTTGCTGCCTCCTATCATTTAAAAACTTTGTAGCTTGTAACACCTTTTTTTGTTTTTACATCACAACGGTGCCCTTAATCTCTCTTCCCTGTATGACGGACTTTGTTGGCAACCATGACTACCAACTATCTGGTTCATAACTCAATTGAGATGATTTTACTTTATCCATGTATAGGTCTTTCTGTCTTTAAACCTGATCGGCATTTGTTAGCTTGTCTAGAGCTATGCACAGGCAGCACAAATTCTATCATACAGAATTATTTCCCTTCATTATTCTAGTACTGCATCAGTGAATATATGCTGTAATTTCCTGTGCAATGATGATGGTATTTAACTAAACCTACATTACATCAAGACTAACCTAATTGCTGGTGTTACAGTTTGGATTTATGATCCAAGAGGCAAGTTTCAATTGATCCTCAGTCAACACAAGTTATGCATTTGTAAGAGAAAATGAAGTTCCTAGTCTTGCACAAGTGGCCCTGTACTATTTTTATAGAATGGCAGTAGTTATGAGTAGAGCAATCAGACCAGGAATCTGACATTCTCCTTGTGGCCAAGTGAAGCATAGAGGTAATCTGCTGATAAGAGAAAATGGGTTAATTCTTGTGTATGTTGTGTTGTGACCCCCCCCCTTTGTATATTTAAAGCAAATATAATGTAATATTTATCTTTGTACAATTTGATTTTTCAGAATGAGCTATTTAAGTGTGCAATGTTTCATTTCTGTACTAAGCTAAAATGTTGCAACAACCTGAAATTTCTGTTTTAAATAGAAATGGAGAAAAGATTGAATTAATCTTAAATTATCTTCCAACTATTTATCACAATGCTTAACACTTGGATAAATTATTAATATTTTGGAAGCTATGTTAGAACTATATTCATTTTGCCGTTTTTTTTTTTAATTGCTGTTGCAACCAAGCAAGGAGCTTTTGTTAAGTTCATTCTTATTTGAGATGTAGAAGAATGAGGAATCTGTAGCCCACTAGAGGTCATTGTTCAGTTGTAGCCTATTAATGAACCAGAAACATCTGAGAGGGCAATAAATTACACTGTGGATTTTTCTAATTATGAATTCGTGCTTAATCATTCAATGACAAGTAGGTTGTGGCAGCACATCTATGTATTTTGCATACACAGTTATGCTAATGTGCTATTATATTTCAGTAGATGTTGGTTCTTCATCATTAGAGCAGTTCATTAAAGAAAGCTCTCTTGCCAAATCATAATTGCTGATTATGGGTAATAATTAACTTTTCTTCCCCTCTTGATTCTATCTGTTTAGTCAAAAAGCCTGGTTTGGCTTTTCCATGATTTTCTTACCTTCTGTCTTTTTCTGTTCCAAAGTTCTATGCTGCAATGTCAGCATGCCATTCTGATGATAGTTATCAGAATTCAAACCCAGGCTAATTAAAAGTCCTGCTGACAGTTGCTCTGATCTGACTTCGACTGGTGTTTGATGGTCATTATGGGCAAATAATGAACCAAGGCCACAATCGCAGCAGCTGCCAGTTCTGGACTTTGTTGCAGCTAACTAGTAACGGCCGCTTAGTAGTAATGAATGCATCTATCAACTGATTCTCTGCTTCCGCCAGAGAAACAATGAAATTACTTTTACTGCTGCTTTAATTTTCTTGTTTTCATTTCTGGGTAAGTCAATCAACTTTGCTGTGAGCAGTGAAAACGCTATGTATTTTAAATCCATAATGCTGTCTTTAGGAAATATTGTACTAACAAAATCAACTGAAGTGATTTTAAGCACTAAATACTATGTGAGCATCTTATTTTCAGCGTTTACATCTGAAATCATCTAGTGTGTGTTGTGTTCTTCAGAACCCCAAGGGCAGTGCCTAAAGAGGAGACCAAATATCTAATATGTGCATCATTTCTGTTGAAAAGGCAGAAGTGAATCTTGTATAGTTTGCACCTTAATTATCATAGCATGAAGCCAATATCTTGTAACTTAAAAGAACAGTAGGGATTTTAAATTTTTGTTCGTAAAGATTGGTTGAATAAAATTTTACATCGATCAGATTGTACTGCTATCGTGAGTTACGCAAGCTGTCCCCTGCATTTAAAAACCCTGCTTGTTTTTTCGTCATCTCCTTGCTTTGCGAAAAACAGGATCTCTCAAGTTATGGGTGAGGGAGCAAAATTACTTAGCAATATCTGATGAGGGATGATCGTTGTTGCACATTGGTCTTGTCTCTGCCAGTTCCATTTCATTTGTTTCACTGCTGTCATCAAGAAGTCTTTGTCTCCATGTAAAACTCCATAGTTTGTATAAAATGCTGTTTGAAGAAAAATAAAGAAAACATGGCTCCTGTATTGACCTTAATCTGAAAGAGAGGCCTTTAGAAAGGTTCCAAAGAATGTTGAAGTATGAATTTTTTTGGTTGAAAAGTACTCTTCAGCTTACATTAACACTTCATTGCTCACGAATCAGTTATGAAAATTGACATGAATTGGATACAAATGCCATTGAAATCCATTAAAACAAATATAATTTTTATTTATACTATTACTTCCTCATAATATTTCCAGCTAATGAATGGCTGTCCTTCAAAATCTGCTGTTGTTTTACAAATACAACAGCCAATTTGCACGTAAATTACCACTGGAGATGTTGAATGACCTGCCTTTGCTTCTCCATGTCCGTCATTTAGATATCTTTCCTTCGAACACTTCATCTGAACTTTAGCTACTTCTCTACCTGCATACCTTACATTTACTGTCCATTTACTTTGATTTAACCTTTGTGAAATGTCTTGATGTTTTTCTACTTTCAAGTAGTGGTGATAATAAATGTTATCCTGGGCACTCTAAGTATTCTACTGAATGTCTGGAAATAGTTCCATGGGACCCTTTTATGACCATTTGTACAGACATGCAGATCTTTGATTTTAAACTTAATCCAAAAAGCATGTAATCTCACAACATAGAAATGGACCCTTCAGTCCAGCCTCCATTCCCAACAACATCCTGGTAAATCTCTTTTGGACCCTCTCCCATTTAATAATGCCCTTCCAAAATGGGGCGACCAGAACTGCACACAGCAGTGTAGAAGAGGCCTCACCAATATAATGAACATCTCCAACAGTACAGCATGTTAAAATGGACTGGAAAGACTGGGATGTTTTTCTCTGCAGTGGAGGATGTTGAGGGGTGTCCGTAATGAGGTTTATGGAATCATGAGATGCATTAATAAGGTGAATGACAATAGTCGTTTCCCTAGGGTGGGGTAGTTCAAAACTGGGGAGCATATTCAAAGTTTTTGAAGTTTTGTAGTTCAGGTTGTTGATGCGGTTTGTTGACTTGCTTGCCAAGTTGCTAAGTTTGTTTGCAAATGTTTTGTTACCTAGCATGGTGATATCGGTGCGCTTCCAGTGTAGCGTTGATGTTCATCCCATTTGCTATTTGCGTCTTGGTTTATTGGGGTGGGTGGCATCACTTCTGGATTTGCTTCTTAGTGGTTGGTACATGGGGTATAGCTCTACATGTTTGTTAATGGAGTTCGGGTTTGAGTGCCAGGCTTCCAGGAGTTCTTGAGTGTCTTTGCTTAGCTTGAGCTAGGATGGCTACATCAACAGCCATAGGGAGCATATTTTTTTTTTTTAACGTGAGCGGAGAAAGAATTTAAAAAGAGCATGAGGGACAACCTTTTTTACACTGGTTCACGTGTGGAATAAACTGCCAGAGAAAGTGGTGGATGCAGGTACGGTTTAAAATGTTGAGAAGACATTTGGATAAGTTCACGAACAGAAAAGGTTTGGAGGCATAGGGGCCAAGCGTAGGCAGGTGGGACTCGTTTTGTTTGGGATCATGGTTGGCATGGACTAGTTAGACCAAAGGGTCTGTTTCCATGCTGTATGACTCTGACACTTCCTTAATGCTGCATTGAAGTGCTAACCTAGATCGACTTGAATCTTTTGAGCACTGACAGTGCTGAATGCATTGCTACTGTGGCTCTGGAGAATCTTCGCGCAATGTGTTTCTTGAATCTTTGTGGTTGGTGGTGGGTGAAGGGGAATGGATGGCACAGCATTCACAGCAGAAGAGAGGTTATGACACTAATTGACATATCCTGGTAGTTTAAAGGTCAAGGCTATGAATGATTGTTAGTGAATATGTGTTTGGATGCATGTTATGAGTCAGTGGGAAAGTCTGATCAAGGTGAATGGGTGGCAGGTAGTCAGGTTCGGTGGGCAGGGGGTGTGGTAGTTGAATCAATTTGGAGGGTGGTCAGGGAGGGATCTGGATAAAGGTCGGTGTCTGACTGACAGAGGGTGTTGCTGAGATGGTAGTCTAGGTTATAATACATTTTAACGTTCTATTCCATGCAAAACCCATGTGTCTGTCTCAAGCCTCCCACACTGGATCAAAGTCAGAAAATTTTCATGGAAGGTCCAGGGAGGAGGGGAATTGCCATCAGTATTATCTTTCCTGGGCAATTTTCAAGTTGGTCCTTCAGGACTTTCACAGGCCCTGATGTGCATCTTCAATCATACAACTGGTCTCCAATGAAACAGTGTGGGGGTTTTGACCCATTGTGTGCTTGTATCCCTGCATACGGCTGAGTGGAATGGTGTGCCAATGGGCCCAAATTTGTAAATCCAGCTGAGACGCATTTCCCAATTATGAAGTCAACAGAGTTTTGGCAAAATATTTCTGCTATTTTCTTTAGCTGAACAAAAGACATGATGTGTAAACTTGCCCTTTCTGTCTGTGAAGGACTGGGCCAAGCGAATATATGATTTCTAGAACAAGTATGAGAGCCATACTGCAAATCTGACTGAAATTCTTCGATTGATCCTTGTGCTAAGAATTACTAATGAGGATTGTTCCTGAAATATTGTCCAAACACAGAATCACTAAGATTGGACATTGTTTTGACTTTTGTATGTACTGGTTAGTTGCAGTCAGCAGTTTGCCTATTGCAGACAGAGGAAAAGATGTGCCATTTCATAGATGTGCCAGTTGTTGGGTTATGCTGTCTGCATTCCAGCCATTGCACTAGTTCTAAAACTTGCCTACTACATTTTTTTAATGGTTGAGAAGTACTCCACACAATACATGGCACTTCATTGCTCAATGGTCACTACAGAAAATTGCTGTGAAATTAATGTAAACTCTATAGAAATTTATTAAAACCAAAGTAACTTCAATTTATTTAACTACTTTCACATAAACTTTTCAGCTAATGATTGGCTTCCTTCAAAAACTCTTGTTGTTCTACAAATGTAACCCCTTTTTTTTAGCTTGGTTGCTTAATAGAGAACACTGCTTTTTTTTTACTGCCAGAGTTGGCTTAATTGATCAGCGCACTTCACATGGAGTATATGCTGTTGTTCCCGTTGAGATTTGGTATTCTTGTAATTCATCCTGCTCTCATCAGGACAGAAAACCTTTTAAAACCATATTGTTTTGCTTTTCAGCAATATTAAAATATTGTTTGTTTTACGAATTTTTTCTTAAACTTGATGCTATTTTCTGATGGATATACCACTATAAAAGCTTTTGTGGTATCCTGTGGTTGAAGTTAGTCCTTTTCTTAAAAAAAAATCAGTTGTAATCCAAACAACATTTGAGTGTTTGTTGTTTTTTCATCCTTCTTTCTCCATTTCTTCAATTTCCTTGCCCTCCAACTTCTGTTTTCAACTTGGTTAGTGTCCTGTGATTCTTATAAGAAAAACTCATTCTATAAGCATTACTTGTTTCATCTTGTAACTTTTTTTTTATCTGTGTGCTTGATATACTCATTAAGATACATTCAAAGACATTTCTAATCCATTTGGTCATATTACTGTTGCAATCCATTGGGTCATCTGTTCACTTCCAATTTCACTATATTGTTCCTGAACAGATGCTTGCACATTGCAGTATCTTTGTCTCTACAGTGATAGTGTGTGTTCAATACCAACTTCTGTCAAGTATAATTCAGCTGGAACCATGTTGGACCATGTTTTTCAGTTGGTGACATTAATAGTCCTTGTTATTATTTGTGTTTAAATGGTGCAGCAACTTCAGACAAGCAACAGGTATACAGTTAAATGCCAGATATCCAAAACATCTTGGCTGAGTTGTGCCACCCCACCATTTGCTTTGTGAAAACAATTTCACTGTCTGCTTTGCCACCAAAATGCATTCAGTGTTCTCTTTTCGGGCAGTAGATTTGAAGTAAACTCTGAAAAAGGTTAAATCTAGTCATTTGAGGCATATGTTGTTGTCTAGAAACATGACTGACAACAATTCACAATCAACCACTCCAACACCGTAAATTAACAAGTCTCAATCCCTCAGGAATTCATTCTTCATTTTAAAAATGTAAAGTTAAATAAATACTTTTTTTTCTAAAATCTTTATCCCATCTTTTCATCTCTTAGGTTCTGTACGATCTGCTTCTCTTGCTGTAACATTATCAGTGCACGTTTTCTGCAACTTATTTTGCATAAATGCATGAGCTAAACAGTGTGGAAATAAATCTAATGCGTATCCGGCACCATTAAATGCACTACTACAGCAGAATCTGACTTAATAAAGCCACTAACTAGTGTGTATAGATTTGAGACACCTAAAATGAGGTGTGTCCCAGATGCAGTTGCTTGCATGTACTCCATTATTGTCCGAGTAAATAAACCTAGGGAAGTTTTGGTGTGGTTTGTGATGAAAGAATATGCATTTTAGTTCTGGACCATTGTATATTCTCAACAACTGAGATCTGATATTCCTGAGGACATGCTGCTGTGCTTGTAGTTCCCAATTTAGATTGGTATCATTGTGGTGATGGAATTTGAAAGCATAGCTTGTGCAGTAAAAGCAGAAAATATCCAGAAGGTCAACAGTCACCATTTGCTAAAAGACCGATTTTTAAAACTATATTTTTTTGTGATTTTTGTTTCAATTCTGTTTTATTTTTAATGTAATAGCCTGTGTGTAATTTTGGCAGATACTGACTGACTTGTGCAGTGCAGGAATTTTCTGATTTTTGTTTTTCAAATTTCCAGTATTCGCAACTTTGACTTTTTAGTTTTGTCTCCATTGTGTCAGCCTGGTTACATTCATTTATGCTCTCTAATTACTCTCTGATTCTTCAGCCACCAGCTATAGATACAAATGGCTGCATATGCCTGTGTTAAACAGCAGTATTTAAAAGGGAATGGTTTTTTTTTTAAAGGGGCATCTTGCTAAAATTACAGAAGACACTAGTCAGACCATGTGCAGAACATTGTGAACAAATCTAAGGAAAGATATCCTGGCATTGGAGACGGTTTAGAGATAAGTTAACTAGGTGGAGCTTAGGTTTGGAGAGATGTCTTATAAAGACAAGCTGAGTAGTTGATCTTGCACTCACTGGAGTTTAGAAGAATGAGAAGTGACCTTTTGAAACATCCAAGATTCCTAAGGGACTTTTGACAGCGTAGATGCTGAGACTTTGGGTCCGCTTGTGGGAGAATCTGGGACCAGTGAGCTTGTTCTTAGAACAATGGATCATCTCTTTTAAGACCGATGAGGAGGAATTTCATCTCTAAGTGGAGTGAGTCTGTGGGCTGGTGGGCTGGTGAGCTGGTGTCATTCAGTATATTCAAGGCTAAGACTGATTTTTAAACAGGTAAGGGGATCAAGGTTTCTAGGGATAAGACACAGGAAAGTGGAGCTGATCATTTAAATCAGTCACAATTTTGTTGAATGACGGAACAGAATTCCAAGACCAAATGGCCTACTTTTGCTCCTACATCTGATGGTCTTAAAAATGTGTGTTCATGTTCAATGTAGTAATTTTGATTGCTCATGATTTCACAGAAGAATAGCTAGCATTCATAGTTCTGACAATGTTAAGTTTATTGTAATCAACCCAAAGTTTCTTTTTAGAGTATGCAAAAACTTCTGGGATGGTGTTGTTAATTCCTTAACTAGGCTGACACTATTGCAATTCACCATCTTATGGATTTCCTACCAGATTCTACGATATAAATAGATTTAGTGTAGAATTTTCCATTTCCAAGTATCCAGCTGCCTTACCTATTCTGCCAGATATATTTTGAAATATTTCTTTGTGTACTTTCTTGACAAGTTGGTTCTGAATTCGTCTTTGCTACTGGTGAGATTGTTCCATTTGCACTGGCATCACTAATTTTAAGAAATGTAACTTATCTTTAATATCTTCAATGAGAACTCCTTTTATCCTACCATCCGAGCATTGCTCTTTTCCCCCCAAGTTCTATCCCATATAGACAGGCAGGAATCTGGAGGACCCCAGCAAGCCGGGCGACATTTGGAGGAAAGTAACAGTCAATGTTTCGGTTATGACCCTTCTTCAGATTCCCGAAATAATATTGACTGCTCCTTTCCTCCGGGTGCTGCCTGGCTTGCTGTGTTCTTCCAGTCTCCTTTTTGTCAACCTTGGATTCCAGTATCTACAGTGTTTTTGTCTCTAACCAAGTTTTACCACTGCAAAATCTCTTCAAAGGATGCCCACTTTGAAGACATTCTCTGCCTCCCGTTGACATGAACTCAGTGAGTTCCTTTCTCAATGCCATACTGCTTGTGACCTCTTCAGCGCTTCAGCTCTTCGACAAGACCTGAAGAAGGGTAATACCCAAAACGTTGACTGCTCCTTTTCTCCAGATGCTGCCTGGCTTGCTATGTTCTTCCAGCCTGCTGTTTGTCTACCTTGGATTCCAGCATCTGCAGTTTTTTTTTGTTTTTGTTTCTATCCCTTACAGATCGAAATTGATGTCAGAAGCCAAAGCTTGATTTATGAACCAACTCAATCATCTCCTGTTTCTGCTGCTAATCTTGTCGTCTTAACTTTCTGCACTTCAATGGGTTCTCACTACTTTATGAAGTGAATTTTTGAACTTGTCCAAAATTATTCGCTCTCTCTCTCGCTCTCGTGCGCTCTCTCTCTCTCTCTGGGAGTCTTATGTTTGATCTGTTTTCAATGCCTTTATCCACCTATCAAAATTACTTCTTTTGATCCTTTCAAACTCTATGTACGTTTGATCAGGTTCCCTCCATAGACTTCCAAAGCATTACTTTTCCTTGTGCACGTGTTGCTGAAGGTGAGCATGCAGGTGCAGTAGGCAGTCAAGAAGGCAAATGGTATGCTGGCCTTCATTGCTAGAAGTTTTGAGTATATGAGCAGGAAGGTGTTGTTGCAGTTATACAGGGCCTTGGTGAAGCCACACCTAGAATATTGTGTGCAGTTTTGGTCATCTTTTCTCAGGAAGGATGCTCTTGCTGTCAAGGGAGTACAGTGAAGGTTTACCGGGGATGGCGGGACTGACCTATGAGGAGAGACTGACTAGGTTAGGATTGTTTTTGCTGAAGTTCAGATGAAAGGGAGGGGATCTCATAGAGACTTACAGAATTCTAACAGGACTAGACAGGGTAGATGTGGGGAGGATATTCCAGAACCAGGCGTCACAGTCTTAGGATTTGGAATAGACCATTTAGGATGGAGATGAGATATTTCTCCACCAAAGAGTAGTGAGCCTGTGGTATTCATTACCATAGAAAGTAGTTGACGTCAAAACATTGAATATATTCAATTTGCAGCTAGATATAGCTCTTGGGGCAAATAGGAGAGAGCAGGATTAGGCTATTGAGTTAGACGATCAGGATGAATGGCAGAGCAGGCTCGAAGGGCTGAATGGCCTCCTCCTGCTCCTATCTTCTATGTTTCTAATGGGCTTATCTTTCCCCAAATAGTGACCATACTTCCAACTCCTAAAAGAACTCTTCTTCAATTGGGATTTTGAAATCTTGAAACAGTTTAACCAGTCTTATCCCAGTTCTCAAGCCTTTTACTCCTCCATAATGACTTGAAAGCTGAAAGTGACTTTCTTTTCCTGTTTTTGTTGCTGTCACCAAGTCAAAGTTTCTACTTGTATAGAACCATAACAAGACAGTGCTTTACACAAACACTATAAAGCAGGATTTGGTGATGCGAGGGCAGATGCCCAACTGTGATCGAAGAGGTAGGTATTTTTCTAAAAAAAAAAAATTGTTGAGAGAAAGTGGAGGTGGTTTGTGGAATTCTACAACTTGTGACTGAGGAAGCTGAAGGCATGGCCACCAGTGATGGAGTGATTAAAATGAAGGAAGAGGCTGCGGAGCAATTTGATAACACAGATAAGAATTTTAAAATTGTAGTGTAAACTCAGTGAGCACATGGTTGAATGGACTCAATTATGTAATTAACTTGTTCAAAGATATTACTACACATTGCGAAAAGCGGGTTGGGGGTTGAACCCACACCTCTGGCTCAGAGGTAAAAACGTTACCTTTGTACCACCAGACGCCTTAACTTATGGTTGAAAAACTCATAGGACTAAAGACACAGGCAGGTGTGCAGTGGTTGGATGTTAGATACTATTTTGTGCAGAGTATGTCGCTTTATCACTCACCCCTAACTGCCTTCAAAAAGGTTATGGTGATCTGTTGTTTTGAACACTGCAGACCACGTGCAGTGGATGCATAACAGTACTGCAAGATAGCGAGTTTTAGGATTTTTGATCCAGTTGTGGATGCAATCATTTCCACTTGTCCATGTTAAATTTCATTACTAACTGATACATTTCATCCCACTCCTTTTTTTTTTTAAGTAGGTCTTGGTGGCCTCCCATATATAATCACTGGTTTTAGTTTAATATTACCTGAGCGTTTGAGCAGTTTGCCTTGAGACAAGATGTGCTTTACACGTTATGCCATGGCATTCTTCAGCCTGAAAGGCACTTTCTTATTCGATATTAGTCAGTTAGATCCTCCTGCTGAATGCATGGATTAAAATTTATTGACACAGACCTGTTTGCGGCCACGGTGTGAGCATCCTCCTTTTAGGTTCCTGACCAATTTTCTTCTCAAAGATAATGATTCTGATCTGTGCTATGTCAAAGGACAGTTTGTACTCAAAGGGGCCGCAGTGGCTTATTTCAGTGCTGTTTCCTGAGAGGAATTGAAAGAGATAAAGGAAGGATTCCCCACCCTGGTCTCTGACTCTTTCCTAGAGTTCATACTGCTAGTTCTGAGGTAGTGAAGTGCTGTTTCATGAGTCGAGGAAGAAGTTTACACTTCAAACCAAGCAGGCTAGAATGGAAGTGAGTAAGGATGTGACTAGTAGGACTTTGGTGCCACAAAAGATTAAATAGCCTCATGATGGCTGGAAACACAATTGGTGTCCTGTTTTCAAGTGTCACACCCTAAAAACTAATTCCCCAGCATTTTCTTCCACAGAATACTTCAGACTAATACACCACACACGTCTCATTCATCACTATACACCTCTTCGCTTCCAAATCTGAGCAGCCAACAATTATAGTCACCCCATCTTTTAGCCACATTACACTCATGCCTCTGTCACCCTCCACATGTTTTCCGTTCTATTCTTTCCGCACAATCCACTTCTCATACTTGTAGCTCTCTGCTTTCTTCCCATGCAACAGAACAGAATGCTGCACCACAGGGAGCAGCAGAGAATGGGGGCAAGGTGTAGGTTTTCAGTGGCAGTCACCTTGATGGCTGATTGGAAATTCATGCCCATTTGGTCCACTAAAGGAGATCATTCTCCAAAGGGCTGCAGATGTCAGCAACAAGCTGTCAGGAAAGCCTGAGCCTTAAAAAGCATTGATGCCCTCACTTGTCGAGAAAGTTGATTCTCTACTAATAGACCTTATGTAGGAGTGATCACTGCCATCGTGCTGGAGATCTGTGTGTATTGATTTTAGCTGACTTTGAGAGGCATGTGACTGAGCAAAAGGTAGCTAATACTACTGCTGGTGTTGCCTGTCTTGTTCTTCATCAGATGATGTGCAGGGTGGAACTACATCAGCTGCTCCTGCGCTACAGTGAAGGCACATAGCAGAGAAGGTCAGACTGACCTGAATAAAGTCCAAATTCATTCAGATGATTTCTAAATGTGTAAAAATCACTGAAGCATTGAACAGACAGAATAAATACTGTGAGCACAAGGCAAGTTAGCATCTATGTTTTCAGAACTCTCCATTTCAATGATCAGTTGGTCTCCACTTTGCTCTTGCCTCGTTGAACCTGGTGAGTTCCATGCAGCTCATGAAACCCATGCACTGGATTTAAATTCAGGATTTCAGTCTCAAATTATTGATTCATTAAATATTTAAACGACCTGAGCCCCATGAGGGCTTTCCAGTTCACCACCTAAAGGTGCCCAGGTTAAACCTGGAAATAAGCAATAGCATCAGGTAGGCTATCACTGCTTTTTGGTCTTTAAACCTCACTTGTACCTGAACCTGCCTTTCATTTAACAATTAAAATTCTGCCTTTTACTTGCCAGCAGAATAAGGGTGAATCTTCACCAGGTCAGATCAGAATATTTTTCTTTTCATATTTTGGTTAGTTGGAAGATGCAAGCTGCTGATACACTGTGCATCTGTTTTTTTCTTGTAATTACCACAGGTGGACATATGGACCAGGATAAAGTGGTAGAAATAAATTATATGGTACATGGTTCAACATGAATTAAAAAGAAGTACATGTAGTGATGCCAAGTATATCTTCAAATATAGGGTCAGACTTTATTTAAGGACCAGAAAATTGCAAGAAACTTGCCTCACTTGACTGTGTAGCGGTTTGTGGGATTAGATCTATAGTTGTGCCATAGGAAACTAAATTAAATTAATTTGATTTTCTTTCCACTTGAATTTTCAACCTTTAAGTGGGTGGTGATCGCTAGCGAGAATGGGACAGTCAGCCTTTTGAGTCTCGATTGGAAAATTATCACTAGCAAGATATCATCCAAAAAAATAGGCAGAGTGCATAAACAGATGTGATGTAGTATAAATACAAAGTGATGCTCATAAGAGGGCAGGTTCAAAAGCTGTGGGTATGAAATTTTTCCAGTGACAGAGCAACAATAGCTTGTGGAACAACATTACAGAATTCAATGTGCCCTGCCTGAGAAATAAGCATGAAGATTTGAATCAGTCACTAAATAAAGAGGTGTATTTTGAACTAATTTAGAATGACTAAGGGATACACACAGTCATACATCTGTGCCTGTGAGGCCTCTGGAGAACTGTCAAAGACAGAAATGGGAATGACAACAGAAACTGGTTACAAATAAAACATGGCATGGTCTTAAACCAATTGTGCATGCTTATCTTTTGGCAGAAAAGAAAACTAATTGAACATGATAAAGTGTAAAGTTAATTAACACACAAATTTGTTGATTACCATCATAGGATTATATTGTTCTTTTTGCTACCAGCCTTCTATCCCAGCTGTCTCCCTTTCAGAAAATGTCATTGGTAAACAATAGAGACACCATAACAAGTCGTAAATGGCTCCAGTGACAGCAGCCCCTAGTGAAGCTGCATCTGTAGAAAATTATTGTGTTTGATTACTTATTGAAGATAGCAGTGTAGACATGGCATACTAAGTGCCACTTCTCCATGACTTTACCTTGCACCTGATGTATCCATTGCAAAAATAACTAATATTTATTTTTCTAAATATGCTTCCATTGTCATAACCCTGATTTGGAATTTGAAGTAATTATTTTGGATTGGTACTAATCTAATTTCAAGAATTATGATGACTTGGTCAAACAGATGCTTGCACCTACCTAGCACTTAAAGTAAGAGGTGCGTATGAAAAAATTGAGCTAACTTGTGTTTCTTTTCTCTAACCGCAACAAAGACTTAAAAACAAAAAAGGACCAGCCAAAATTCAGACTGCTTCATACTAATCAGAAACTGTTGTTTTAAGATGGGGATTGAACTGAACCCATTAGACCACTGGAAGGTTGGTTTATGTTTTTAAAGAACTGTGTTAATGATTGAGGTTTGAAACAGAGGTCTAAACTATTCATGCTTGAAATGAGCTGCAGATTTTTTTATTAGAAGGATTGATATGTCGTGAACAGATGTACAAGGTAGTTTTTATATTACATTACCTGCAACTTGAATTAATTTGGCGACTATTAGATCATCTAGATGAATAGACTTGATTTTTAACTAAAATATCTTTCTTATTTGATCTGGTGAGGGAATTGATGTATAGAATATTTTTGTAAGGATTGGTTACTAAAGATTTATCAACCATTTCCCAAATTACATTTTGGCTGTATTAATGTATTATTCCTTCATCTAACGTAAGTGTTTATACAACTGAAAAACTGCAGCTGTCGAAAGATTAACCAGCTGAGGAGTGTTGTCAGCATTAGTTCAGGTCTAATAAATGACACTACGAAGCTATTTATCAATCTCTCGTCCAGAATAAAGTCTTGCCCTATGATTAATAGTATTCTGTTTGCAAGCTTTGACTATGCTTGTGTAATTATTGTGCTTGTTTTTAGATAAAATGTTTAAAAGGAATGGGGAGATGAAAATAACAAATCTTTTTAATACCGATGGTAATGTGATTATTTCAGGTGTCGGGGCTGCACGGGCTGGCAACCTCACTTTCATGGTCGGGGGATTGGAAGGAGAATTTAATGCAGCCAAAGAATTGCTGAGCTGCATGGGAAACAATGTGGTTTACTGTGGAGAGGTTGGAACTGGACAGGTAACAAAAAGAAGAGATTATACTTTAATATGGAGTCATGTTTAATAGAGTTAAGTTCTCCCTGCTGTCAGAATCTCACTTTGAGTAGTTTTTTTTTCTCCATGTACAAATAAATGGAAAGTGCACCCATACTTTTACAATATAAATGGGATGGCTAATTTCATGAAGTCTTAAAGATTTACAGCATGTGCTGCTCAGTTAATAAGACTTTGTTGGGTTGGGGTATGTAAGTTTTGACTTTAGTGGCAGCACAAAATGAATAATGGTGAATCAACAACCTACTTTACACCCCACCTGAATATTTTTTCACAGAAATCTATGCAGACCATAATCCGGTAGGGTATGAAATGGGTTGATTTGCTGTTGACCATTTTGCAGAGCCACCGAAGTGGTATTTCATCTCAAAGTGCAAGATTATATCTGAAAATGAAGCTAGTGTTTCTGAAGTAACTGGTTCTTCCAGGTCAGCTCATTTTTAAACTGCTGACAATATTTTGAATCCTTGTTGTGCAATACATGTGTAATTTGTTCTACTGGTATTTGAGTGCATGCATCATTTCAAAGTTGTTTACCACTTTCATCCATTGTGACTTATGTTCACAGGCAGCAAAGCTCTGTAACAACATGCTTCTAGCTATCGCCATGATTGGAACTGCTGAAACAATGAATCTGGGAATCAGGTTGGTTAATTATTTCTGTTTATTTCTCTCTCTTCCTTCTGTTTGCTTGGATCATTTTAAAGTTTTGAACCCCTGTGAGAGACTGTGACCAGTGAGGTACCGCAGTACTTGGAGCCCCAGTTGATCACAACATATATCAGTAATTTGGGGGTGAGGACCAAACATAATATTTCCAAATTTGTGGATGATACAAAGCAAGTAGGAATGTGTTGTGAGGAAAATATAAAGTAGCTTCAAGATGATTTCAGCAGGCTTAATGAATGGATTGGAGCACTGCAGATGGAATGTAATATCTAAAAATGTGAATTATCCACTCTTTGGTAGGAGAAGCAGATGCGCAAAGTATTTAAGCGGCAAGCGTTTGGTAAGTATAGATGTACAACAGGACTTAGGTATTCTTTTAGATAGATATCACTGAAGATTAACATGTAGGTGCAGCATGCTATTAGGAAGGCTAATGGAATGTTGGCCTTTATTACAAGAGGACTTGAGTCCATGAATAGTGAAATCTTGCTTCAGTTGTGTAGGAGAGTGGTTAGACCACAGCTGGAGTATTGTGTGCAGTTTTGTTATCCTTTAGTGCAAGAAAGATAATACCATTTGAGGGAGTACAACAAAGATTCGCCAGACTTGTTGCCCAAATGGTAGGACTGGTCTATGAAGACAGATTGGGAAAACTGGGCCAGATTCCTAGAGTTTGGAAGAATGAAAAATGATCTCATTTGAAATTTACACAATACTGAAAGGGAGACACAGGATAGATGCAAACAGGATGTTTCTAAGTTTTAGAGTTGAGAACTAGTTATCACAATCTTAAAAATTAAATTAAGGTTGCCGCTTAGTTCTGAGATGAAGAAAATTTTTTTACTCCATGGTTGTGAAACTGTACCAAAGAGGGCTATAGAAGCTTGGTCACAGAGCATGCTTGAGGTAAGGCATCGATAGATTTTTAATTACCAATATTGTACACGGTTATGAGGATGGTATGGGGAAAAGGTATTGAATGGCTGATTGGGCAACTCTTTCCGACAGTACTATAATGTCCCTCTATATTTTTTGCAAATAAAAATGTTTCGTGTCAATCTTAAATTTCAGCTTGGGCCAATGCCTGCAGCCTTTTACTATTTATGAAAGATTTTAAAATTTTCAATCTGGTGTGGCTTAGCTCCTAAGCTTTTTTTTTTTAAGAATTTTGCTTGGTGCTCTCTCCTCTTCACCCCCACCGCATTCATGTCCTGACATTAGAGCAAATAGTTTCTGTAGGTTGCCCTTTTTAAACCCATTGTGATTTTAAACACTGTTACACTCTCTAGTCCAAGGAATGCTTATTTAGGCATACACTCAGTCCTCATTATCAGCTGATTAGTTGTCCAACTTGAGTTTTTGTATTGGCTCACTCAGTCTGCATCAGTAAAACGATTGTGGTTCTATGCAGTATGTAAGAGTCATATCTGCGTGTGTTTTTTTATGTGAGAAATTCCATGCCCCTATTCTTCGCCTCCTAATCTACCATTAGAAATGTTTCTTAAAACTGCTCTCAAGTTCCTCATTTTGGGTAATTTGTTACAACAAAATTCAAGAATGTACCAGTACCATGGAGGAAAAATGTCTACTGTTAACAATGAGTGGATTGGCCATGCAACAACGTAACAAAATAACCAACTCTCCATGACTACAATTTCTCTTGTTTGTGCTATGGTTCATTTATTAATATTTTCTACCATTCAGCACTGAATGATCAAATATGTGTCAAATGAAACTGATTATGGGTAAACATCAATATCCTCAGTTTGGTATTATTACACTTCTATGTAATGTCTTATGTTTATGTAATTAATATCTGTAGGTAGAAAAGACAGAAGATATTATGGACTTGTTCAAAATAAAACGCAGCTGTGTGACAGTTACCGTACTGGAATTGAATTGGGTGAACCAATTTAAAGAAGATTACAAAATACACTGTCCTTCACACTTTTGGATTAATCTTCATAACACTTTGTTGTTACAGCACAAAACTGTTGTGTTGGTTGTAACAATTTTTAGGTGAATTTTTTCGGCTGTATCAATATAGTTCCTTACTGAAATGTACCCCTAATTTGGGAACTAATCTCAGTCTCACTCTGGGAGACCCTAAGAATAACTGCTGTGGGTATTGAGTATTGACATTTTGAGGTAGGAGTTTTTTTAGATTAGTGTGAAGTGTTTTGCCTTCCAACTGGTTCTACTGTGCCAGAACTTAAACTTGGCGTTAACAGTAGATGAGAAAAGTCAGAAGCTTTTCTATTTGCGCACCACCTAAAGCAATTCTAAAATACAAATGATAATGCAGTGCCAGGTCTACTTGTACAAATTACAGAATTCACAGTAAAGGGTAGCAGAGAGCAGAAATTGTTTTGAGGGTAGAGTTTCAGACCAAGGCAATACATTGGAGCAAGCAATCCTCTTGTGGTTATTGTTGCCAGTAATGTAATTGCAGCAAATAACCCCGTATTCTGACAGTACAAGCAGAATTTTCAATGACCAGAACAGTAATTGCCAAACTGCTAAACCCATAAGTAAATTTTGAACTGAAGATAGTAATGGTCACACATTGCTAGACATCATTTGTATAGGTTTTAAAAGAGACAAAATACGTTTCACCACAAACCTTTTCATAAATCCTTTTGCACCACTTCAAAGCCAAGGTTTGTTAGAAATTCTTGGCATTAAACAATATTGATGCTGATCCAAGGCACTTATACAAGTGAGCTGTTTACCCATATCAGTTTCATTTGACACGTATTTGATCATTCAGTGCTGAATGGTAGAAAATATTAATAAATGAACTGTAGCACAAACAAGAGAAATTGGAGAGTTGGTTACTTCGTTACGTTGTTGCATGGCTGATCCACTCATTGTTAACAGTAGACATTTTTCCTCCATGGTACTAGTATATTTTTGCATTTTATTGTAACAAATTACCCAAAATGTCCAACTATAAAAGCAAAAATGTCTTCACCTAAGAGAGCTTATCACTGCCCCCTTAGTAGCCAGATGAGCGTAGTTTTTTCATAAAATAACCTAAAGATTTGGCTGATGTGTTTTATCCATTTTGATTCTGTTCTTGAGCTTCTCCAGAAAGGTCCACAATTCTGTGGGAGAATTTCAGTCCCAAACCTACTTTGCTCCAATCAATAAACTGCAAAGCTGAACTCCCATTGTAATTATTCTTGGACAGTAAAAATTCAAAGTCTCCATTTCAAGGTTCATAAAGTGGCATTAATAGTCACATCCAATCCAATTCCAGTATGGTAACCCCCTTCACATTACTGAGTTTTTTATTTTGAAAAGGCTTGAAAATATCTTGGATATTCTGAGGAAGGGTCACTGAGCTCCAAAACTTTAGCTGATTTCTCTTCACAGATGCTGCCAGACCTGCTGAGCTTTCCCAGCAACAACTTCTGCTGTTGATTCTGATTTACAGCATCCCAGTCCTTTCGGCTTTTATTTCGAAAGTATCCTCTCCCTTTTCTACCTACAGATGTTACATACACATAACAACAAGACATTACATATTGGATAGAGGAATAGAAGACTCCCAAATTTGCACATTGCATTTCTAGTCCAACAACCTCAACATGTACTAGCAGTAAGCAGCAGTTTAATGGTCAGTCTGTACTTATAGAAGTTAAATATAGCCTCTCAAATTTCTAAGTCACAACATTTCTGCTTGATGTTTCTTATTCTACCATGTATTTGAAGCATTTTTCCAGAAGAAGATTTTAATGTGTATTAACAAATATTTTAATATTGTGACATTAAGACATTTTGAATACAAGGAGTTGCTGTCTGTCCTGGGTTCAATTTTTGTTCTCCAATCAACCTCGCCTGCTCTTCACCATCCTCCACGATCTAAACACAAGTTTTCCATATCCAGTGCAACAACTGGAAGAGGAACATAACATACATATTTTTGGAAAAATGACAATTAGCACATGGGTATTTAAAATTGTTTCAAATAAATAAATAAAGTGATCAACTGCAAAGCTAACTCTCGGCACCCAGCATAAGTGTTCTTCCATTATTATTAGATCTACCTTGAAGTTACAGTAAGTGTAATTTTTAAACAACTTTTTAATGCCGCTTTCACACTTTCAGGAATGTATTTTTTTCTTGCTCGGAATACAGGTATATGGACACCTGCAATTGTTTGCTTAAGTCTTTCTTGTTCAGGCTCTTAGAAGAAGAAAGGTGACTGTTCAGCGAAAGTATGCGTACACTAGAAAAGAGTTGTTGTTTCAAACCTATTTTTGGTTCCATGTATGACAGTGCAAAACTGACCATTATCTTTGCCCTTTTGCCAAACAGATGATCTGTAGTAATGATTTTTTTTTTAGGTTATTGGTTATAAATGGCAGTGTTTTAAGAGTTTTGAGAGCTGTCAGTGATTGTAAAAATATATTGAATTTCTGCATTACTTTGAACACTCTATCTTCAATCCAACCACTGGCTTTTGTGCAAATATATATAACAACTGACTATGGATGGCACAAATGTCCGTAATGTGATATGAAGACTGATTACCCGGGCATCGGTGAAGAAGGCCTAGCACTGTCTGACGGATTGTCATAGGCGTGCATAACATCATTTTTTTTTTTTTTTAAAGCAAAATGACAAACATTTTCTAGATGGCATTGATCATATTTTAATGTAGTAGCTTTGGACCAAACTCGCAGTTTTTTCATTATCTCTATCTCTACAGTGCTTCAGAACTGTAAAACAAAACAATTCGGTGTGCATTTTGTAGTAGATTTCTTTTGACTGTAACAGCAATTTTAATACAGTAGAATTTACTGGTGATAAACCTAAAAGGAGACATTTATGTTTAATTATAGTCTGAAGATGTGGTTGTTCAGCTACTGTGGCCTTGCCTCAGATGTGAGGCCATATCTATCTATTAAGTTGTCATAACGTAACTGAGATAAAAGAGGAGTTTAGCCAGAGGAGACTAATTGGATTGTCAATATATTTTACCATTTACATTTTAAAATCAACTCCCTGGAACAGCCAATTGTGATCTCTATTTTGTGTTGAAACTGCAGATTGGCAAAGTACCTCATTGTACTTTCACACAATATGTATATTGTTTTGGAGTCAACATGGTGTAAATTATTTTGTTCTTGCCTACTAAAATCGGCTTCATACAGAGCAATAGCCATTCTAATTTCAATTGAGAAATGTTTCAGCTTTCATAGCTGAGTACTGAAGGTTTTAAAGCTACCCAGTAAAGAATCTTTTGCTTTGTAAATCACCCTGTAATATCCCTTTGTAATTGGCAGCAAAATAATGCTGTGACTGCAATTTGATAATTAATACAATTTCACTGGAAGAAATCCATTCTTTGGTATGATCAGTCCACTGAATATGTTCAGGACATTTTGTGACCAAAATCCAAAGCAGTGAGCAGTATTTTGTCATTTGTAAATACTTCAATCAATGTGTTCTCCATAGGTATGTCATAACAAGTACGAGGTGAGACTTGAGCCCTAGCCTCTGGCCTAGGAATAGGGACTTCACTGCACCATAGAGCCCCATTTTTCAGTGGTAAACTTGGTAAATATAGGAATATTTAGCCTTCAATATCACTATCAATCTTTTACCAACTGGAGAAGAGACTCAAATAGCACATGAAGTTAACATTTTTGAAAATCAACTGAGCTGAAATGTCATCGACTTGGCAACCAAGTAATGAGAGTTTGAAACACTGTTGATAATATTGTGCATTGAATACCACTTTTGTGCACAATCCATTTGTAATTCTTCAGAGGCATTTCATTTGTAAGTACATATATTACTGCCACCGTTTTAAGTTGACAAATGAATCGATTGCAGGCAATGAAGTGTGTTTCTTTCTCATACTATGTAATTTCAGAGCCCAAGAACAAATTTGATATTTTTAAGGGAAAAAAACTAAAACACAGAAGATCTGAAACAAAACAGAAATTGCTGGAGAAACTCCGCAGATCTGGCAGCATCTGTGGAGAAGGGTCACTGTACCCTACGTTAACTGTGCTTTCTCCCCACGGATGCTGTCATACTTGCTGAGTTTCTCCAGCAATTTCAAGGTTTTTCTTTAATTGGTTCTTATGGAGGGGAATTCATGAAATTTCTTGATTTCAGTAAGAGAATGGTAACTAGAATGCATAACATTGGCATCTTAAAGGTCTGAATCGGTCATTGCATGACTATACCTGTTCAACAAAATCTACCTTTTGAATCTCCCTACCTACTGATTAGTAGTTGAAAGTATAGCTTGGTGAAGTGGAATTGAATAGTAGAAAACTGCTGACGTGATATTAGTTGTTTAAAGTGAAGTTCATCAGACATTTTTGACGTAGCTTCAAATGGCCTCTCAAAAATAACACTAGATGATATTCATGACTTCTCATTACTGACTCTGATCATGCAAAGACAACCTCAAGAAGCAAAGTTATACTCCTCCAGTTCATCCGTAGGAGGGTCACCTGTGAATTTACAAACTAGTGAAGAGCCACTTATTAACCACTCACTACAAATGTTGGAAATGTTAAGTGATGATGGATGTGTTTCCTGTTTTCGTTAGTCATTATTAAGTCTTTAGGTCATTTCTTGGTGGGATTTCAATCTCCTGCCCATTCCCACCAAATAAATTCACTTTGTCTATCGTATTCAAAAATGGAGCATAGGATGTTTCTAGCACAGTTTCAAAACCTTTTCCCGGTTTTTACTGTTTCTGATCGTATATTTTCTCCTCCTAGACAAATTATTGCCCCCACCCCCTCATCCTGCCAATGACTTGTGAGCTAGGAAGTCAGAAAGATCATATAATTGTGCAAGAAGATTCTACTAGCATAAGGCATGGGCCATGCCACATGTCAAAACTTGGTGAGGGTAGATGGGTCCCTTCCACTTAGACTTTCTCCACCTTTTTTGAGGAAGTGAATTCCAAGACTTATGACCTTTGGTGGGAAAATAAAAATTTTGCCTTGTGTCTATCTTAAGTAGGTAAACTCTTATTTGTAAATGGTAAACTCCCCTGTTCTGGATTCTTCCACAAGAGGAAGCATCCACCCTATCAAACCCCCTTGGTCAAGTCAAAGCTTGTTCTTGTAGACTCCAGATACAAGCCTAACCTCTTCAACCTTTCCACGCAAGACAACGCATCCATTCCAGATATTGAAGTACCTCTACCGAGGCTGCTGCCCATCACCAAATGACCCTTTATTTACACATGAACAGTCCTTGACTATGGTACTGCCTGAGAGTCAGGCATCAGAGTGTCAGTATCCCTGATGACCTTTTTTTTTGGTCAGCCAGAGCTCCCAGTTGGACCAGATCATCAGCGCCAATCATAGAATTCATATTCTTTGAGGTCCAGCTGGCTGACCTCTACAGGTATTAGTCAGTAAACCTCTGAACTGCTTCTGATCAATTTTCATTGTTCCTTAAATAAGGTGACCTATCTATCTACCCCTTGTAGCCTCCTCGTGTCCTTCCCATATCTTCCCTATATATTTTTGTATGAGCAAGTTTAACAACTGTACATTCAATCCCTTCACTGAAGTCATTTTTATAAGCTGCAAAAAGTTGATCCCTGTGGCTTGCCACTTGTCCTTTTCTTATTGGCAAAACACTCCTTTTTGCTTACCCTGGCTAGCTAACAAGATGCCACCTTTTATCCATGCCAATAAATTAACCCCTACACCAAGAGACTATTTTCACACAATCATTGTGGTACTTTCTGAAAATCTAATCACAGTACCTCCACCGTTTTATACACAATGCATTACTACTTCAAAGAATTCTGGTAAATTGGCTAGATGTTAGTTCCCTTACACAAAAATGTTGATTCTGAATATATTGAAGATTTCTATGTGCCCTGCTATCTTTAATAGCAAAATAACTCACCAAAAGCTGGTATCCCATCACCAGGTCACCCGATTTTGACGTGGAGAGTCCTTGACACTGATCCAGCTTTGAGTCAGCTCTGACTGAACAGGAAGTCGACTGTTTATGTCTGTCAGCCAGGGCTCCCTGATTGGAACAGCTTAGCAGTCCCATTCAGGAAACTCATTCTGAGGTCCAGCTGGCTGACCTCATTGCAATCATTACAAATAGCTAATATTTTGCCTAAGGCAGATATTGAGCTAACTGCTATGTTGTTTCCTGGTTTCCCTTTCTGTTTGAACAAATGAGTTGCATTTTGCTTTCTGTGGAATTTTGGAAGGAACCAACCTTCTCAGCTATCTCACTAGCCACATTTTTTAAGACACTAGGATGAAGTTAATTAGAACCCAGGGACTTGTCAGCTCGCAACTCCATCAATTTCCTCAGTATCACTTTGCTGGTTATTTGTAATTTTTGAGTTCTTCCCTGCCATTTTTGGTTTACAATTATTTCTGTGACCTTGATTTTATTCTGTGTGTGTGTGTGTGTGTATCATTACTGTTTAGTTCATTTTCCCCATCTCCTTTTATTCTTATTTATTACATCCCTACACATACTTTCTGCTGGATCAATGCTTTGTTTTAATCCTTTATCCTTTTTAAAAACACTATATCTGCTTTTATATTTCTAGATGGTTTTCTGTCATAATCTAAATTTTCTGACCTTGTCTTGTAATCAGTCTCTGCTGTATTTTATGCTGTTCAATTATTTGACCCTCTGCCTGTCTTTGTGCAATTGTATGCTTTTTCTTTTAAGCCAGATACTTTGAGTTTTTTTTTTTGTTGACTATGGATGATGAATCCTGGACAAGTGTAAGCACTTAGAAAATCTCAGTCTTAAACTGTACTGCTGCCTAAGGGGAATCCACACTCTATGCACAGAGGATTTATTTATGGAAATTTGCAGTAGAGTAAAGTGGAACAGTTTCAAGCTGTTATCAAGTATTACTGGAAAGGGGATGGCCTAGTGGCATTTTCGCTGGACTGTTAATCCAGAGACCCAGATAATGTTCTGGTGACCCAGGTTTGAATCCCACCATGGCAGATGGTGGAATTTGAATTCAATAAAATATCTGGAATTAAGAATCTAATGATGACCATGAATACATTGTCGATTGTTGGAAAAACCCATCTGGTTCACTAATGTCCTATAGGGAAGGAAATCTGCCATCCCTACCTGGTCTGGCCTACATGTGACTCCAGACCTACCGCAATGTGGTTGACTCTTAACTGCTGTCTGGGCAGTTAAGGATGGGCAACAAATGCTGCTTAGCAGTGATGCCCTCATCCCGTGAATGAATAAAGAAGAACTATTGTTCAGACAGCTCTAGTAATGGATTTTGGGAAGGAGGTGGAAGCAGGCTGTGCAGTGTGGGGGCCTACCATATGGGAAGGTGTAGATGCTCAGGACCCTGAGGAAGATGAGTAAAGTTTTTAGTAAAAGCTTCAGACCAGAAATAAAGGAGTTTTCTTTTTAAGCAATGAGTGTTTGAATGTTGGCTGTCTGCCTCTCCCAGGTAGAGGTGAGCACGCCAGATGACAACAGAGCCAGCAAGTTTGATAACTAAGTGAGGATTAAAGTTTTCGAGAAGACTTGTAGCTCGGGTTGTGCGTGAGATTGTAGACATGCTTGCCGAGCTGGTGGGTTTGGTTGCAAATGTTTCATCACTCTGCTAGGTAACATTGTCAGTGCACCTACGGTGAACCGTTGGTGTTCTGTCCTAATTAATTATATGCCTCGGTCTCCTGGGATGATTGGTATCATTTCCGGTTTTGTTTCTCGATGATTTGTGTACAGGGTCTAATTCAAAGTGGTTGATGGAGATCTGCTTGGAATACCAGGCCTCCAGGAATTCACTGGCATATCTCTGTTTGGCTTTTGTGATTATGGATGTGCTGTCCCAGTCAAATTCATGTCCCTCTCTCACTGTGTGTGGTGAGACAAGTAAGAATCGGTCGTGTCTCTTGGTGGCTAGTTGGTGTTCATGTATCCATACAGTTAATTTTCTTCCGCATTGGCCTATACAGTATTTCTCACAGTCCTTGCATGATTTTTGTATAGTACTCCAGTTTTTGGGTATGGGATCCTTCACGTTCGTCGGTAGCTGTTATAGGGTGCTTGTCGGTTTGTGGGCTACTTTAATACCTAGGGGTCTGAGTAGTCTTGTGGTCATCTCTGAAATGTTCTTGATGTATGGTAGGGTCATTAAGTGATTCTGGTCGTGTTGTCATCCTAACGTGGTCTGTCTCGGAGTTAACGGCGGATTGTGCTTTTCGGGTATCTATTTCTTTTGAAGACTCCATATAGGCGCTCCTGTTCAGCTTTGCATTGTTCCAGGTTGCTGCAATGTGTTGTGGCTCATTTAAATAGTGTCCTGATGCAGCTCTGAGGGGATTATACCTGAGATAATGGAGTACAGAAAGTCCAGAGGAAAACCAGTTCGACTGGGTGAGGAGAACAGAGAAATTAAGCTGGCCGAAATTATATTGGCAATTCTTGAATGTGATAAAATTCTGAGGACTGGTCATGTCAAATCCATGTTAGCTCTGTTTCTCTCTCAGCAGATGCTGCCAGACTTCCTGAGTTTCTCCACTGTTTTCATTTTATTTCAGAATGGTTGCCCTTAAATGTAAAAATTGGAGTCCTATTATGGAATTTTAATACTTGACTTTTTAGTAAATGTGATCATATTCATATGACAATGAAATTTAATTGTTATCTCAATTAGAGATGCAAGAATGTTTTCTTCGTGTAAAGCACAGAAAAAAGCCATTCAGCCTCTTGGACTAGCACTACTGTTCCTTTAGACTGTGACTGTACACAACCTATACTCCACTTTCTCACCTTAGCTTGATATCCCTCAATTCTGTTTAAGAAAATCAGTCTGGGAAGGGGTGAACTTGCAAGTTTTTGGCAGGAAATGTACTGTTGATTTCCTTAACTAAACTTTCGTTTTAATGCTCATATTTCCTTGTTCTCAATCTCCCTTTATTGAAGACTTAGTTTAACTATACATACCCTTCAAATTCTTGACAACATTTTATGCAACTTGAACAGAATACTCCTGAGTCTTTTACACTCAAAAGGAATATGTGCCAAGCTTATGCAAGTTATCGTTATAGTGTGACCTTCTCACCTCTGATTATTCTGGTGAATCTGCACTGCAACCTTTCTGAGGCTAGTAAGCACATCCTAGAGTGTGGTGACCAAAACTAAATCTCAATTCTTTAGCTGGTCTGACCAATGGTTGAATGCAACTTATGCAAAAATGTGTGTCCCAGGTCCTTTGAAATGAAAGCCAACAATGCTGTTATTGTTTTTTTGATATTCCTTGAACCTGTGGACTATAAAATCTCTCTCTACTCATACGGTTGATGGTTGATAGTTTTTTCACTGTTTTAGAAAATAGTGTGATTTGTTTTTCTACACCCAAAACAATAGCCTACATTTGTCTCCACTTGAATCCCATTTGTTCACTTGACTGTTTGATTTTGCTATGTCTGTATTTGATCATCTTATTTTACAAAGCTGAAAGAAAGCAGGCATTAGAACAGTTCTTAAAGATGAAAGTCACTCATTTAATTTGTAGATTTTCCAGTTCATGTATACTCAAAATATTCACTATTTAATTTTAAACTTCACCTTCACCTTCACCTTCAAAAACTCTCATTCCTCAATTGAGCATGCTATAATGAAAGAATATTTGAATTGAATCTGCAATGACTAAATTACAACAAAAGTGTCCAAATGACTCCAAGATTTAATAGATGAAAGAGAAGTAGAGCGGTGAATAGGTTTTTTTGAAAGAATTATAAATAGGAAGCATTGGATGTTGGGAGTCCCTGTAGCTTACAAAAGACAGAAGTGATTTGGACTTGACGTCTCCCTGATCCTACGTCAAATTGGTAGAACCAATACCAACTCAACCTCTACTTTTATGCCAATGAATCTTGTGTGCACAAATATTGCAACTGATGAAAGTCAACATTGCCTCCAGTGTGCCAACCAAGCCTTTGGTCTTCCCAGGAATAGTGTGTGTGTTGGCCATGATGTTAAACTGTGCAGAAAGCTCCCAGTTTACTGGGCAGCATTGTTACTTGCCTTTCTGTGAGCATCAAACACAAATGATGTACAGCAGATACCTGCAATCCATAGAAAAATGCAACCAGCAATAGGCAGGATAGGTGCTCCAATATAGGGTTTTTCTTCTTTCTCCCTACCTCCCCCCTCTCACTCCCTTGCCAAAACTACCAGCATTGAGTTACTGATTACATCTGCATTAAAATGTCTGTGTAGTTCATATGTCTGACTCATGAAAATGAGCTATCTATTTTGAGCTTCATAATAGCGAACAATTATGGAGAGGCAAGCGGAAACATTTCTAGGACATGCTCTAAGCTTGCCAGAAAAAATGAAACAATCCCATTGACTCGTGGGAATCTCTTGGCCAAGACCCTCAAACTGGAAAAAGAGGCATCCATGATGATGGCAACCACTTTCAACATCTCCTGTAGGCCCAGGTGGAGGCAAAGTACGAACGTTGGTCGGAGTGTGTAGTAACCTGAGCATCCCATCCATCTGCCCTATCCAACATTAGCTGCTTCACCTCAGCACTGTGCGGATTCAGGATTTAACTGTTTAGCCTCCTAAGGACCCAAGTGGAAGAATCTTGAAGGAATGTCTAAAGTAAAGAAGTGAGATAAGGCTGGCTATATAGGAAGACTAAAGAGGTTATGTCAGAGATGAGGTTGAGGAGAGTCAAGCAGTGTAAAGGAGAATGCTATTGTCTTCCATAAGCATTTAAATAGTGAAAGGATAGTAAGTGGAGGGGTTGGGGCCAATTAGAAACTAAGGAGGGATCTATTCATAAAAGCAAATTGTAGGTCTCAAGTATGCAATAACTTTACATCTGTCTTGATGAAGGAAGTCATAATGAACCAGGTGGTGGTTCAGGTACTGGATAAACTGAAAATTGGTAGAGGTAATGGAAAGTTTTGCTGTACTTCAGTCCTAGTGACGTACCAGCTTTGAGGTATGCATTTGACTATGTTTTTGACAGGAAGAGCAAACATGGTAGAGGCACTGGCCATGCTTCTCCCATTCTCCGCCAATACAGGGGCAGTGCCAGAGAATTTTTTTTTTTCATTTCATTTCATTTCGTGGGAGGTGGGCTTTGCTGGTTGAGCCAGCATTGATTATCCATCCTGAGCTGCTCTCGAGAAGGTGATGAGTTGCCTCCTTGAACTTTGTGGTGACCCGATGAGGCTAGTACACTGTAAATCTAGCTCTACTATTCCTGGAGTCATACCAAATATTAATTTTTCTTAAAGGTATGAGCAGTATCCCAATTTACCTGACTTTCAAACCAAGGTTGATAGAAAACAGAGACCAGATTTCTATACTGACAAGAACGATCAATTATTTATTAGTTACAGGTAACAGATATAAACCATTACCACAGAACACCACAACTAACAAACTCGAATTCTGTTTTAAACTCCCCCTTACAGACACACACAACGAAACTTTACAAATAAACAGGGAAACTAGATTATTAGTGATGTAAGAAAAACTGAAGAATCAGTTTTACTGGTTTTTGCTTCTTGATTCCAATGTTGGGATTGTCCAACTTTATTTAGCCAGGTCCTTTGGTGTTCAGTTGTCTCTGGAAGCTCCCACTGGTTTATAAAATGTATAGAGTAGCTGATTCACTTGGAAAACACCTCTAATTTATCAATTCAAAAGTTGCAACAAGTGCTGCAGGAAAAGTAACTCAGATTTAAATTGTTTTCACTACAGAGATCAGGGAGCTTCTGACCTCAAGTCTGCACACAATGCTTTCTGTTTGTCTCTGTCGCTCATGCTTGCTTTCTCTGTACAAATGACCTCTGTCATTTTGTTTACAGCTCCAAGCTGCTCAGCGGGCTAAAAGATCTCTCATTGGTCTGTGGACTAGTAACAGTTATCAGTCAGCTTCTTGTTGCCACACCCTCAGCTCTAGGTTGTCTGCAATCGAAACTTCAATTACTGCTTGTTTAAACAGGAGATCACAATGCCTTCCATTCAATATCAGGTTACTTGATTTCAAAACTGCAGCCACTTTTTTTTTTAACCTTGATATCTAAACCTTTCTCCTTTTTGAATTCTCAGTCTTTTAAAACACAGAAGTAAAAAGACACTGTCCTTACAAACTACTGTAGTCCATTTGTTATAGGTACATCCATGATGCTGGGATGGGGTGAAGGAGTTCCAGGATTTTGACCTAGGAGCTGGGGTACATTTCTAACACAAAATGGAGGAATGGTGAGTGGTTTAGAAGGGAGATTGCAGGAAGTAGAGTTCCAGGCTACTGAGCTAAACCCCCATCCCACCCAGTCTGGGTTTCTGTGGCAATATACATTTGTACATGTTGTAGGTTGCAGCTATTGATAGTGATGGTAGAGACTCCAATTGATTTCCATCAAATGGATGACCAAGAATTTAACCTCCTTATGGGTGTGTGTTGGGGGTCACTAACTGACCCTCGACCTGTTCAGCCACATTCTGAACACCCCTTCCTTGACTAAGCCCTGAGGTTGGACTTGAATCTGGAGAAGCAGTAGTACTGTCATAGGACCTCTGTGCCACATGGTGTGTATGGACATCCAAAAAAAACTGTTTGGTTAGAGTGCCTGGTAATAGGCTTGTAAGAAAGCTGAGGCCCAAGAAATAACAGGATAGTGGTGACATAGGTGTGAAGTTGGCCAAGTGTCAGAAAAGCAAAAGTGGGACTCCTGAAAGGTCTTTTTTTCCAATGCTGATGTTAAAGTGAATGGGCTGTATTTGCTGGGTTTATTTTTACGTCCTCGTTGCAGTGGAGGAAGGTAAACAGTGGTGTTCCCCAAGAGTCAGTGCTGAAACCAGTATTACTCTTGATATGTTAACAACTTGGACAGACCGAATACAATTCTTGAAGTTTTGCAAATGATGACACAAAAATTGAGTATTGTGAATTTTGAGGAAGAAAGTGCAGTTTGAGAAGATCTAACTGAACTGTATAAATGTATAGGCATGTAGCAGGTGAGATTTAATACAGAAATTAAGTCCTACGTTTGGTAGGAAGAACATGGAGACAAAATGTTAGATAAATAATGGGTATGTTGCTACAGGGGATGCAGGGACAGAGGCGCTAGTAGGAATATGTTCACAAATTGCACTGACAACTTCATTGATTTGAGAAAGTATTTCAAAAGGTATTTGGGATTCTAGGCTTATAGACAGAGGTATAGAATACAAAACCAAAGAAATTATGATGAACTCTTCTGGAATCCTAATTTGGTATTGTGTGCAATTTTCTGCAGCACACTTGAAGCTGTAAAGGCTTCAGAAGATGCAAAAATGGTTTATGGAAAAAGTTTGGGATGAGGGACTTCAGTTATGGGAATAGCTTGGAGAAGTTGGGGGTTTATAGAAAATAAGGCTGAGAGGAAATTCATGAGGTGTACAGAATCGTGAGGTGTAATTTTTTTTTTTTGTTATTTCACTGGATATAGGCATTGTTGGCTGGCCCCATTCCTAATTGCCCTTGAAGCTGGTGCTGAGCCTCCTTGCACTGCTGCAGTGCTTGTGTAGGTGCACCCTCAGTGCTGTGAGGAAATGGGCTCCAGGATTTTGACCTGGTGATAGTGAAACAATAGCTTCAGGTCTGGTTGGTTTGTATAATTTGGGAACATGCAACAAGCAGGATAAGAACACCACCGCTTGCCTCTATCCTGCAAGTTGTTGGAGATCAAGGGTTTGGAAGGTGCTGTTGAGTTGCTGGCAAACCGTCTTGTGGATGGTACACATTGCTGCTGTTGTGAGTGATGTGAGTTACTCCCACCAGAATCCAAAGCCTCTGACCTGCTCTTGTATCTGCAGTATTTATAACGCTAGTCCAGTTCAATTCCTGGTTGATGTTAATTCCCCCAGAATGATGACGGTGTGACATTCAGTGACAGTCAACACCAATACCGTTGAAGGGAGATGGTGGTATTCTGCCTTGTTGGAGATGGCCATTGCCCATCTTTCATCTAGCTCAACTGTCACTAGATAAAGTAGATGGAGAGAAACAGTTCCTGTTTGGCTTGAGAACCAGAGGGTACAGGCTCATGGTGACTGGCAAAAAAAAAAACCTGAGGTGCAATTAGGAAGTGCTGTTTTTTGGTCACAGCAAGTAGCTAGGATCTGGGATACTTTTGTATGGGAAAGTGGTGAAGGTAAATTCAATTGTGGGTTTTGAAAAAGAGTAGGATAATCAGGTAAAGTAGGAATACGTAAAGAAATAGTGGGCAGCATGGTGGCTCAGTGGTTAACATTGCCAGCTCACAGTGCCAGGAACCCGGGTTCGATTCCAGCCTCCAGTCACTGTGTAGACTCCACATAGACATTCTCCTGACGTCTCTGCAGGTTTCGTCTTGGTGCTGCAGTTTCCTCCCACAGTGTAAGAATGTCAAGGTTAGGCGGATTAGCCATGGTAAATGCAGGGTTGGGGGGTAGGGTAGGGGGATGGATCTGGGTGGAATGCAGTTTTGCGGGGCGGTGTGGGTTCAATAGACCAAATAGCCTGCTTCTACGCTGTAGGGATTCTGAGGAGGTAGAACTTACAGCTTGTTGAATCTTCTCCATCATTCAATATGGGCGTGTTTGATCAGCACCTTTTTTCTTGACCAATTGCTAAATATTCCTCTGCTTTCTGAGAGGCTAAAATCTATTGCAACCTTAAATACATTCAGAGATGAAGAAAGCACATCCTTTCTGCAGTAACAAATTGGAATGATTCATGACACTTTGACAAATTTCTTGCCTAGGTCCTAAAAAGCCCCTTATCTTTGTACTCTGCTCCATGGTCAAGATTCCAAGATCAAGTTCGTCAGCTTTCCCCTTAAAACTCATGGATGAGGCTTTTTTAAAATGGGATTATGGCGATATGGCTGCAGGGTAACCAAGGATGGGAACTGAACATTCGGGACTGTTTAGAAAGGACAGACTTAAAGGAGTGTTGCGATGCTGGCTATAGAGAAAACAAATGCAAAGTGAGGAAAGATATTAATTCCAGCAATGTGGAATCTGTATAGTTAGAGCTGAGAAACATTGAGTAATAAACATTAGTGGGGATTTTTATAGACCTGTAAACTGGTTTAGGAATGGCACTCAATTGGAAATTGGAGGCACATGCAATAAAGGAACATTTGTAATTATGGCTGACTTTGATCTGCATGTAGATTGTCTGTTTGTTTGTTTGTTTGTTTATTTGATGTACCCAATGTCTTGGAGGAATGCCGAGAGTGTGAATGGGATGGTTTTCTGGACGAATATGTTTGGGAAACCACTTGAGAACAGGCCATTCTAGACTAGGTATTGTGTAATGATAAACAAATAACTGGCAATCTAGTTATGCAAGGCCCTTTTCTGGATGAGTGACCGTAATATGATACAATCCTTTATTGGAGATGGGGACTATGATTCTGAATTTAAATAAGCAAACTATGATGGTATGAGGTACAAGTTGGCTATGATAGATTGGGCGGGGGGTGGGGGTGGGAGGTGGTAGGGAACATTACTTAAAGGGATGACAGTGGAAAGGCAATGGTAAACGTTCAAAGAGTGCATGAGTGAACTGCAACAATTATTAATTTTGGTCTGGTGCAAAATTAAGATAGGAAAGGTGGCCAAACCATGGGTTACAAGAGATGTTTAATATTAGATGTTTAGTAAGTGGCAGACAAATTGGCCAGAAAAAAGCAACAGACCTGAGGAGTGAGTGCAGTTTAGAATTCGGCAAATGAGGACAAAGGGATTGATTAAGAAAAAGGGAAAATTAGAGTATGAGAGTAAACTTGTGGGGAACATGGAAACTTTTCCAATTAGTTTTTATAGGTATGGGAAGAGGAAAAGATTGAAACGGCAGTTGAGGCCAAAATATTGTAATGGTTTTAAGGAGTTGGATGTAGCACTTGGGCTAAAGGAATCAAAGGATATGCGGGGAAGCCGGAACAGGCTAATGAGTTGGATGATCAGCCATGATAATTAATGACAGACTCGAAGGGCAGAAAGGCCTACTCCTATTTTCTGTTTCTAAAAACTCTTGCCTTTCTGCCCTTTTACTAGTACATTTCCAATTTATATTAGGACAGCTCAAATCCCTCCATTATAACTACTTGGTGATTTCTACACTTCTAACTTCTATGCATTTCTTTTCCCTATATATTTTTCTACCCTCAAACTCATGGATAAGCTGCAGTGATGTCAGATCAACTCTGAAATGCAGAATTTGAGCTGCAATTCCTGCAGATGAGCTTGTGGAGGATGTGGAAACTATCCTGAAGTTCCCAGAAGGAACTGAATGCATATTCAACCAGTCCAAGCTACCCCCATGCCTCTATTTATTCAATGAACTCACTTCACAAATTCTCAACCTATTCTGATTAATCTACCTATTATTTTATTTCCTAATGAACAGCAGTGTTCCTGAGGTACTGCTCTGTTATCTACTTATTGCCTTCAATCTGGTTGATATGCTTCAAATTATTTATCTCTGATATATGCTTTCACCACTGAAAGATGACAAAGTCCCAACTCTAGAGAAAAGGAAACTTTTAATCCACAATATTCACTAACCATTCAAGTCATGGCCTTCCTGTGGTGTCACGGTTCATTACTACTTTTTCTCTCGCTTTTTTGCAAACTCAACCATACCTTGGTCTGCTTTCTTTCTGCTGACTCTATCTCCAAACAATAGGGTTAGGCTCTAATCCTGGCCTTCAGTTTAACTTTTACCTACTGTTCCTAATACATCTTGTGTGGACACATTCAATGGATGGATTGAGAGTGAGTCTAGCTGAATTGCTCATGTAGAGTACTGGCATGGGCTCAACTGTCTGAATGGCCTTGTTCTGTGCTTTAACCATTCTGTAGTTCTGTGGAGCTGGTAGATCTTTTGTAATGACAGTCTTAGCTCAGAAGATAGGCTAGCCAAGGACACTTTCTGATAATTGAATCTGGGTGTAACAAAGGTATGTTTGAGATCTTCAGCACCTGATTGTGTGTGACTGGAACAGACAAACAATTAATAAAACGCTACGTGGAAATAAGCAGTCCTTGTGATCGTAAAGCTATAGGGTCAGAAACTTGCGTCTTGATGTGCTAATATGTTAAAGTTGTGCAGTCTGTTTTAAACTGAATACCAGTGGGAAGATTTGAATCTGTGGCCTGAGATAGCGGCAGGAGGCAGTAAGATGATATCTTTAATTTTTTGTAATGATAATTTGGAGGAAATATGGTAGTGAATGGATATTGGAGAAATAAATCTGCCAACAAAGAGGTGGTTTGAATGAGATATAGTGGAAAGATACAGCTAGGTGCTAAGTGTGTGCATCAGAAATACAGATTCTGCCTTTAGAAGGGACAGTATATTCATGAGGTAGAGAAGGGAACCAAGGATCTATCCACGCAGTATGTTGGAGATGACAGTTGTAGTAATAGGAGGAAAAGCCATTGCTCGATATCCTTTAGAGTTGATGAAACTAAATAAGGACAGTCCCGTTTGAGCTGGACGATGGAGGATACTTAGTATCATGTGGTCCACTATGCGAGAGGCTGGAGCAAAGACGGGGACTGTGTGTGTAGGTCACGGCCATGTTTGTTGGAAAGACCCCAATGGAAGTCCAGTCAAATGCTGGGCAGAAACCTGAATTAGTCATGACACAATAAATTTTGTCTAAAACTAAACGGAGCAAATCTCTGAAAGCCATGCTGAATTTCTAGACACAAGTAGTTTCGTGAAAATTTGCTTTTTAACCACGTTGACTTTGCGTAACACTTTGTCAGAAATGCAACGTGTTAGTATTATAGTTAAGGCACTGTGGTTTGTCCTCTTCTGTATCGGAGGTACTTTCTGCAGGAGGATGGAATTATTCTTTAATAGATGCTTTGGTTATCTGTTACAGATTTATAGGTTTCTAAATGGCAAGAGAGAAAGTTGATATCAGCAAGTATAAATTTGCAACAATGTATTGTAGTGTCAGAATAGGTATGCTGCATAAGTAATCATTAGATGTCGTGAACCTTCTCAATAGCCAAATTTACTATATTGAGAAAAATGAATTGTAGAATATACATTGCTAATGGGTCCATGTGTTAAGGTGAAGACCTATTTTATTTAATAAATTGGTTTGGTTCTTTCAGCACTAAGGGATGCTGCAGAGGTTGTAAGTGTGTGCTTGCATGTCCAGTGACATGTTATTATGAGGATTGACAGTGTCTGTCAAGCATTTTGATAGCCTGAGCAGTAGATCACTCAAATAGCAACAGTGTTCCTACGTAGAAAATATCACCATGTTCCTCCCAATTTACAGGGAAACAGCAATAACATTTTATCATGGTTGAGGGCCCAGTAGCTGCTTCCTATTAAACTTGGCCTTTTGGATACCTGTCCAAGATTAATTTGTTGATTTTCAAATGGAAACTCAGACCCTCCACTGAAGCATGACTTGCTCAGAGAAGCACAATCTGAATGACAATTATGTTGTAGGCAGGTTTGAGGCCATTACAAACATGGACTCAGTGGAAAGAAAAGATTTCAGTAACTGATTTTAATAACATGTCCAATTTAAACTGTCAGTTATGTGTGCACTTGTGGGATGGCTGTTAGAAGGATAACAACAAAAACTTCTAACGTGCTATTATAATGATACACTTGAAAAAATGTTTTTGAATTAAAGAATAACAGTTCCCCCAAAGAGATTTATATCCTGTACTAAATGCCAGGTTTTGAAAGTTGCAGATTAAATTGTGAGCTATCTCAGGAGATTTCATTCATGACTGTATGGTTACTTTCCATTTCTTACATTTAATAAGGAAACATAAATCAAATTATGATTTTTCTCGTTGCCATAGTTATTAACTCTGCTTCATCCTCCTCTACATCCCTTGACTTCTGTGGGGGTTGATGTGTAGGAGAAATCGGTTAGTGTTGTACAATATAGAATTTAATGTCTCTACATGCTTGTAACATGTTTAAACAAGTTCTAACTGTTATAATTAAAAATGGAGAGAAGTCGGTATTTTATTGCAAACCAATTTTTCTTTTCAACAGGCAACCTATAAACAATAGCTGTCTGAGAAGCCATCTTTTCTGCAACTTAGTGACCTCTAAAATATTAGATGAAGGCTGTAGAAGTGCGATATTATTAGTCTTTAGGATAATTTAAAATGTTTAAAACGCTATCCACTTTGAACTCTTAAATTCTTGTGCTTGGGTCTCCATTTATAAGTAGCACTTTATGTTGTGAAGACTATCTTCTAAATGTCAAGAGATTATGATGGGGTTGCTGGAAAGACTACCCCTGCCCCTCCTCACATTGGTCTCTCTTGTGACCTGAGTGCAGAGAATTTAATTTCAAAGACTTACTTGAGTTATGCAATACAATTTGTGGTGTTTGGAGCGCAATTTAGTTATGAGCTGTTATCTTCCTTTCCATGTGTTTAGCACACAAACAAAATTGGAGAAATTTACATCAATATAAGGTCAAAATTTTAAAATTAACTGATAATTGTTTCATGTAAACTCATGAAAATCATTATTCATTAAACGGAATCTTGATCTTTCCCTAGCAGTGTGAGATGAGCTCGTGTATTTTGACATCTCATTCTAATAATATTTCTCTAAACTAAGCTGTGGAAAATTAGAAATGCTTTGAGGAGGAGCATCTTAATGTTATGACTTTTTCAAAAATCACTTTGCAACAGCATCCAACTTAAGGGGAAAATCAAGGTTAATACTAAGGGCGCTGATGAGTTGGCAAGTGGACTCTGATTGGGAGAAGGGTTGCCTTGAAGAATACATGAGTTAGTTGCTATTGATAGTTAACTGCCAGACTTTAAACCAAGCCGGTTAATTTGATGGGTCATTGCATTAGGTTGAGAAATTAACCAGTGAATGGCTATTACCTGTTTTGAATTGAAACAGATGCAGTGTGTGTATGTATTCTTTCTGACTTTCCCATGTATTAATATGAGCTTCCGAGCTTCCAGTACATGCAAGTGCATCACACTGAAACCCTGACTGACCATCCTGAATTGATTGTGAGTGTAATTCTTTGTACGCTGAGGATTGTACAGCAAATCTTGTCCAAATCCAGAATTATATCTGGAGTTGGGTACTGTTACTAGCATGGACTAGTTGGACATGGTGTATGTTATCCTGGATGTGGTGTATAACTTATTGTGAAAAAGAACATGCTATAATCTTTGGACAAAGCCAAGCATTTAACTGTTAATCGTCATTAACTGATGAATTCTCCATTATAGCATTTCTACCAATTACAGTCCACCTGCCAACCATTCATCACTCTCCTCTTATACAGTATAAACATTGGTTTCCCCTCATTGGTATCCATGAGAAATGTCCTGATGATTGGAAGGCACAAAATTTTGGAAAGCTGTTTTTTAGTTTAGCATTACTCAAAATTCTGTGCTTCCAAACATCATTAGAAGTCACTTTTAAGTTCACTTTAAAGTTGTTGCTTTTCTGTTTGTTTTGTCTATTGATGTTACTGGCTGTCAGTGGATTAATCTTCCATGGTATATGCTGTTTGCTGACATTGAAACTTATATTTGGACTTTCACAGAATGCCTACTTAAGTGGCAGCAGGCTATTTCCTGCGAGGATTGTTCCAGATAAGCTTGGTGACCAACCTGGTATCTTGGGCTGCATATTTCCATGAGTCATTAAAACAAGCACATCAACTCCAGTCCTCACGCAGTATTCGGAAATAAATTTCCATGTTTGGGTAATGCTTCTGCTACTTGGCATATAAGACTATTGGAATACAATGATAGGCCCCAACAGATGCATGGGAATAGCACCACCTAGAAGTTTCACTCAATGTCACAAAACATCCTTTCTTAAAAAATATTTCACATCTCTTTGTCAGTGGATCAAAATTTTGTAACTCCTAATAACCTTACATACTTGCACCCCTAAGACCACAGCAAGTTAAAAAGACAGATCACTACCTTTTCAGGAGCAATTAGGGATGGAATAAACATTTGCCTTGCTAGTGATGTACGTCCCAGAAACAAATAAAAACCTAAGACGTCAGTAGCAGAGCTGCTGGATCCTTGTGTAATACCCTTTTCTCTCACTGTAGGACATAGGGAAGGTGATGGCCTAGTGGTACTATCGCTAGACTATTAATCTGGAGACCCAGGTTTGAATCCTGCCCTCGGATTCCTTTGAAAAAAAATCTGGAATTAAGAATCTACTGATGTCTATGAAACCATTCTCGATTTGTTGGAAAAGCTATCTCGTTCACTACTATCCTTTAGGGAAGGAAATCTGCCATTATTGCCTGGCCTGGCCTGCATGTGACTCCTGACCCACAGCAATGTGGTTGACTCAATTGCCCCCTGAAATGGCTTAGCAAGCCATTCAATTGTACCAATCGCTACAAAGTCCCAAAGAAATGGAACAGGATGGATCACCTGGCAGTGACCTAGGCACCGGAAAAGACAACAGCAGAAACGGCCCTATTGACCCTGCAAAGTCCTCGCCGTTATCTGGGGAATAGTGCCAAAATTAGGAGAACTGTCTCACAGACTAGCCAAGCAACAGCCTAACATTGTCTTTAAAGGTATAATTCTGAGAGTATGACTGTCGTAGGCACAGACATCACCATCCATGGATATGTCATTATCTCACTGTCAGGACAAACCCAGCAGAGGTGGTGGCACAATGGTAAACAGTCAGGTGGGTGTTGCTCTCGGAGTCCTCATGTTGACTCCAGACCCTATGAAGTCTCATGGCTTCAGTTTAAACATGGGCAAGGAAACAACCTGCTGATTACCACACACCATCCCCCTCAGCTGATGATTTGGTACTACTCCATGTTGAACAGCACTTGGAGAAAACACTAAGGATGGCAGGGTTACAAAATGTACTCTGGGTGGGGGATTTTAATGTCCACCACCAAGAGTGGCTCAGCAGCAGTACTACAGATCAAGCTGGTTGGGTCCTAAAAGACATGGTTGCTAGACTGGGTCTGTGGTAGGTGGTGGAGGAATCGACAAGTGGGAAAAACATCCTCACTAATCTGTTAGTTGCAGATTCATCTGTCCGTGCCAGTGTCGTTAAGAGTGACCACAGCATAGTCCTTGTGGAGATGAAGACCTGCCTTCACATTGAGAATAACTTCCATCATGTTGTGCTAAATAGGACAGACTTCGCATGGATCTAGCAACTCATGACTGGGCACCCTTGAGGTGCTGTGGGCCATCAACAGCAGGAGAATTGTACTCCACAATCTAACCTCATGGCCTAGTATATCCCCTACTCAGCCACACCCTGATTCAGTGCAGAGTGCAGGAGAGCACACTTTAAGATGAGATGTCAACCTGATGAAGCTATCAAACCAGACTACCAGCATGCCAAATAACTTAAGTAGCAAGTGATAGACATAGCTAAGTGATACCACAACCAACGGATCAGATCTACGCTCTGCAGTCCTGCCGCATCCAGTCATGAATCATGGTGGATGACTGAACTACTCACTGGAGGAGGCAGAGGCGGCTCTGCAAATATCCCCATGCTCGATGATGGAAGAGCCCAGCACGTCAGTGCAAAAGATAAGGCTGAGCTTTTGCAGGAATCTTCAGCCAAAAGTGCCAAGTGGATGATCCATCTTGGCCTACTCTAATGGTTCCCAGCATTACAGATGGCAGTCTTCAGTCAATTCGATTCACTCCGTGATATCAAGAGACTGTTAGGCACTGGATACTGAAAAGGCAATGTCCTGACAACATTCTGGCAATAGTACTGAAGACCATGATCCAGAACTTGCAGCTCCCCTAGCTAAGCTCTTAGTTCCAGTTACAGCTACAACACTGACATCCACCCAACAATGTGGAAAATTGCCCAAGTATGTCCTGTACATAAAAGGCAGGACAAATCCAGCCCAGCCAATTACAGAGATAACAAGGTGTAGAACTGGATGAACACAGCAGGCCAAGCAGCATCAGAGGAGCAGGAAGGCTGATGTGTCGGGCCTAGACCCTCCTTCAGGCATTTCTGAAGAAGGGTCTAGGCCTGAAACGTCAGCTTTCCTGCTCCTCTGATGCTGCTTGACCTACTGTGTCCATCCACCTCTACACCTTGTTATCTCAGATTCTCCAGCATCTGCAGTTCCTACTACCCCAGCCAATTACAGCCTCATTAGTCTACTTGATCATCAGTAAAGTGATGGTGGTGTCATCAATAATGCAATCAAGCAGCATCTGCTCAGTGACGCCCGGTTTGGGTTCTGCCGGGGCCACTTAGCTCCTGATCTCATTACAGCCTTGGTTCAAACACCGGACAAAAGAGCTGAATTCCAGAGGTGAGACAAGAGTCACAGTCCTTGAAATCGAGGCTGCATTTGACCAGATGTGGCATCACGGAGCCCTAGCAAAACTGGAATCCCGTATCGGGGAAAAGCGCTCGGGTGGTTGCAGTCATACCTGATGTATGGGAAGATGGTAGTGGTTGGAGGTCAGTTATCTCAGCTCCAGGCTATCTCTGCAGGAGTTTCTCAGGGTGGTGTTTGAGGCCCAGCCGTCTTCAGCTGGTTAATCAATGACCTTCTCTCCATCATAAGGTTAGGAGTGGTGATGTTTGCCGATGATTGATGTTGAACATTGCACATTCGCAACTCCTCAGATACTGAAACAGTCCATGTTCAAATACAAGATCTGGACAATATACAGGCTTGGGCCAACAAGTGGCAAGTAATATTTACCCTACATAAATGCCAGGCTTTGTCTCTTATTGGTGATGGTCAATCTAACCACAGTCCCTTGACTCTTAATTGTGTTACCAACACTGCATCTGTCACTGTTAACATACTGGGGTTATTATTGATCAAAAACTCAACTGGACTCACCACATAAATGCAGTGGCTACAAAAGCAGGTCAGAAGCTAGGAATGTTGTGGTGAGTAACTCTATCTGACTCCTCAAAATTCTATCCACCATCCACAAGGTACAAGTCAGGAGTGTGATGGAATACTCCCCACTTGCCTAAACGAGTGCAGCTCCAACACCAGTCAAGAAGCTTGACATCATCCAGGACAAAGCAGCCCATTAGATTGGCACTGCATCCACTCCCTCCACTGCTGATGCTCAGTAGCAGCACTATATACTATCTACAAAATGCACTGCAGAAATTCTCCCAAAATCCTCATGGCACCTTCCAAACCCATGACCACTTGCATCTAGAAGGACAAGGGCATCAGATATGTGGGAACACCATCCCCTTCAAGTTTCCCTCCAAACCACTTGCCATCCTGACTTGAAAATATATCGCTGTTCCTTTACTGTGGTCTGGTCAAAATCATGGAATTCCCTCCCTAATAGCATTATGGGTCAACCCACAGCAGGTGGACTGCAACGGTTTCAAGAAGGCAGCTCAAGGGCTACTAATGATGGGCAATAAATGTTGTCCAACCAGCAATGACTGCATTCCACACAAAAAAAATGATTAAAGGTATAACAGCACAGGTTAATTTCTAGTCATTGGAGATCAAAGAAGAGAAGAAGCGGATAGACTAGCCACTCTGCAAGCAAAATGTTCCCCTTAGGGATAGAGCATCACCTGAAACGTACATTTCAAACACATTCCGGATACAGCCGCAGCGTGTATCAAAGCTGACTCAGAGCCAGACTTACGAACTGTTGTTGTCATGTACATTACTCACTGTATGTTGACTTTCAGTACTGCTGCAGTAGACAGTTTTTGTTTCGAACTAAAGTATCCTGAAGTATGGTGACCCTCAAATTAAACTCCCCACCAGTCGTTGCTCTAACGAGAACATCCTGATGGACTTCTGGGATGATGGTGACTTTACTTCTTACTTTGGTATGAAAATTGGTGACGGCAGTGTTTGTTTAGGCATTATAGGCCTGAATGATTACAGAGTAGTTTCAGTTTTGACATCAGTCTGAGATCTTACATTAACTTCCCAGTTTATACTAGTTATTTACCTAGAGAATAGTTAGAATGTGAAACTTGTCGCCACATGGAGTAGTTGAGGCAAAGAGCACATGCCTTTGAGGGCAAGTTGCCCTTATAAGTGTATGGAGGGAATGTTTGTTGGGTAGGAGATGGTGCGAAACATAAATACTGGTATAGACTAGATATACCCATTCTGTACTGTAAAATCTAGATGAAGATCTTAGTGTTAAACTTTAACAGTTTTCCAACGATTAACAAATTTCAAATAATAAACCATGTAACAGTGTGTCAATTGTGTAGGATGTTGTGTTTCCTGATAGACTGAAAACTTCTGCAAGATTTTAGCATAGTCACAAACCTGCTAAATGCTAGTGTTTGTCAATGAATGCTTAGATATTGCAAGAACAACTACTTGCGTTCACATCTGTGTTAATGCTAGTATCACTTTATTTCTTCATTCATGGGATGAGGGCATCGTTGGCTAGACAGCATTTTATTGCCCATCCCTAATTGCCAGAGGGCAGTTAAGAGTCAACCACATTGCTGTGGGTTGTAGGCCAGACCAGGTAAGGATGGCAGTTTCCTTCCCTAAAGGTGAACCAGATGGGTTTTTCCGACAATCGGCAATGGATTCACAGTCATCATTAGGTTCTTAATTCCAGATATTTATTGAGTTCAGATTCCACTGTCTGCCATGGTGGAACTCGAACCCAGGTCCCCTGAACGTTATCTGGGTTTCTGAATTAACAGTCCAGTGATAATTAACAGTCCATCGCCTCCCATGACTTACATTGCCGTTGTCTAAATCTCATTTTTGGGAGGCTGGTTAGCTCTTTTGAAGCTGAATTATTCAATTCAGATTTAGCTGACACTTATTCGTAGAATGAGTTATGGCATACGTTTGTTCTGATTTGGCTTTATATCTTTTTAATATCAAAATATCCATGTTGGATAACAGAGTATATAAATTTCTTTGGAATGAATCAATTAGGATTAGTCCCTTTTACACCTCTAGACATACCAACATAAAAGCCACTTAAATCTGAGAGAGAATATTGTTGGTGTCAGTTTGGATGATAAAGAATCTGTGGTGCCAGAGGAGGAATTTATGTTTATCCCAACGTAGATTGCATTGGCTTTCTGTGCAGAGAATTTGGAATGTAGACTGTCTCCCATGAAGGGAAGATGTCACTACTCGTGAGAATCTGAGGTTCGGCCTCTGGGCAGTGTGTGACAGCAGTACTTCAGATACTGTTACCATCCCATGTGAGACACTCCGTTAATTTATTTACATTCAGTCATTCCAATTTTAAGTTCCATACATATGACACGTCGTCTGACTATACCCAAGCTGAGTTGGACAATATTGTATAGATGGCAAGGTTTCCTACTGCAGTCGCCCGTGAAATGGAAATTCTAGATGTGGGTATCTGAGGAATAATTTACAGAAACAAAAATAGAAATTGCTGGAAAATCTGCAGTCTGGCAGCATCTTTGGAGAGAAGTCAGGTTAACATTTTAGCTCCAGTGACCCTTCTTCAGAACTCATGGCAACTAGGAAAATGTTGGTTTATATGCAGAAGATAGGGTTGGGCGGAGGGGTAAGGAGTAAACGATAGGTGAAGATAGAGCCCAAAGAGAAAGAGTTGTGGATAATGGTCAGCCTAGGAGAATGAATGGCTGCTAATGGGGACGCTTAGTGGCCAAAGGGGTAGCGTGTGATAACAAGACCTAGTCTTTGAGGTAAGGACATGGGAGAAGGTGCCACGACCCTTAAAATTGTTGAATTCAGCGTAGAGTCCTGAAGACTAGAGTTCCCAAGCAGAAGGCTTGCACTGAGTTTTGCAGCAAGCCGAAGACCTAGATGTTGGCCCAGGCACAAGCTGGTGAGTTGAAGTGGTAGGTAACTGGAACTCGGGGTCATTTTTACAGACAGAACATAAGTGTCCTGTAACGCAGTCACCCAGTCTACACTTGGTTTCTCCAATCTCTGTCATGGTTAGTGTTCCACAGACAGCTGTTTTTGCTGCGTACTGAGATTACACTCTGAGTCATGCGTCGTCATGTGGGCACTCTCAACCTTTCTCTCCAATAGCACCTATTCTTGCTGGGTCAGAGCTGCAGTGCTACCCAATTCCACTTCATCCTCCAGTTAATTCAGCGTGCTAGCAAGAAATTTTTCTCTTTTCCTTTTAAGGCATTAAGGAACACGGGATGCAACAACTCAGATGCCCACGGCCATCTGGACCCTTCCTCCCATTCCCTTCCCTCTGATTCAATCCCCTGTCTCAACCCCACCTCTGGTGTATTTACCATCCTGTTTCACCTTCAGCTGAATGTTGTGTCCTCAGCAAAGGTCTCAATTTCATCCCTTTGCATCCCCGCCTTAATGAATTTTGAGCACGGCATGATGTTGAACTCTTCTTCCATCGCCTTTTCCTTGTGCACATTTCTTCGGACAAGAGGTGAATGTAGTGCTTGGTTACTTCGTCCATGTTTGAACCAAGGTTATAATGAGGTTAGGAGCAGAGTTACCTTGATGGAACACAAACTGCCGATGGACAGGTAATTGCTGATCCGGTGCTGCTTGTTAGCACTCTCGGCACCCTTTTCCATCACTTCCCTGATGATTAAGAGTACCTGGGGCAACAATTGGCCAAGTTGGATCTGTCCTGTTAGTACACATTTTCTGAATAGCCATGTAGGTGCCAATGTACCGGTTGCACTGGAATAACTTTGCTCGGACTCTGCTAGCTGTTGAACACAAGTCTTCAGTGTTATGCTGGAATGTCATATGTGCCTGTAGCCTTTCCAGTGTATACTGCCTTCTTCAGTTTCTGGATGTCATATGACATGAATTGAAGTGCTGAAGACTAGCACCTGTGATGCTGGGGACCAGTGGAGGAGGGAGAGTTGGAGTATCCACTCAGGAGTTCGGGCTGAAGATGGATGCAAATGCTTTAGCCTCATCTTTTGCTGTAAAGTACTGCACTACTTCCCCATCAGTCAGTGTGTGGATATTTTTGGAGCCTCCTGATGTTGTTTGAAGCAGCACTGACTCCATATCTGTCTGCTGTTTCGAAATTGTATACTCAAAAAAAAAAAAAAAAAAAAAAAAGCTGTTGGGTTCAGGACTTAGGATGTAATGCGACCCAAGAAATAGCTACTCTCCAGACACTCTGCAGATAGTGTTGCTGTGGTCCATTGTAGAGTTAAGTAGAATGTCATTAACATGTCTTATAAAATGGGTGTAACTTGCAATTGTAAGTTTTTTTTTTCTTGGAGATGATCATTTCTGTATCAGACTAGTACACAATTGTGAGAACTCCAGAACTATTGCGAGGTTCTCCAGGTACGATTGGCTAGATGACATTGATTTTGGAGAGTGATCTGAGAGGCTAGTCTAGTTGAGTTGAGTCAGGTCAAGTCACATGATTAGTACAGGCATCTGTGGGCTATTTACCGTGTTTGTGTATACAGTGACCGTTTTTTTAAAAAAAATAGCTTTTACTGTGCTTGGATGGTGGGAAGAATAAATCCTACTTTTTACATGGTCGATTTGAAAAGTAAAGGGAGTGGTATTCCTTATTTTCTCATTCACTGTTGTAAAATGTGGATGCACACATTCAGCTATTTGAGGCACTCCATCAAATAGAGAAATAATGGTTATAAAGTCAAAGGATAAGGCTTTTTTATCTGAGTGAATCCAACATTTGGAGCAAGATAGATGTGTTGATACCCAAAATAGAAATAAATAAATATGATTTGAATAGTATTACAGAGTTGTGTTTACAGGGTATCCAAGACTAGAAACTCAATATTCAAGGGTAATCGGTGTTCTAGAATAATAGGCAAAGAAGAATTGAAGGTGTGGTAGCTTTCTTGTTTCTTTTAAAAAAAAATGCATTAGTGCAGTGGTCAGCAGGGATAGAGGTACAATAGATCATGAAATGGAATCAGTTTGGGTGGAAATAAGGAATGAGTAGGGAAAGAAATTAAGAATAGGAGTTGCCTACAGACCCCTGAAGAGTTGCCTCACTGTAAGAAAGAGTATATAATGCAAATAATGGAGGCATATAAGAAGGGCACTACAATTGTCATGGGTAATTTTAGTCCTCATAATAAGTGGATAAATCAAATGGGCAAGGGCAACATGGACGACCAATTTCTAGTGTGTCAGGGATTGCTATTTATAACAGTATTTTGGACAAATTACCTGAGAACGGAGATAACAAAGTGTGGAGCTGGAGGAAAACCACAGGCCAGGCAACATCAGAAGAAAGTCAACTTTCCTATTCCTTTGTTACCTGGCCTGGGGTGTACCTCCAGCTCCACGATGTGTTATCTCTGACTCCAGCATTTGCAGTTCTTGCTATCTTACCTGAGAACAGGCTATTTTAGATCTAGTAATGCATAGTGAGGTGCAGTTAATGAGTGATCTTATAGATGAGGGTCCTCCAAGGGATAACAACCGTAGCGCACAATTTCAAATTCCGTTTGAGGGAGAGCAATTAGGTTTCAAAGTGTCCTGAACTTCAGTAACAGCTACCACAGAGGTATGATGAAAGGTTGTCAGTGGATAAGGAGTGGCAGGCATTTAAGCAGATATTTCATAAAGCTCAGAAAGCATTACTCCAGCCAAAAAGGACTTGAAGAGTAGAATGATCCACCTGTGGTTAATGAAGGTGGCCAAGGAGAGTATCCAATCAGAAGTAAAGGCATACAAGGCAGCTAAAATGACTGGTAGGCCAGATTGCAGGTTCTCAAAACATTCTCAATGGATCACTTTTAAAGCTCATAAAAGGATCAAAATTGATTATGAAAATAAATTGAGAAGAAATATAAAAACAAACAGCAAGAACGTTATGCATATATAAAAGGAGGTAGCTAAATTACGTGTGGGCCCCTTGGGGAATGCGACTGGGAAATTGGGGAATAGGGAAATGGCAGGTAACTTAAGTCAATATTTTTCATTGGCATATTTTCGGTGTTCTCTCTGAAAACCAAAGGTAACAGGTAAGTAAGGTGTTAATTGTGGAAAGATCTTGTAAAGGAAGTGGCAGCAGAAATAATGGAGACATTGAATATTCCTGGATTCTGGGAGAGTTCCGGCAGAATGGAAAACTGCAAATCTGACTTCCCCTCTTCAAGTAGAGAGGGACACAGAACATGGGGAAATTGTGGGCCTGTTAGACTAAACATTTGTCGTTAGGAAAATGCTAGAGTCAGTTATCAAGGAAAATGTAGCAGGACATCTGAAAAAGCTAAAGACAATCAAACCGATTCAGTATGATTTTGTGAAAGAGAAATAATGTTTGATCAATTTTCCAATGTTCTTTCTACTGTCTAGTCTAGACTTTTCCAGTCTAGTACTACTAGAGCTGATCATCACTGGGCCTCTGTTGTCTAGATGAATGCTGCTGCTCAAACTTTAGACTCTGGTAACTTCTGTCTGTTCAAAGAAATCCTGAAGTTTGATCATTGTACCTGCCGCCAGCAAAGCAGCTGATTCATTCACACTTTTGATGTGCTGTCATCAGCATGGTCTTAACAATTATGGAGAGGTTTTGCAATCTTACAGTTTTTTGCTAATTACTCTTGTTTCTTTCAACTTGTGTCTCCTTCTCAGTAGTCGAACAGTCCCTCTTCAGTATATACACTGGTACCATTCCCGTCTCTCTTGCCGTTACATCGATTGACTGCATTGGTGCTGCATCCTGCACCCAGGCTGAACTGGAGCAGTTCATTGACTTGGCTAACTACTTCCATCCTGCCCTCAAGTTCACTTGGTCCATCTCCGACACCTCCCTCCACTTTCTTGACCTCTGTTTCCATTTCAGGCAACAGCTTATGTACCAACGTTTACGATAAACCCACAGACTCCCATAGCTACCTAGACTACATCACCTCCCACCCAGTATCCTGCAAAAGCTCCTTCCTGCCTTCTCAATTCCTCTGTCTCCATCGCATCTGCTCTGATGAGACGTTCTACTCCCAAGCATCCCAGATGTCCGCCTTTTTCAAACAACACTGTTTTCCTCCCTCTGTCATCAGAGAGCCCTCCTCCACACCACCTCCATTCCCTGCTCCACAATTCATAACCATCATTTTCCCCCCCCCCACTTCCAGACATCCTAAAAATAGGGTCCCCCTTCCTCACTTTGTATCCCACCAGTCTTCGTATCCAATGTATCATCCTCAAACCAACTTTCACCAACTCCAATTAGACTTCGACGCCCCACCCCTCTCTGCATTCCACAAGGGCCATTCTCTTCGCCATTCTTTAGTTCGCGCCACACTCCCCACCAACCACTCCAACTAGCCCGGTACCTTCCCCTGTAACCATAAAAGATACCACCATCCCACACGCCACCTCCATTCAAGGCCCCAAATAGTCCTTCCAAGTGAGACAGAGCTTCACCTGCATCTCTTCCATCCTAGTCTGTTGCATCCCGTGCTCCCAATGTGGTCTTCTCTACATCAGTGAGACTAAGTGATTGTTTTGCCAAGCATCTCCGTTTGGCCCGTAACGGCCAGCCTACCCACCTGGTCACCGCAAATTTCAACTCCCACTCCCCCTCCAATATGTGCTTCCTCCAGTGTCACAGCAACGTGGAATACAGATTTGAAGAACAACACCTTTTATCCTCTGCCTGGGCACCGTACAACTCCAGAGGACTCCACATTTGATTTCTACAATTTCAAATAACCTTGCCACCCATCCCATGCCTCCCCTTCCAACCCCATCCCTTCCCTTCCAGCCCCACCTTCTGACCCTCCCTTCCAGCCTCCAACGGGATTCATCCCTCCCATCGACCAACCAGGTCATACCTATCACCACCATCCTGCTTCCACCCCCTTTCCCCCTTTCTCCCCGCCTCCCCCCATCCCCTTTACCTGCACTCCACCTACTCCCACATCCAGTTCTGAAGAAGGATAATAGCCAAAATGTTGACTGCTCCTTTCTTCTGGATGTTGCCTGGCTTGCTGTGTTCTTCCAGCCTCCTGTTTGTCTACCTTGGATTCCAGCATCCTGCAGTGTGTTTTTTTTTTTTTGTCTGTGCCAATAATTCACTCTGATTTCTGTCTAGCCTATGCTTATCTGGTTCTGAATGGTTACACAATTATGGCATACAAATTGTATGAATTGGTGCTTTTTGATACTTCGGGAAATGTTTACTCTGCTCTATGAGGAGAACCAAAAAGAATTCAAACAATACACAAATGCAGTATGTGGTTAGATTAGGAGGCATTATAAAGGTCTCCGAACTATAGGTGTTTAGGTAATATCGGTTACATTGGAGGGTTAGTATGATTGAATAATTCACGTGTGTATATATAGATAGATGCAGTTGACAGCAGGTCAGCACTGACCAATTGTACAAATGGTCCCAATATCGTAAGTGGTCTGTAGACTGTTCACATTGTGTTCCTTACCAACATCTGTGGGAGCCTACTTGCCTTACCTGTGTCTCCAGTCCCTCTCCTGTGTAATATAACTCTGCACAGGTGCAAATACAAGAGGGGTGTCAAAAATTGTATTGTTATCCAAAATAAGAAAAGTGTGGAGCTGGTGGAACACAGCAGGCCGGGCAGTATCAGAGGAGCAGGAAAGTTGATGTTTCGGATCGGGACCCTCCTTTTAGAAGATCTTATTTTGGACCTTTTTTGTGAAACCTAGACCATGAAGATGTAATTTGCACCTTGTTACTTTGTTATTTAACATGTTATGATACTCAACTTGCTTCCTCTGAGTGAGAACAATGTTTGGTATTCTAAGATGAAGGCCACGTGAAGTATACAATTCTTGTATTTAACAAAAGGCTTCTCAAAACGTCGCCCATTTATTAAGGATGATTAATGTTTCAGCTAGTAAAGCACTACTGGTTCTCACCGTTATTCATAATATTAATGGTGACAGTTTGGTTATGATCACAGTTAGTCATCACATTTATCTATTTACGTACCTCCAAGTTCATGTCTTCTGACCACAATGTTCACCTTCTCTTGTGTTCTTTTTTCAGAACGTGCAATTAAAGTGCAAAGGAAGTGTATGTTTGAAAAAGTATTTATTACAACCCTCTGTCCAACTTCTTAACCCTAGCCAAAAAAACTAGGCATTTCTCTTAACTGCTTGCCACCAATCCCTGCAAATCTTACGTTTATCTAGCCGCCAAGTTTGAAATTTGTTGGCCAAACAGCAGCATTGGTGAATTTTTTATTTTGAGCAACTTTTAAAAATGTTGACAGTTGCAGCTTTTACTTCATTGGTGTACCAGTGTTTCCCTGTTATTGTAAAGATGGCAAAAATTACTCCCCCACAGTGAACTAAAATTTCCTATTTTGAAAAATGAATGGAAACACAAGTCACATGTTCGAATTTGGGTAACCGTGTATACTGTTAGAAAACACTATGTATGGAAATTTGTATATGTGTCATTAACTATTTCTCTCAGGATTTTAATGAAAGACTGATTAGTTATTGAAATTCAACAATTTAAGAAATCAAGATTAGAATAAGAAAAAAAAATGAATGTTGCATGAATATTACCTTAACATCATTCATATCTAGCCTGTGCAATCCAGAGAGTACTGTCTCTTTAAAATTTATTGACCATGTATTTAATAGCTTGGTTCAATTTGTATATGCTGGGCTGAGTTAGAATCACTTGAAAGTGCATCATAAATCCACAATAAATGCAGTATCATTTTGGAAGATGCTTGCTAGAATGAGACAAATGGCTATGTGGGGTCAAACAGCAGATAACTGGTCAACCGCACTGACACTTTGACCTTAAAACTACTCGTTTGTGACTTTTGACAGGCTAGGGCTTGACCCGAAGCTTCTGACAAAAATTGTGAATATGAGTTCGGGTCGATGCTGGTCAAGCGACACCTACAACCCTGTACCGGGAGTGATGGACGGTGTCCCTTCTGCTAATGATTATCAAGGTGGCTTTGCAGCAGCGTTAATGGCGAAGGTACTACTTACAAAAAAAAATCATGTTTTTCTGTCTGTCCTTCGTAGAATATTCATGTCACATGTTATTTAGCTTATTGAGGGAAGACAAGAAACCTGATTAAAATCTATTAATGTTATGTCATAGCCAGTTGATTGAAGGTCCTTAATACTGGCATTACAGTCAGTTGTCAAACATCAGACCTGCCCTCATTGGGATTAAGTAACCAGCCACACACAACAAAACCTTCAATTTTATGTCTGGAAAAATTATGCACCTCAACCCATTGGTTTTCCTCTTGTTCTCCAGGCAAGATGATAAACAGGTCATTTGATACCTTGCAATTTTTTTTAAGCATGATCAAACCTTGGAATTGGAAAGGTATGACTTTGTGGTGATGATTTGGAGGATGCTTAAAGAAATATTTAATAATACAAAACAAGTTTGTACCACTGAGAGATAGAAACTCTACTTCACAGAAGGCAGCATAAAACAAAAGGAAAGGGCTTAAAAATTTGGAAAAAAAACCCCACAGGTCATGCTGAATGGGTCAAGCAAATGGCCACAAAGCAGCTAATAAGTGCTACTCAAAGAGATTATGAAAAGAAACTTGCTAGGGACATCAAAATCAATGAGAAGAAATTTTATAGTTACATAATGGGAAAGTGAGTCCCTCCGGAAAGCAGACAAGGGTGGGGAGGGAAAAATGCCTTTGGTGGTGGGGTTGGATTGCAGATGGCAAAAGTATCGGAGGATGATGCTGGGGTGAGGGGGTTTTTTTTTTTTTTTTTGGTTGTTATTGCGGTGATGGGGTGTGAGGGATGAGATGCGGGAGACACGGTGAAGGGGGTTCTCGAACACTGCGAGGGGGAGGTTGCGGTCCTTGAAGAAGGAGGACATCTGAGATGTACGGGAGTGGAATGCCTCATCCTGGGAGCAGATGCAGCGGAGGTGAAGGAATTGGGAATAGGGGATGGCATTTTTGCAGGAAGGTGGGTGGGAGGAGGTGTATTCTAGGTGGCTGTGGGAGTCGGTGGGCTTGAAATGGATAACGGTTTCTAGGTGGTTACCCGAGATGGAGACAGAGAGGTTGAGGGAGGTGTTAGAGATGGTCCAGGTGAACTTAAGGTTGGGGTGGAAGGTGTTGGTCAAGTGGATGAAGTGTTCGAGCTCCTGGTGGGAGCACGAGGCAGCGCGGATACAGTCATCGATGTAACTGAGGAAGAGGTGGGGTTTAGGGCCAGTGTAGGTACGGAAGACGGATTTGTACCCGTTGTGGCCTCCTCTACGTCGGGGAAACCAAGTGGAGACTTGGGAACCGCTTTGCAGAATACCTACACTTGGTTCACAATAAACAATTGCACCTGCCAGTCGTGAACCATTTCAACTCCCCCTCCCATTCCTCAGACGACATGTCCATCTTGGGCCTCCTGCAGTGCCACAACGATGCCAGCGGAAGGTTGCAGGAACAGCAACTCATATTCCACTTGGGAACCCCGCAGCCCAATGGTATCAATGTGGATTTCACAAGTTTCAAAATCTCCCCTCCCCCTACCGCATCCCAAAACCAGCCCAGCTCGTCTCTGCCTCCCTAACCTGTTCTTCCTCCCACCTCAAGCCGCACCCCCGTTTCCTACCTCTCTCCTCTCTCCTAACCTCATCCCGCCCCCTTGACCTGTCCGTCCTCCCTGGACTGACCTATCTCCTCCTTACCTCCTCACCTACACTCGCACTTACTGGCTGCATCCCCGCCTCTTTGACCTGTCTGTCTCCTCTTCACCTATCTTCTCCTTTATCCATCTTCTATCCACCTCCCCCTCTCTCCCTGTTTATTTCAGAACCCCCTTCCCCTCCCCCATTTCTGAAGAAGGGTCTAGGCCCAAAACGTCAGCCTTCCTGCTTCTAAGATGCTGCTTGGCCTGCTGTGTTCATCCAGCTCTATACCTTGTTATCTCGGATTCTCCAGCATCTGCAGTTCCTAGTATCATGGATTCATGACAGGTAGCTCATGCCTGACAAACCTCATTAAAGAGGTAACTGAGGCAGCCGACAGGGGGATGTCTCTATGGATGTTGTTTATATGGACTTCAATAAGGCATTTGATAAAGTCCCACATAAGAGATTGTTAATAAAGGTAGAAGCCCATAGAAGTGAAGGCAAATTACTGACATGGCTGGGAAGCTGGTTGAGTGACAGGCTGCAGAAAGTAGGGATAATGGGTGAGTACTCAAATTGTCAGGATTTAACCAGTGGTGTGCTACAAAGGTTTGTGTTAGGGTGCCAATTATTCACATTATTTATTAATGGCATAGAAAGTCATATATCCAGATTTGATGATGACAAAGTTAAGCAGCATTGCAAACAGAGGAGCGAGTCTATCAATATCCATTTCTCATTTTATGCTAAGTGAATGGGAAAAATTGTGATAAGAGTCCAATGTAACTAAGCATGGGTTATCAGTTTTTGGATCAAAAAAGAATGGATCAAGGTACCTTTCTATAAGGTACAAAGTACAGTGGATACCCAAGGAGACTTGGGAGTTTACGTGCATGGATCTTTGAAAAAGTCATGAACAAGTGCAGAAAATAATCAACAAATCTGATGGAAAGCTGGCCTTTATATCTAGAGGACTGGAGTGTATACCAGGATGCAGAGGATATGCTGCAGCTATACAAAACCCTGGTTAGACCCCACTTGGAATACCATGAGCAGATCTGGGCACCACACCTTAGGAAGGATACATTGGAGAAACTATAGTATTGGTTTTACAAGGGTGATGACTGGACTCTTTTATGGGTTATGAGGAGAGCTTATACACAGAAGGCCTGTTTTCTCTCGCACTTGAAAGATTAAGAGACAATCTGATCAAAAGTCTTCAAGGCATTAGCAGGAAAAGACAGGGTAGATAAGGAGAAATTATTTCCACTGCTTGGGGCTTCTCAAACTAGGGGACATTGGTTTGGCTCTAATTCTCAGACTTTCTGGATGTGTAGAAGTCCTTCCCTAACATAATGGGCGATAGATGTTTGGAATTCTTCCACAAATGGCAGAGATGCAAGATCAGTTGTTCGGTTATCTATCTCAGATTTAAAACTTTTGTTCCGCAAGGAGATTAAGGGATATGGGCCAAAGGCAGGTATGTGGAGTTCGGCCACAGATCAGCCATGACTTCATTGAATGGCCTACTCTTGTTCCTCTGGATGAATATTCTTCTCATTTTACTAATTTCTCGATTTTGCTCTATATTAAGCCATATAACCTGATGGGAACGGCAGTTTCACTGACTTGCCTTTCTGTCTATTTTTAATGGTCTGGGGAAATTTCAGGAAACTCATGCTGCTTTTCTCACGTTACGTGGGGATAGCAAATACACTTCCTCACTTTTGTGAGCTAAGTGGACAATACATCGGAAAGTCATTTGTGTTGAGTATTTACTTCCTTCAGAGAACTAAAGCCTGAAAACTAAATAAAACAAAAACTAGGTACATCAGATTTTCAGCAGAATCATTGGCTTCTCTAGAGTGAAAACATGTTAAATTTTTGATTTTTGGGTGTTTGGAAGATAAATGAGTCACTAAATTGGACTGAACAAAACAACGTTGCGGGGGTGGTGGTGCAGGAGAAAAAGAGAAAGGAATTGGGAATGTGAAATTTTACCACAAATTAAAATTGAACAATTAAGTGGCTAGTTCTTGCCATGATGAAAAGATGGCAAGAGATGAAAACTAGTCATGTCTCCGGATTTGGGAAAGAGTTGAGCCTGTGCTACTTGCCCTGTAGGTTGACTTCTTATGAATGTGCACTTCATAATGAGCAAACAGAAATTTTTAGCCAACTTTTCAGTAGTTTGGCAAATAGGTTCTGAAATATTGAGATAACCAGGTATAGAGCTGGATGAACACAGCAGGCCAAGCGGCATCAGAGGAGCACGAAAGCTGACGTTTCAGGCCTAGACTCTTCTTCAGACACTTTGCTTTAAAAAATGCATGGAAAAGTACTTGTGGTTTATTATAATGATCATGCAGTTATTTGTGGTCTGAATGGGACCACAGTGTTGAGCTCAAGGGTGAGCTTTAATAAATAATTCTCTAACTGTCTTTCCATTTCTTCCATTTAGGATCTGGGACTAGTACAAAACACAGCAACGAACACTAAAACCCCTGCTTTGTTAGGATCATTGTCTCATCAGATTTACAGGATGATGTGTGCACGGGGATACGCTCAGAAAGACTTCTCTTCGGTGTTTCAGTTCCTGCGTGAAGAGGAGAATGTTTAAACTTGACCAACACCAAAATGCGTCTTGAGAAAATAAGCATGGGAATGTCAGTGAGTGTTCAAGCAACTTCAGTTGTCCAACAAAAAAAATGACAGGATAATTCTATAGTCATAAATCATGGTCCCAGAGCGGCTGCCTAGTTTCTTAGCAAACAGCTTGTGTAATTTTGCACCCAGAATTCCCTGATCTAACTGTGTGGAATTAGATAATGAAAAAATTTTGAAACTGAATTGCAAGCAAGATGACTAAGTTTTGAGACTGTTACACACTATGTAGGTTAACTCTATTATACGTGAAATTATAAGAAAGTTAGCTTTTGGTTTGAACTTCTTTACCAATTACTTCACCAAAACATGATAAATTATGAATTTTCATTTTAACTTTGATTTGTTTACCTAAATAGTACATGCCAGCATCAATTATAAATAGATGGCGACTATTAATTTTTCTTTTGCTCTTCAATTAATGTGATTTTAAAGTGAAATAAAATTCTACTACTTACTAAATGCAATCATCTGAGTTTTTTTTTGATACAATTCAGAACCTTTAGCCATTTTATTATGAGTTCCCAAGGTTGGTCTTGTTCTCTGATTCAAGTCCAAGGAAAAGTCATTTGAAGTCTCTAATCTCATGTCGTATATGATCCTTACAAACTGTTAGAAGACTTTCACCTCCTTAGCCTGACTGGAAATGAGCCTGATCTTAAAGAAAATAGAAATTGGCTGTCACTGATTATAAATGGAAATATTTTTTGTATTTTTAGATCCTTTCCTATTACACATTTGAATATGTATTTGTCAGTTTGAACCGTCCAACTTTACTGCATGCTTTTCTATCTAAACAAATAAATATTGAATTTATGAATTTCCTGAGTTGGGTTCTTAAAGAGAAGTTCCTATGTCGTATTTTCTCCCCTTTTTCAGATCAGCGATCTGTATACGTGACTCTCTGAAGATATCTGATTTGTCACAATATACAACTGTTATTTGCTATTCCTCAGCAATTTGCTTTTCCTCCTAGCTTCCACTTCTGACCATTCGCAACTCTTGTTGGGTTGTGCTTTTCTGTATGTGTCTTGCGTTTAGTAATTTAGCAGGGTGACATTATTGGCTTGAGACCAGTGGGCTCGTCACTCCTGATGCCAACCTTGTTGTCATCCAGCAATTCCACATACTTCCAGCAAAGGCTCCTTGACAGCAGTTGAAGTTGGAATTATGTTCCAGTCTTTATGAACACGCAGGCCCACCAACTTATATGTTGTAAGGCTCATTGCTGTCCAACTGTTGCCACCCAAGAATTAAAGCAGCTAATCTGGTGCTAATTTGTTCAGTTTAAAGGAATGAGTTAATTTTGGAAGCCAGGTATAAAAAAAACTAATTCCTATCTCGATGTGAACCAACCATTCGCTTCACTTCATTAACAAACATGTAGTGCTGGACCCCATGTACCAACCACTAAAAAACCAATCCGGAAGTGATGCCACCAATCCCAGCAAACTGAGACATGTAAGTAGCAAGCGGAACAGAACACCAACGCCACACCTGAGGCACACTGATGTTACCAGTATGGTGACGGCACCTCTACAAACAAACTTGCAATCTCGGAGAGCAAGTCAAAAATCACATCAACCATTCACTCTCCTTTTTTGAACATGGCATGATTACTGTAATTTTTATTCGGACATTTTTTTTGCAGCAAAGGCCAAATGAATGTCTTTGGCAAATGAGCTATAACAGTTTATACCAGGGCCCCCCAAAGTGAGGTCATGAGCTGAAATTTTGGGTTGACCCCTTGCTTCTCCTCGTCTGAAAGGCACCCCCTGCCATTCACCAAAAAGAAATGAAGTGACAATTTGTTAAAATTTGTAAATTCATTAAAATTTGGGAAGCACTGACTTATGCACTCTTGATGGATGAATGAGCTTTATTTAAGCCTTTGATTCAGGAGACTGATGAACTCAATCCCTTTATTTTTCTTCTAGATTAACTTGGGCTCTGTTTCTGTGTCTATATGGGTAGATCATATGTGTGAACAATGTGTTTATATCAAGTACTCATAATTGGGTTAATTGATTGCTTGTTCTTAATCTGTTCCTGTGCTCTATAAATTGCTTCCTGAAAATACAAAATCTTTTATATATGGAATAGTTTATTTTTTAATAAAACTCTGCAGAGTATAACCTGCATCTTAAAATCTTACAGCCCTTAACTTGCTAACAATGAAGTAGCATTTGTCTATTTGACTACTTTTTAGGACTTTTGTCAGCTAATTATTAGTGGATAAATAAATTTTGGAAAGCTGTTGCATTCCCATTTAATTAAGCTGTTAATCAATGATCAACTTCCAAACAGCCTTTAAACAACCCATTGGAGCTTGCTTATAGATTTATAGCTGAATGTTGATACTTAATGAAAGTTCATTATCCATGCATTAGATTTGATGTAATTGTGCAAAGCTGTTTGGAACATTGTATTCCTTAAAGACAAAGCAAAAATGTTTAATTATTGTTTCTTCTTCAAAGTCAAAGATCAATACATAACGTTATTAATGGTCACGTGGCACTCTGGCTATTTTAAGACAGAAACTCCCAATGAGATGATTGAGAGAGAATCTTCCCTGCACTCCAACTCTAACAAAATATCCTTACTGCCTGATTTAATATGATTGGGTATGTTATGAAGAATTCCCTCACTTAACAAGTATGGAATTTTCTTGGAGCCTGAAAGTGAACAAAAATCAAAAGTTGGTTTGGGTGAAATTGGTGGTTCTGTTTTTAAAGGTACAGGTTGGGTAATGATGTAAATACACTGCCGAATAATTGTTTCTTTGAGGGGTGATTGATTATTCATGCAAGGAACATTTTTGAACAGTTGGTGCCTAATAATTAACTAACCATCTGTTTCTCTTTAATTCATGAAAGTGCTCAAAGAAACATCAGTACTGGTCTTTCTGTATTGTGAACAGACGACAAGGTTCTGTCAAATATTAAAATGATGAAACTGTGCAATTCATTGATAACGTTGGAGTAGTCTCTATCTTCATTAATAATTTCGAGGAAGTAAGTTCTCCAAGCAACATTAAATAAATGACTAAATGTATAAAATAAGCTCAAATTTGCAGCAGAGATAGTAGGAACTGCCGATACTGGAGAATCTGACATAACAAGGTGTAGAGCTGGATGAACAGGAAAGCTGACGTTTCGGGTCTAGACCCTTGCTGTGTTCATCCAGCTCTACACCTTGTTATCTCAAACTTACAGCGTTGTTTGAACATAGAACGTAGAACAGTACAGCACAGTACAGGCCCTTCAGCCTATGATGTTGTGCCGAACTTTTACTTTAAACCGAAGGTCTATCTAACCTCCACTCCTACCTTATACTATCACCCATATGCCTATCTAATAACGCTTAAATGCGCTGAATGAGGCCAACTCCACTACCCTCTCTAGCAATGCATTCCTCATAATAGCTACCTGCACCGTAGGGAAAAGTCTCTGGCTGTCCACTCTATCTATACCTCTGATTATTTTGTACATATCTATCGAGTCATGAATAAATTTTGACATGAATAAATGCCTCATAGTTGAATACAGGCTTAGACTTTGAGTCAGACTGTATTGATAATTTGACCAGTGCCAAAAAGAAGCTTGGAAAAGTTCTTTGCTTTTCAGATACATTAAAAATTGAAAAGCAGTTGTTCTTTTAGAAACTACTTTGAAGCTTGTTTACGGTAGAGTAACACAAATTTTGTGTTGCCAATAATGAGGAAACTAACAGCATTCTTGTCTCTAATGGTATAAACAAGATCGCAACCTGTTAAGTGCACAATTAGATGCAGAAATCCTAAAGTTGCAATCCACATTACAATCTGGTGGACTCCACATTGAAAACCACAAAGGGATGAAGTTGCTAGTTGCCAATTGAACATGATTTTAAAAAAGATTGTAAGGCTGGTGTATTCAGGTGAAAGTGAATATTTAGAAACTCTTAAGTTGTAATTGCTGGCAAATGTCCTCACTGGTACTGGAAACTTAATTTTACAAGTTCAGAGTCTCATTTCTTCAGAGCTTAAGTGTTCCAGATTCTTTCTTTAAAAAAAAGGAATAAAGTATAAATAATATTTCCCTCTCCACTTTCTGTGCATGATTTTACATTGTTTTAATTTGTAATTTGTACTTGGTTTAAACTTGCATAAATCAACAAAGTTGCTTTGATCTAATTACTGTTTCTCGTCCTGCTCCCACATGGCACATATCCCTGTAAAGGGTGCTACACTTGAGTCTTTTCAAAAGAAATGTCTACGGGATATGGGCAGGGTTGGCTTGCCTGTCCTTAATTGTATCATAAACTAAGTGGCTCACTTATAGCCATTTCGGAGGGCAGTTAAGAGTCAACCATGTTGTTGTGGGCCTTGAATCTTGTCCAGACTAGGTAAGGTTGACAGATTTCCTCTCCTGAAGAATGTTAATGGAACGACTAGGTTTTTACAACAGTTGACAGTGGTTTCATGGTTACCGTTCAGCTAGCTTTTAAATCCAGATTTTTTTTTTTAAATTGAATTCAAGTTTCACCACCTTCTGTGATAAGATGTGAACCCATAATCTTGAGAGCATTATCCTAACTATACCGGAGATAAAAGGTACTGCAGATGCTGGAGAATCCGAGATAACCAGCATGGGGCTGGAT
>JAHRHZ010000013.1:13136487-13147938 GCA_024137785.1 Ginglymostoma cirratum | reverse complement strand
GCAGGAAAACTTGACGTTTCGGGCCTAAACCCTTCATCAGAAAGCCCGAAACGTCAAGTTTTCCTGCTCCTATGATGCTGCTTGACCTGCTGTGTTCATCCAGCCCCATGCTTGTTATCCTAACTATACCGCTTGTTTTAATGGCAAGCATCTCCCTTTCCTATTGACTGTAAAATCCAAACCGTAATGTTTCTAACAGATTTAGTCTAAAATGCAAATTTTTAACCAAATTGCTTCGAAGATACAGATATTTGGTTCAGGTGTACATCTGATTGCCATTTTGCGGTTGGTATGATCTTGTTTCTGACCCTCTTATATTACCTACCAAATAGCACAAAACTAATCATTAGACTGTAAACAGAAGTAAAAGTTCTATCTTGAGCTCCCAAGTGCCGTCTGTTCCCACCAAGACAATTAATACATTCCATTATGAGATCAATCATCTTGTATTGGGAAGTGTTAATTTGGGATTTGTTCTGGTTGATGTGTCTCGCTCACATCTCCATCTAATAGCACAAGTTTGGATGTCTGAAAATTAATTCAGCTAACCCCTCAGTTTCATTTGTGGAAACGTGCCAAGGCAATTCACAGGGAAAGGAAGAAATGGGTGTTGCAGTCCATAACAGATACAGGATGATATTTTGTTTAAACCAACTTTGAAATATTTTTCATGCTCTCATTACACTGTTTTGTTCAACTCTGATTAATTTATCACTTCATGATTTTCCCCTACATGAATCACAAAATATGGATCATTCTGCTGGACGAAATATATAATAAACAGGTATGTGCAATACACAATATTTTGACAGAACAGATCCTGAGCCATGGTGCTGTTATATACAGTAGGTGCTGGACTGGAAGAGGGGCACTATCTCTAGAGAAAAAGGAAATAGAAATACATTTGTAAGTGTTTCTCCTCAGTTTTTTTTTTGGATTCCTGTATGATACTTCTATTTCACTGCAGGTAGTTTCATGAATAATTCTGTCACTGAAACATACACGCCTGTATAGAGGAATCATTTACTTTCTATCATTGCTTGGGATATGTTTTACTTCTTGTAGAGATGGAAAAATAATAAGTACAACTTAAGGTTTCTGTGATTTGCATCTTTACATTTTTACTTGCAATAATTTTTAGTGTTCCTACTCAACCATTTGGGGTAAAAGATTTTAGATTCAGGACTTTTATTCAAAACAGAAGAGTGACAATGAGCAAATTGGGGAAGTACTTCCCCAATCATGAATGTGATTTCGTATAACCTGTCCAGTTAACGCTTAGCAACATTTGTTTTGTACTAAAAATAATCCAATTGATGCTACATCCATAATCCCAAAGGTGGTTAGTACAGTAGGTGATATGATGCGCTGCGTGAGCTAACAATGCTATTGTGCATAATATTTTTAGGTGTATATTGGGAGATATGTACATTGAATCTGCTTCCTTAATAATGAGGTGTCTGGGAATTGCCAAAAAGAGAGCACAGGATTTTCGCAGGGATGCCTCTGAAAATACAGCAAGTTACATTTATGATGTAAGTAAGCAAAAGACCATAAAGCTTTCAATTTTGTAAAAGGAAATCCTTCATTGTAATGCCAAGTCAAGTGCCCAGGGGAGAAACAAACTGCAAAAAAATAGTTTGCAACAATTGCTAAAAATTAATTGAATAATATTAATCTTTCACTTTGACTACATCTTTACCCTTTTTGTGATCTCTCGCCTCCCTTAACCACTGGCACTGTGCCTTTCACCACACCTAATACCGCTGTCCCAATAACTTTCATTTCTCGCTTCCTCCACTGAAGTAGACTAACTTCTGTTGGGTGTCTGTTTTCATGGCTTGGCAGTGTCTTGCCACGTCTCCATTCCCCACGAGTATGCTCAGACATTATTTATAAGCTAGTTATTCATAATTATGTTGTGGATCACCTATCAATTTATATGTCATCTTCATCCAATGTCCATTATGTCAGAACATTCTAGATGAAAAGCATGGATGGAAGTTAATACCCTCCCTGTGCTGAGTATGGTGGGGATGGATCAGTTTATCAGACTGTGGCAGAGAAGATCTTTACTATCTACCTAACTCCACATGGTTAAGTCAGTGGTGGAAAGGCCTGTGGCCAACACTTCCGCCCTGCTGCCAGTTGAGGCTCTTCAGTTAATCCAGTGCAGACGCTACTGTATGGGAACTCAACAAATAAACTAATGGGGTGGACTTGCTTGCAGGTCCTTTGGAGGCTGAGGGTTCCTCATTCAACGGCAATGCATGCCCAATGAAGGGACCTGACATAACGAACAGGGAGGCCTGCTGAGAGTTACTCCCTGCCCTTGTTGCTGATATTGCTTTGCCTGCAATCTGCCTTCCACTGCGCCCTAGAATCCAGCAATGTCACTGGATCTTTCAGGAGATGTCATCCTGGCAGCAGCCATTACATCCCCACTGGCAGTTGCCAGCCTTTGACTGGCCAGTAGTCCTTGATCCTGAGGAAGGTATAAAGAGATGTGCAGAGATCCTGCTGTTACCACCATTAAGTCCAGCTCCTGAAGTGGGGATGTTGGGACCCAGTATCAAAGCCAATGAGAAAGTGAGGGATCAGTGAATGAGGTGTGGTGTGAGTTAAAGATCAAATTAGCAAAGAAACAAGTTGGTAACTAGGAGGATTTCCAAAAGATATTCGCTGTGATTTATTTAGTTCTGTTTTTCTTATCAATTATACTGATTGAGAATGCTTGTTTCTATTTTTTAAACACATTCTATCCAGCAGTGAGAAGCTGCTTTATAAACTATTTTTGTTTGCATCAGATTTGTCTGTTCTTGACATTTTCCTGTTCTTTGAATATAGACTTTGATACAATCTCTGAGGAAATCATGTGCTCGGTTCATTAGTTGATACTATGTAGTATACTTTAGTCATTATACAGTTTTTCACAGCTTTGCCCCCTCCAAAAGGCATTAATCCTTGCTTGGGTATGATTCTACAAGCACCAACAGGGTGTAGAATAACAACTGAAAGGTGATTGAACTATTCTGTAGATTATTTTTGCTCACTATGCCACATTATAATTTCCACCTAAAAGGATATATCAAAAGTCCACATTTCAGATATGCACTTGTGGCAATCATCTCTCGGAGCTTGATGTCAGAAAATGACTCCTTGTGACAACTGAGACATTGGGAGTGAATGTTCTTTGTGAACTGAAAACAGACGATGCAGCTTAAAGTTGAGTTCAAAAATCATTCTTTTTGGAAAACCTTTTGTGTAAAACAACCCAAGTAGTTTGATTAATTTGTATAAATATAATTTTACCAAATGCATTGCCTTTAACAGATAAACATGCACATTAAATTCTCTGTATCTGCAAAATCACAAATTGTGAATTCACCTATCCATGCCAAAAAGTAACAACGAAAATCAACATCTACAGGCAAAGCGTGTGTATCTGTGATTTGTAACCTATATTTTAATGAGCTCCTGAGAACCCTTGCAAATTTGACTATTCGCGGGTTTCTCAGGAAGGGAGACATTGCAGATACAGAGGAATTACTGCATTTCATATTTGCATTAAGCATTGTGCATTGTCTGGCTTTTCTATAACTAATCAAGCCATCAAAATAAAGGGGAAGACTTGCTTGTGAATACTTAGATTTAATAAAAATTACAATGCAGAGAACATCTCAAGTAAGCACACAATTAATTCTGATATATTAAAGAGCTGAACAGTTGCCAGGCTGCTGCAGTTTTCATGAGAAGAATTTAAGTCGTGTATGAGCGACTGCTTTGCTCTCTCAAATTGAATGCATAGGCAGGATACTGGTGGGGAGCATTGAAAATAATTGGACTACAACTTCAGAAACAGAATGCCCTTTAGACCATTTTTTTTTTAAACTTTTTCAAATATTTTAATTGCTAGTAGTTCAGACTCCTGAAGTTTCAAGTCTACTGGTTTAGAAGAGGAGACTACATTCCCATTCAAAATAAGCGTAAAGTCAGTGCAGAGTCATAATGCCCACGTGAAACTAGTGCTCCGAAACCAAGCTGCCTTATGGTTTTAGGACACTGAATTCAGTTTACTAACTGCAGATGCCAAGTAAGCTGCTGAACATTGCAATTCCAGTCCTATGACTAGCATTGAATCCCTGTATTCCTACTTAAGCAGCAATATGGTTAAAGCAAGTTGATTGGCTGCTCACACTTTTACACCAAGGCTGATGATGAAATTTGAATATGATTTCTAAAACATCTGGAACTAATTGTCAAATTACGCAAAAATCCATCTGGTTTGCTTTTAGGGAAAGAAATCTCCCCCTCTGCTGGGTCTGAACTATGTGTTACTCCAGATCCATAGCAATGTCTTTGACTCAACTGTGCTCTGCAATGGCCTAGATAGTAAATAAGTTCAGGGCAATTAGGAATGGGCAAAAATACCAGTCTTGGCGGTGACGCCCACATCCCATTCATGAATGCAAAAGGGTCTGTTTGAAAATTTCATCATCTGAGCCTTAAGCATTCATGTAGCCAAGGCATTGCCTCTCTCTTCCAACTGTCACAACACTTTTTGGATGGATTTTGGACAGTGGGCAGTTGAATGTCAAAAAGATTGAGCATGTTTGCTTATATGTTTACATACATGTCTACTACACATACATCCTTCAGGGAGATGACTTATTAATTGCAGCTGTTAATTTCACAATATTTTTGCTGAAGATGCTTATCTCCTAATTGTACAATTCTACATTCACAAACCCAATTAAAGTCAACCAGGGAGCCTATTCCTCTTCAATGAAACTTAAAATAAACCAGGTTTCCTTGTTATATTGACACACCACCAAACTTTTTACTAGATTATTCACAAAGTACAATAATTATCATTCTAATGGCTTGTGTTTGATTACATCCTGTATCTCTTTCCCTAATGAACTCATAATGCAATATTTGCTAGCACAGTACACATGCATCAAACTTTTTAAAAATGTTTTTCTAAACCTGGAAAGAATAGAATAGAATAGAATCCCTACAGTGTGGAAACAGGCCCTTCAGCCCAACAAGTCCACACCGAACCTCAGAGCATCCCACCCCAACAACCCACCTAACCTACACCTCCCTGAACACTACGGGCAATTTAGCATGGCCAATTCACCTAAAGGTTCGTAAAAGATTTACAAGGCTGTTGCCAGGTTTGGAGGGTTTGAGCTATAGGCTGAGGCTATTTTCCCTGGAGTGTCAGAGACTGGGGGTGGAGCGGGGGGTGACCTTTAGAGTTTCATAAAATCATGAGTGCCATGGATAGGGTGAATAGCCAAGGTCTTTCCCCTTAGGTGGGGTGAGTCCAAAATTAGAGGACATCGGTTCAACGTGAGAGGGGAAAGATTTAAAAGGGATCCAAGGAGAAACTTTTCCACACAGAGGGTAGTGTGTGTATGGAATGAGCTGCCAGAGGAAGTGGTGGCTGCTGGTACAATGGTGACATTTTTAAAAGGCATCTGGATAGGTAGATGAATAGGAAGGATTTAGAAGGATGTGGGCCAAATGCTGGCAAATAGGACTAGATTAATTTTGGCTATCTGGTCACCATGGACGAGTTGGACTGAAGGGTCTGTTTCTATGCTGTGCAGCTCTATGACTCTAAGGGCTGTGTGGCCATGGTATTTTGGTTCGTTAACATTTTTAACAGGTCACTTTAGCCACTGAGTTCGACAGGACACGATGGGATCACAGCCAAACACAACCACACAAAATTAACACATGGGAGTACAGATATCATTTCAGAATAGCAGTGTCATTTCCTCCTTACCTTGGTGCTGAAGCCAATTCTACTATCTCAATTGTTATTTCAGCGTCAGCAAATATCCCACTTGAGAAATGTTAGTTGTCTATAACCAACTGTGCAATCAAGGCCATTTGCCACTATTGTTTTTAAAGAGTCTAATGATAACCATAAAGCCATTGTTGATTGTGAGAAAATGCATCTGGTTCACTAATGCCCTTTTTAGGGAAAGTAGCTGGAGTCCTTGCCTATGTGACTTGAGTCCCATTTAGGGACTGTTGACGCTTAACTACCCTCTAGGCAATTAGGGATGGGCACTAAATACTGGCCTAGCCAGCAGCACCAACTCCCACAGTTAGAAAAAGTATGAATTTAATACCACTTCATCCAGAGATGAGGTTTAATGAGTGTATTTTGTAAGTAATGCATAAGAGTTTTCTTTAACCATGATTTCTATAGAATCACATATAGAACAGAAGGTACTCATCCTGTACTTGCTATTCCCATAACCCTACAAGTCATTTTTTATAACTTTTTCTTTTTTCTTTTCAGTAATAGTAACATCCACACTTGGACAATCAAGTGCCAAGTCACATTTGCGCTACACAAGTATCAGCTAATGACCATCTCAATTCTAACGATCAGTCCTTGACATCTGATGGTATCACCAACATGGAATCCCCAGTATCAACATCCTGGGGGTTACAATTGACCAGAAAATGTACTGGACTAGCCATATAAATACTGTGTATACAACAGCAGGCCTGCAACTAAGAATCCTACAGGGAGTAATTCTCCAAAGCATGTGATGGATAACTACTGCTCTCCATTAACCAGGACAAAGTGGTCAACTTGATTGGCACCACATCCACAAACATTGTTTCCAATTACAAAGCATAGTTTGCACTGAGTACAATCTACAAGATACACTACAGAAATTTACCATGACTCCCTAGGCATCACTTTCCAAATCTATGCCCACTGCCCTCTAGAAGGGCAAAGGTAGCAGATAAATGAGAATACGACCAATACCTTCCTCTCCAAACCACTCGCCAAAGTGACTTAGAAGTATTTCACTGTTTCCTTCATTGTTGATAGGTTAAATTCCAGGACCGTCTTCTAATAGCAATGTGTGAATACTTATAGTACATGACTGCATTGCACCTCACTACCATCTTCTTGCAGGCAGTTGGGGATGGACAATAAATGTTGACCTAATCAGCAATGCCATACATCCCCTGAATGAATAGAAAATAGCCACTTCCCCTTTGAAAATAATTTCTGAATCTCCTTTTTTTTTATGGTTTGTGCAATTATTTCCAGATCAATACATTTTATAAGAAGTATTGACATCCTGGTATTTTTTTAACCAATTTTCTTAAACCGTGATTTATCCACTTTATTAACAATCCTCAATTTTGAATACCTCTATCAAATCTTCTCTTTACTCTAAGGGGATCAATCACGGTTCCTTTTGTAATGACATTTTAGGTCTACCTATGCCAAATAAACTGAGGCGGTTCAAGAAGGTAGATTATTATCACTTTCTCGAGGGCAACTAAGGATGGGCAATAAGTGCTGGCCAAGCCAATGACACCAACATCCTATGAAAGAATAAAAACAACTCACTACCAGTACTATTTATAAGATTATCAAGTGACTACAGGTTAATTGCTACATTATTCCTCCAACTGTTGCTACAATTTCATGCATTTTTTGTGCTTTTCCATGTTTAAAAGTTCTTACAGCGTACAGGGAGTTGTCTGACTAATGTTGGTTCCAGTCTTAGAGGCCAATAGCACAGAAAAAGGCTCTTTGAGTCATTGTGTCTGCGCTGGTCAAAAACTACGTAACTATTAGAGTTGTAGAGCCATACAGCATGGAAATGGACCCTTTGGTTCATCTTGTCCATGCTGAACAGACATCCCAATCTGATCTCGTCCATTTGTCAGCATTTGGCCCATATCCCTTTAAACCCTTCCTATTTTAAATGTCTTTTAAATGTTTTGTAATTGTACCTGCCTCCACCACTTCTTCAGGCAGCTCGTTCCATACATGGACCACCTCTGTGTGAAAAAGTTACCCCTCCTGTCCTTTGTAAATCTTTCCCCTCTCATGATAAACCTATCTCTTCTAATTTTGGACCTCCCCCACCCCACCTGAGAGAAAAGAACTTGGCTATTTGCCCTCTCCATGCCCCTCATGATTTTATAAATCTCTATAAGGTCATCCATGAGTCTCCAATGCTCTAGGGAAAAAACCCAACCTATTTAGCCCCTCCCTATAATTCAAAGTCTGGTCCCTGCAACATCGTTGTAAATCTTTTCTGCACCCTCTCAAGTTTAACAACATCTTTCCTATAGAAGGCCAACCAGAATTGTATGCAGCATTTCAAAAAATAGCCTCACCAATGTCCTGCATAGCTGTAACATGACATCTCATCTCCAACACTCAATGTTCTGACCAATGAAGGCAAGTGCCAAACTCTGCCTTCACCACCCTGTCTACCCGCTACTCCACTTTCAAGGAACTATGCTAATCCAGTGTTCAAGTTCTTGGCCCATGGCCTTGTATGCCTTAGTATCACAAGTGCGTATTTAAATATTTCTTAAATGTTTATGCAAGTTTCTGCCTCGACCACCTTTATGGGCAGTGAGTTCCAGATTCCCACCATCTTCTGTGTGAAAGTGTTTTTCCTTGCATCCCCATCAATACCTCCTGGCCTTACCTTAAATTTATGCCCACAGTCATTGAACAGCCCACGGACTGTTCCATTCTGTTTACAGTATCAATGCTCCTCATAATTTTGTACATCTAAATCACGTCCCCTCTCAATTCCGTCTGCTCCAAGGAAAACAATCCCAGCCTGTCCAATCTCTCTTGCTTTCTGAAGCTTTCCAGCTCAGGCAATATCCTGGTAAATCTCCTCTGCACCCTCTTCAGTCCTATCACATCCTTTTGTAATATGGATTCCAGAACCGCGCACAATATTCTCGCTAAAGCATAACCAATGTTTTAACCAAAGCTCCAGGTTAACCTCCCTTCTCTTAAGCTCTGAGCCTTAACTAGAAAAGGCAAATATTCCATATGCTGACTTAATCACTTTATCAACTTGTCCTGATATCTTAAGGGACTGGTGTATATGCACACCAAAGTCCCTCTGACCCTTGGTGCTTCCTAGAGACCTACTATTCACCATCTATTACCTTGCTTTGCTTGTCCTGCCTAAGTGCATCACCTCACATTTATCCAATTGAATTCCAATGCCACTGATCAGCCCATCTAAATCCTCTTGAAGTCTAAGGCTATCCTCATCACTATTTACCACCCCACCAATTTTTGTATCACTTGCAAATTTACAGATCCTACATTCAACTCTAAATCGTTTATATCAACCACAAAGAGGAGGGGCCCAACGCTGACCCCTGTGGGAAGCCACTGGACACAGAGTTCCAGTCGGTGAAACAACCCTCAACCATCAGACTCTACTTCCTGCCAATCAGCCAATTATGGATACAATCTGCCAAACTTCCTTGGATTACATAAGCTGTTATCTTTCCTCTCAGAATCCCGTGCAAGATCTTCTCAAAAGCCTTGCTGAAGTCCTCGTAGACTACATCAAAAGCATTGCCCTCTTTTACACACCAAGTTGGTCAGACATGACCCCTTATCAAAATCATGCTGACTGTTCTTGATTAATCCCTGACTCTCCAACTGTGGAATAATTCTGTCCCTTGAATTGCTTCCAATAGTTTCCCCACCATCTGGTTTATCACTTGCTTCCTTCTTGAATAATGGTACCACATCAGCTGTCCTCCAGTCCACCTGCACCTCTACTGTGGCTAGAAAGGATTACAAAATATTTGCAAATGTCACTGCTATTTCCTCCTTAGCATCATTCAGCAATCTGGGATTCATTTCATCTGGCCCTGGATATTTATCTGCTATTAGGCCTGTTAGACCACTCAGAACCTCCTCTCTGTCTTTGCTAATTTCTTTAATTGTATCACAGATCTTGTCCAAGATTTCTATATTTGTCGCTCCTTTCATTACTGAGCACCAAAGTAAAGTATTCATTTAGATCCCTCTATAAATCCTTTGATTCCTCACACAAATTACCACTGTAGTCCTTAATAGGGCCTTGTTATCCTTTTATCCTTAATGAATCTGTAAAACAATTTAAGATTTTCCTTTACTTTTCCTGCCAGTCTGCTTCCATAGCTCTCCCAATCTCCTTTTTAAGTTCCCTCTTGCACATTCTATACTCCTCTAGGGCTTCTGCTTTTTGAGACTCATTATCTGCCCTACGCCTCCCTTATTCTTCGTCAATGCTATATATCCCTTGATATCTAGGGTTCACAAGATTTGATAGCTCCACTCCTTTTATTTGTTGGAACATGTTGGCCCTGTACTCTTCCTATTTCCTTCTTGTATACATACCACTGTTCTGAGACAGATTTAGCTGAAAGTATCTGCTCTCAGTCTGGCCAAACTTTTATGTGGATAATTTTTTTCAGCAGTTGATGTGTGCTTAAGTTAGGCTATAAGATCATAAGATGTGGAGCGACAGTAGGCCATTGGTTTATTTGAGTCTGCCCAGCCTTTCAATGAAAGCATGGCTGATCGAATAATTCTCAACACTACTTTCCTGCCTTTTCTCCATTACCCTTGAAAAATCCATCTATCTCAGCCTTAAATATAATTAATGACAGAACCACCAGACCCTGTGGAGTAACGAATTCCAAAGTTTTATTACCTCTGAGAGAAGACATTCCTCTTTTCTCTGTCCTAACTGGGTGACTCTTTACTATGTCATGACGTCCTTTTATTCCTAGGCTCTAACACAAATAACCTCATAGCATCTGTCCTGTGAAGCCTCCATATCTTATGATATTTATTTTTTCTTTTCTAGGGGGTATCCTACTCAGCAGTCAATGACAAAACTTGCCTCTGGACCCCCACAACATGATTGAAACAAAATTTTGAGTAAAATACAAAAACAACCATGACACTATCAACTGAAAAGTACACTTAGACTTAGTTTCAACTGTTGGCAGTCGTTATTTTCCATTATATAATATTAGTTTTCATTCTTTAAGGAATCAGTACAGAACAGATTGAAATAGAAATACCCAAAAACATGAGCAATTCATTCAATTAACCAGTGATCTCCATGTTTTCACGCTGTCAGACCAGGAAATTTAGAGAATCTCACCATGCCATGAATATGGCAAAGTGTACTTGGATAATTTTTGTGATTTTCATGTACTCCACCTATCAGAGCATTTTCCTGCATTATACTTAGGGCTTGAAAGTTTTAGCTTTGATTTCTGAAAATCTAAGCTCAACTTTTATGTGAAGTATATTCAATAAGCTGATGTATTTGCTTACAAACTGTAGACGTGGTTACTTTTACAAGATGTACTTTTACACAGGTATGTACAGGAAGCAGTCTTAATGATGGCACAGATATGTGGCAGAAAGCTTATATCAGGATAAAGTCCAGTACAGAGGTTATATGGTCTTATTTAGTCTCAGGGTGTTGTCATGGAGAAGAATGAAACTGGTGGCAGGTGAATGGAGATAACAAGGTGTGGAGCTGGATGAACACAGCAGGCCAAGCAGCATCAGAGGAGCAGGAAGGCTGACGTTTTGGGCCTAGACCCTTCTTCAGAAAATTG
>JAHRHZ010000013.1:13111800-13136087 GCA_024137785.1 Ginglymostoma cirratum | reverse complement strand
CCCCTGATGCTGCTTGGCCTGCTGTGTTCATCCAGCTCTACACCTTGTTATCTCAGATTCTCCAGCATCTGCAGTACCTGCTATCTCTGAAGCAGGTGAATAGAGTTTGTGATAGGGTGCTTCAAGTCCCACTGCTCCAAAGGTGTGCACCTCTGAACAGGCTGATTAAAAATATTTTAGTCAATGGCTTCTTGGGGTCTTGTGGCATAATGGTAATGTCCCTACCTCTGAGCCTGAAGACCCACATTCATGTCCAACCTGCTCCAAAGGCATGTCATAATGTCTGTGAACAGTTTGATTCGAATTGATTAAAGTCATTGGCTTCAGTCTTACCAAAGTTTACTTGAAGGAAATTTCTGCTTCTGGAGTACTGGAGTAGTGAGGATGTCGGTGAAATAGAACAGGATATGATTGGTGCACGTGGCAAAACGAATAGTATGATTCCAAGTGATGTCACTGACCGGAGGTGGTCACACAGTCAGGGTCTTTAGATACTGGATTGATTTTTGAAAGTGAGGTGGATGAGGGTAGATTTGAAGGAGAATGGGACGTAACCTAATGAAAAAGGTCCTTGAGCTTATGCTGGACGATTCCAACAACATCATGGTCTTCACAAAAAGTCTGACTGAAGAATGTGGAACCCCAGTTTAAATGTAACCTCCAAGCTGGGTACATTGTTCACCCCTTTTACCCATCAGGTCTGTTCTGATGGCAGGGTACTTATCAGCAAAACTCACTGTGTCCTGATCCCTGATGATTTGGTACTTTTCCATCTTTGAGCTTAAAAGTTGTCTCCCAAGATGTCTTTGTTGCTTTTCTCCTTAGTTTCTGCAGTGCACTGTCACCCTGTGTGATTTCAACATCCATCTCAACTCGTCACCTCCTCTGTTCTGTTCTGAATTCACCGCCCTCTTATCCTCTTCCCTAAATCTCTCCCTCCATGTAAACAGCCTAACCTATATTCATATGCATCCCTTGACCTTGTCATTTCATATTATATTAGTCAAACTCTTTGATCACTTCCTTGCGTCATTCTCCAGCCATACCCCTTCTTTCAAAGTCGAATGCAAGTTTTTTTCTGTATCTGTCTCAAAAAAAAGTCCCAATATCAGCGACAAGCGCATTGTCAAAATCTCAAGAATCTAGCCTTTGGCTTTCAGTTCTTCACAGCATTTCTGCAGCTACTAATTTGTTTGACTGCCTCTTCACCTGCATGCTTGATGCCCAAGTCTCCAGTAAATCCACTGCTCCTTCTCACTGGCTTTCTCCCACTCTCGTCCTTAATTCCGTACTCCATTGGTCATAGAGATGTGCAGCACAGAAATAGATGAACGGTCCAACTTGTTAGTGGTAACCAGATATCCAAAATTAATATAGTCCCATTTGCCAACTTTTCATCCAGCCAGATGCCTTTTAAATGTTGTAATTGTACTGTCCCCCACCACCACCTCTGACAGATGATTCCATGCATGCACCGTCCTTTGTGTGAAAAAGTTGTCCCTCAAGTCCTTTTCAAATCAAACCTCTCACCTCAAACCTATGCCCTCTAGTTTTGGACTTCCCTACCCTTGGAAAAAGACCTTGGCTATTCACCCTATCCATGCCCCTCAAGATCTTATAAACCTCCATAAGGTTACCCCTCAGCCTCCACTCCCTATAGCTCAAACCCTCTAATCCGGCAACAATGTGTCCTTGATTAGGTAGGCCAAAGGACCAAGGAGTGGCAGACAAAGTTTAATTTGGATATTTGCATTTTGGTAAAGTAAACCAGGGCAGGACTTATACAGTTAATGATCACATCATGGGGAGTGTTGCCGAACAAAAGATACATAGGGGTGCAGGTGCACAGTTCCGTGAAAGTGGAGTCATAGAGTTGTACAGCATGGAAACAGACCCTTCGGTCCAACATGTCCATGTCTAGTGGGACATCTAGACCTACTTGCCAGCATTTGGACCAGATCACTCTAAACCCTTTCTATTCATATACCCATCCAGATTCCCTTTAAATGTTGTAATTGTACACGCCTCCACTAGTTCCTCTGGCAGTTTATCCCATACATGCACCATCCTCTGCGTGAAAACATTGCCCCTCAGGTCCCTTTTAAATCTTTCCCTTCTTAACTTAAGCCTATGCCCTCTAGTTTCTGACTCCCTAACTCTGGGGAAAGGACCTTGGCTATTCACCCTATCCATGCCCCTCGTGATACGGTAAACATCTATAAGATCACCTCTCAGCTTCCGACGCTCAAGGAAAAACAGCCCCAGTTTTTTCAGCCTCTCCCTTTAGCTCAAACCCTCCAACCCCGGCAACATCTTTGTAAATCTTTCCTGAACCCTTTCAAGCTTAACAACATCTTTCCTACAGCAGGGAGACTAGAATTGAATGTACTGCACAGCCACAACATGACATCCCAACTCCTATACTCAATGCACTGACCAATGAAGTCAAGCATGCTAAATGCCATCTTCACCTCTCTCTAAGGCCAATTTATCTGTCCTAAGGTGTGGTGCCCAATCTTACAGTACACCAATTGGAGTCTAACCAGGGTTTTGTTTGGATGCAGCATAACTTCAACATCCTTATACTCCAGCCTTCTAGATATAAAAAGGTCAGCATTCCATAAGCTTACTATACCTGGTCCTGGCGTTTTAAAATCAAAACACCTGAGCTCCCAAGTCTCTTTGGACATCCACTTTATCTAACTTCATACCATCTAGAAAAGACCCTGTTTTAGCAATTTTTGGTCCAAAACGGATAAATTCACACTTGCTTATATTGAGCTCCATCTGTCACAGATTTATCCATTCATCTAACCTATCAATATCACTTTGTAATTTTAGAAGTACTGAACCTGCGCACCCCTAGGCCCATGGCTCCAGCTGGGACACAGCAGTCACAGGACGTAGCAGCAGTGGAGGTCCATAACCGAGTCCCCAGAGCCTGTTACAGAGATCCAGGAGCCTGTTTCTGAAACTCCAGCCATTGTCAAGCAAGCGACTGGAGGAGCAGCAGAGGAGGAACAAGAAGAGAGAAAGACAAACTCTGTTGCAGTAAAATCTTGCATTATATTCAGAGTTTCAAGATGGCGCCAGAGCATTGACATTTTGCGAATGACCTACAAAAGTACAGTCCTTCAGTATATTTTTATATGCATGTGACAATAAATCTAAATCTAAATACTGTTTGTAATGGGATCTAACATTGTGTCATCAGCAATTTTGGATATATGACTTTCAATACCATTATCAAAAATGTTAATAAACAATCATGAACTATCTGGGAAGTTAAGTAATTAAATGTTTACAATGTTAAACTTTTATGACAAAGAAAAACAGACCAGGGGCTACAATCAGACTGCAGTTGAAAAAAAAAGTTTCATATCAGAAGGAATGTTTAGCTTGTGGCAGTTCAGGCTTTCAATACTGAAAAGCAGTCCTACTACTTCCAGTTTGCAGTTTACGTAGAGAGGGCTATTCTTAAAGTTTAGTTAGGAAAAGTTAATAAAGTAGCCAGTAACTGTTTATCTCAGGGTTAGACAGTAACGGAGAGAATCACATTTGGTCAAGGAAGAAAAAGTCACAAAAGAAAAACTTGTGACCTCATCAGTCAAATAAGAAATTAGAAAGAGTCAAGGTAGAAATGATATTACACTGGGGTGGTGTGTCTGTAAAGGATATTTTCTGTAGGGAAAAGATGGCATAGCCATTAAAACTGAATGCCTGCAGGTAATCTGTAGCCTGCTCATGTGTATTTTATCAATAATATTTTTCAGTTCCAATGCATGTCATGATAATGACATGTAATCATAAAATTTTGAATTTATTTTATATTTGTCACGGCATGGGGGGCAATTATCAACATCGGCAGTTGTTGAACATCCCTAAATGCCTTGGAGGAAGTGATAGTGAACCATTTTTTTAAATGCAACTGAGTTTATTACTGGAGACAACACTGTATGGAGCTGGAAGTACATAGCAGGTCAGGCAGCGTCAGAGGAGCAGGAAAGTTAATGTTTCAGGTCAGGACCCCTGTTGTGTTCCTCCAGCTCCATACTGTGTTGTCTCTGACTCCAGCATCTGCAGTTCTTGCTACCTCTGAGTGAATTTATTACTAGACTGCATCAGATGCACTTGATAGTTGACATCATTGTGTGACTTCAAATGCAAGGCAATCAGTTCAGCCTAAGAATAAGAGATTTCTTTTCAAGGACATGAGCAACAAAATGGATGTATATGTAAATCCATATTTTATCTGGCAAATGCAAATACCAAAAGCCAATTAATCACCTCATTTGCTGAATTTAAAGTGATTAGTCCACTACAGTGTTCAGAGGGGACATCCTTAATGATATGCAGCATTGTTTATATCTCCCCACAAGTGCATGAATGTTTTTACTGCAGCTGCCACAAAGGAGGTTGACTTGTTCTGAACCCACTAAGCAAGCTCTACTCTCACCATTGTAGTTTGAAACCTGTTATTTCAACAGATAATATTGGGCATAAAGAACTTGTTAGTAACCTTCCGTGTTTCCTATTCCTTAAATCAAAGGAAATGTGCAAGGATGGTTGCCTCATATGGACAGACAACAGGGGGATTAAGCAGATCATCATGAGTGGTAAATGAGGTGCATCGCAGATAGTTTCATCCAGCTGACGGGTTTTCCATTTGTTGGTATATCCATGAGGTCATGGCATTTGCAAGGAGGTGAGATGGGTTCCAGTTATGGTGTGCATTGATGCATTCAATTAAGAGTGTCAAAAAATGGTGAGTCACAGGTAGACAGTATAGTAAAGAAGGCATTTGGCACATTGAGTATAGGAGTTGGGACATCATGTTGGGACTGTACAGGATCTTGGTGAGGCATTTTAGAATACTGCATTCAATTCTGGTTTGCCCGATATAGGAAAGTCAAAGGGCGCGGATTGAAAGGATATGACCGTAAGATCAAGACCATAAGAAATAGGAACAGGAGTCAGCCAATTGGCCCTTCGCGCCTGCTTTGTAGTTCAATCGGATCGAGGCTGATCTGACATTAGTCATGTCTAATTTCCTATCCACTATGCCTACCAATGTCATGTTTCTCTTGCTGTTATTTATCTCCATCCAAATGGACTCTAAATTATGTGAGCCTAGATCATTTCTCACAACTGTTCTTATTTCATCTCTTAGTAACAGTCTTTCCTTGCTGTCTTTCTGAAAAGTCAAATATCCCTTAATATTAAGTTCCCAGTTTTGATCTCCTAGTAACCATGCCCTGAAATGTCTATGATATCACATCCATTCACCCCGATTTGCACTGTCAGTTCGTCTACTTTACTCCAAATGCTTCATGCGTTGAGCCGTTAGGCTTGGCTTTTTGCCATTTTTAATCATCCTAACTTTTCTTTGTGCCTTGGCTGTATTATCCCCTTTCCCATGATTACCCTGTCTACCATTTTTGCATTTTACTGTTCTTTCTTTTATCACCACCCCTGTTCCTCTTTTCCTTGTCACCCTGCTTAGGTTGTTTACCCTGCCATTCTAATTTAAAACCAACCCAAATGCACTAGCAAGCACTCCACCTAGGACATCAGTCCTGGTCCTGTCCAAGTATAATCGTCCTGTGTGTACCAGTCCTACCTCCTCCAGACTGGTCCCAATGTCCCAGAAATCTAAATCCTCCCCCTCTAACTATCTCTTTATCCATGAGTTAATCCAATATATCCTGCTATTTCCAAACTGACTAGCATGTGGCACTGGTAGGAATCCTGGAATCCTTTGAGGTCCTACTTACCAACTTACCTCCCAACTCCCTATATTCAGTTATTAGGAACCTCATTCCTTTGCCTATGTCGCTTGTCCAATATTACCATCAACTGGGATCACAACATATTGAAACAAGCCATTACAATCCTCTCAAAACTCTAACCTACACTTAGACTTAAAACAGTTTAAATGGCTGTGTACCACGACCTCTGGCTGTTTGCCCTTCTCCTCCATAAAGTCCTGTAGCTGCTCTGAGACATCCTTGACCCTCGGTAACTTGTCACCCTGAAGCCTCATTTGTAGACACAGAAATACCTATCTGTCCCCCTGACGATCGAATCCCCTGTAATTATTACATTTCCATATTTCCTTCTCCTCTCCCATGCAGCAGAGCCAGCTCCAACAACACTCAATAAGCTTGACTTGATCCAAGACAAAGCAGCGCGCTTGATTGGTATCATATCTACAAGCATCCATTCCTTCCATCACCGATGCTCAGTACCATAACAAAATGTTCAGCATCTTTCAAGACCCCTCAGATATTGAAGCAGTCTAATTGATAGTCAATGATATTACAAGCACTGAATACCCCACAATCAATATCCTGGGGATTGCTATTGACCAAAAACTGAACTGGACTCACCATATAAATAAGTGGCTACAAGATCAAGTCAGAATCATAGAATCCCTACAGTGTGGAAGTAGGCTATTCAGCCCATTAAGTCCACACCAACCCTCTGAAGAGCATCCCATGCAGACCCATCCCATTCCTGTAACCCTGCATTTCCCATGTTGATGGTAATTCACTTAGCCTGCACAACTGTGCAGCCATTTAGCAAAGCCAATCCACCCAAACTATACATCTTTGGACTGTGGGAGGAAACCCATATAGACACAGGGAGAACATGCAAACTCCACACAGACATTCGTCCAAGGCAGGAATTGAACCCAGATCTCTAGCACTATGAGTCAGCAGTGCTAGCCATTGAGACACCATGCCACCCCGAAGATCAGAGGCTAGGAATACTGTGGCAAGCAACATACCTCTTGACTCCCCAAGGCCTCTTTACCATCCAAAAGGCACAAGTCAGGTGTGTGATGGAATACTCCCCACTTGCCTCAAGTAGCTTTGCACTATTCAGGACAAAAGAGCCTGCTTGATTGACACAACATAAGCAAACATTCAGTCCCCCTTCCACCGATGCTCTTTCGCAGTAGTGTGTACTAGCTACAAGATACTCTGCAGAAATTCTTCACTAACACTGCATCAACTGCACTACTATCATCTACCCGCCTAGTCACCTACACACCTAATTGAATAAAGCTTGTTAGGCATGATCACCCCCATAAAAAGTTGTGCTGACTAACTTTGATTAATCCTTGCCTCTCCATGTGGAGATTAATACTGTTGCAAAGAATTTTTTTCTAAACTTTCTTTTCCGCAAATGTTAGACTTGTTACTCACTGGACTTTGTTTTCCTGGTTTATCCCTACCATCTTTCTTGACTAACAGTACCACATTAGCTGTCCTCCAATCCTCTAGCAACCCTCCTGTGGCTAGAGAGGATTTGAAAATTAATGTCAGACCCACTGCAATCTCCTCCCTTGCCTCCCAAATTGGCTTGACATCTCATCTGGGGTTGAGGATTTATGCACTTGTAAGCCATATTAAAAATTAGCTTTCTATCAAGTCATAACCTTTATTTCTAGTTCATCTTTGTCCTTAATCGTAATTACATTAAATCTTTCTGACTTATGGGTCACTGTTACTGAAGTGCTCCCCCACTGCCAATTCTACCAATTGCTTAACTTTGTTCCATAAAATTTAGATCCAGTATCATTCCCTCTCTTGTAGGACTTCTACGTGTTTGCTTAAAAACCTGTCCTGGACACATTTCAAGAAAACCAGTCCTCCCCACCTACCCCCCACCCACCCTGCTCAGCCTTTCACACTTTGTCTATCCCTGTTAATATTGGGGAAGTTAAAAATCCCTGAATATTGCCATGCCGTTTCAGTACAGCTATACACTGGCATCTACCTGACTATGTAGAAAATTGTCCAGGCATGTCCTGGCCATGAAAAGCAGGATGAATCCAACCCAGAAAATTACTGCCCTATCAGTCTAGTCTCAGCCATCAACAAAGCGATGGGAGGAGTCATTGACAGTGTTATTAAGCAGTGACCTGCTCACTGCCACCCAGTTTGGGTTTTACCAAGGGTGACACGGTCCATGACCTCATTACAGCTTTGGTTCAAACACACACACGGGCACGCACACACACCCCGACCTTACCAACCTGCCACTTCACCACCCAAGATGTACAGTGTTTCTTCCTTCCACATCGTCCACTAAGAATTCTGGTATGGTGTCCAATAATCTGGAGCCTTCTCTGTCTCTCTCAGTCAGCCATTTTTCTCACTTTCCAGGTCAAGTCTCCAGTTGTAAAATGCCTCCATGCACTTTTTGAAGCCACAATACACCTTCCCTTTAAGACGTTCAGACTAGCCTTCAGACTTACTGACAATATTGGACCCCCTGTTGATGCATGCAGTCAAGGAACAGCATAGTTAATTCAGGCAGCACACAGAGATCATTAAAATTAGCAGCTTGTGTGCTTCCTGCATTCCAGTCAAAAAAGTGGATTTTTTATACATCATGATCACCAAACTTATTTGCAGGGGCTAACCAATTTAGAACCACAGGTTTTCTCATCAGAAAATATACATTGAACTCAACAGCTCTTTCAAATTACAGCACTGGTATCAATGGTGGGACCCAAATGAAGCAGCAGTACTCCCAGGTAAACAAGGTGGCACTGCTGCCTTGCACACAAATCTTCCAATAGAATAAACAGATGGAGTTGCTTTGACTATTTCCATTGGTGCTGCGGCTTCATCCTGTAGTGTAAGGGGGGCAACTGACATTGCAAGGGAGCTGAAACAATTCTGTATTGTAGAGGGGATGACTCACTACTAACCAACTGACCTCACAGTGTTACCAGCTGTGAACTATTGGAATTGAGAGACAGATTAAAGCCAGTTAAACCAGTATGTTTATTTATATTGTAATTAATTTTCAAAGTAGGTGATATGTTAGAATTAAATTGTGCAAATGTCATTCCAATTGAGTAAGATTTAATAGGTCTGTTTCCTTGCTTAAATCTTTCAGTTTAAAGGAAGATTGAAAATTCTCTGAATAGCTGAAGTTACACTGGCCTATATATAATGTGATATCACCACAACACAATGAAAACCCTTGGGCAGTATTGATGTTGTACTAAAGGAGTGTTGTTTCACTAAAGCAGTAAAACTACTCCATTGTAACAGTGGTGCGGGGTTGTGAAATACTCCCTATGCTGAGATATGAGTTTACGCTCTGCTGGGTATCTTAATGCAGTTTTACATTTAGCAGCTCTGCATCTTATAATCTGCATGCAGACTGATTTCCTTCTCATTTTGGTAGAATTGCAGACCAGTAAAAATATAAGTCTCTGATTCTGCTGTCAAGACAAGAGATTGTTTTAACAATGTAAACATGGGCAACCAATGTACAGGTTTTGGTCTCTTGTGATCAGGGCTACAGTAGTGCTAATGTAAAAACGTTTTTAGGTATTTCTCTGCAGGGGTTAGGAAAATTGAAATCGATGGAGTGTCCCCACAAGATCGATGTTACACAGCTTTGCAGCTAACTGAGACAGGAGCTTGTGCATGAATTGCCTTCATTACCTCCCTCACCTTCTCAGTTATAGAGACACATGGCTCCGAGTAACAGCAATATTAGGAGAGATGAGGAAATGGACTTGCGTGTATAATATTTAAAATCAATGATAAATAAATTGAGATCCATTTGGGTAAATGTCCAAATTTTGTTGCCATAAATTATTCTTTCTATTTTTGTGAAGAATCCAAAAGGGAGGTAAACTGTTTGGTTGGTGGAAGTAATGACCTCATTTAGAACTAATAAAACCTTTTGATCTTTGACTTTTAGAAAAGAATGTTTGCCCTGTCACTTGAAAGACTGAAGACTAACATTACTTTGCTGGTTTGCTTTGATGGAAGTAATCAAGCATTGACTTGGTAAACAGACAAGTAAATATTCATCAGCGTGTATTTACATATCACATAATCTTGTGTGCTGTAGACTTCTCTCCTAATACTAATGAGCTGTAAAGACCCTGAGTTTAAAAAATATCATTAACTCATGAACCGCAGTGGAAGTCTCTAAATGGGTTCTTACCTGAGGGGATCTTCATTATTTCCAAGTAAGGCACTTAAAGAGTAACTGTTGTTAATGAACAATAGGCATGAATTTAAAGAGGGCTTTTCTTCATCTTAGCTTGTTTTTGAACTGAGGGACAAGATGAAGCACACTGCTGTAAAAAATAACACATAACTGAAATCTTCTGCAACCTGTGTGCATGGAAACAATTTTCTTGATGTCACTTTTATATGGTCTCCTTTTCTGCTGCATTCCTGTTTGGGAGGGACTGTGTCACAATCCATGTTCTGGTTTAGTCAGGACCTTAGAGTGGATGAGTCCGCTTTGGAATGCAGAGACTCATTGGATCAAGTGAAAACAAACTTTCTACATTCATGTTGTGAAATAATGCCCTCATAATCTGACAACATATTGCTGGAACACGTTCTGAGTTTTCCATGATGGGATTATTTACCCGATGGACTGCTGCTACTTACAATACAATACCATGTCACAGGTTAATTTAGTAAATTACTTTGGTACATCATTTAGATCGATGTTCCATTAGATTTATGCAAATGCCATATTTATTGAAACTTGTTTGGTGTTTTTAACCATGTCAAGGCAATAAGACCTCTTATATACCACCATTGGTTCTGAGGAAGGGTCACCAGACCCGAAACGTTAACTGTTTTTTCCTTCACAAATGTTGCCATACCTGCTGAGCTTTTCCAGCAACTTTGTTTTTGTTCCTGATTTACAGCATCTGTAGTTCTTTCGGTTTTTATTAAGACCTCTTATGAGCTGACTGAGTTTAGAACGTTGACATTTTACCCATTGCAGTTTAGAACAATGAAAAGTGGTGTTGTTGACACATTAATGAGGCAGAGAGGAATAGGGATGCTCCATCTTGTAGGAAAGAATAGAACCAGGGGACACAATCTAAAAATGTTTTCTTTTTCTATTGGAGATGCAGAGGATTTCGTCCTCTTAGGGAATGTGAAATTCTCTTCCCCAGAAAGTGTATAGGCTGGGTCATTTGAGTTGAGTTAGATTTTTGATAGATAGCAGCAACGTTCCTTCAGACTTTTCTTCTTCCTGCATGGTCAGTGAGTGGCAGTGGCTCCTAGAAGTGAAAGTTCTACATTTGCACGACGATTGGTGGGCACAGGCCTTCCTGTTGGGGGTGGAGTTCCAAAAGTACATTGTCAAGGGTTCTAGGGAAGGTGATGTCAGGGAATAATCTCATTTTATCAAATAGTGGAGCAGGTTCAAACAGGTTCAAAGCAGGCCTACTACTGCTCCTGAGCTCTATATCCCTATGCCGATAGATCCAAGGGGCTAGTTAAGGGGAAAGGGGAGTCCTCTTTATCACATTAACTAAACACGCCAGAGAACCCAGTTTTGATGACTGGTCTCTATTGGCTTAGTTGATGTTTGCTTGGTCTGTATTGACTTAGACTAGAAAGCTGCAATAGTTATTGTTTACCAAAGAGTGTTCTTGATCCATGAAACTATGTCCATAGTAGCTTCAAACCTACTAATAGCGCAAGATCAGTTTTTGTTCAGAAAATAGAATTCTGCTACTTCTGTATCAGTAATACTCTTACAAAAGCTTTTTCAATGACTGTTCTTAGAATGCACATCGTTTAGATTCTAGGAATATGGTGTCTCCCTTCAATTGGTTTTGCTCAATCTAAACTCCTAGTCTTGTAGCAGCATTATAGTTCCAATTTTGGGGGTATTTACGATTCTACAGTTTGTGTTAAGGGATAAAGAGTTTGTGTTTGTTTGAAGACCCTGGCATGTTAACTGCAAGCCACATTTCAAAGGTTCATCTCCGGCCACATGATAGCCAGCCTCACAGAATGATTTACCTGTTAGGTGGAAAGGCAGTGGCTGAAGTTGCAGTCAGTGGTGCAGGTCAGTTTTAGGATGACGGTCATGGATGGGGAGTAGTTGGGAGATCAGAGGAGATTGCAGTTGGATGGGGATGCCAGTTATCACTGAGAATGGGCTCAGTGACTGCAGAGAATCAGGGCTTGGAGATCCTGGATGTTACCTGGTTAGCACCAACTTTGCTGTTGTGAAAGCTGGTGTGTCTCCTACAACAGTGATGAAGACACTCAAAGGCTACTTCATTGATGTAAAGCACTTTGGGATGTCATGAGATTGTGAATGGTACAACATCAATGCAAATCTTTCTTCCTTTCTAACTGTTATCATTGTTCCTAACCTGGACAGCTCATCAAACTGCCTGCTGTCTAGTATGCTCCTCCACATAGCACTTCCTGTTACACTAGGGACATGGTGGAGTAGTGGTAATCTCCTAGGATTAGTAATTTTTGAGCCCAGGTTAATGTCAAAGGGCATGGCTTCAAATCCCACCACAGCAAATAATGAAATTTGAATTCCATAATAAGCTAGCCCAAAGACGACCATGTAACCATTGTTTAAACAAAATCTGATTCAATAATATACTTTATGGAAGGAAATCTGCTGTCCTTAACTGGTCTGGCCAACATGTGACTCTAGAGGTTGATTCAACTGCTGACGGAGTAATTAGGAGTGGGCAGTAAATGCTGACCAGTCAGCAATGCCTGCTTCCCATAAACAAATAAAAGAAGCTACAATAAACCTGAAAAATGTACCCTTTCTTATAATTGTAAATTTTCCTTGTTTTCTTCTCACCATTAGTGGTTGTGTATTTATCCATTTAAATCCCACACTCTGGAATTCCTGTTTAAACCCCTCTACCTCCATTTGTACACTTCCTTAAAAGATCCTCTTTAAAATCCACCAATTTGACCATCTTTTCATCACTCATCCTAATATCCACTTTATTGGCTTGATATACACTCATTTTCTTGATTTCACTTCTATGCGAGATTTTTCTACATTAAAAATATCAGAAAATTCAAGTTACTGGCATATTCTACCCTCCATAAACCTGTATCATCCCTAACTCTGTTGTCTGTAGTTTAAGTCACAGCAAGTCTTGTTTCCCCATCACCCCTGTGCTTGCTGAATTGCACAGACTCCCAGTTAAGCAAAGCCATACCTCAAACATCTCATTCTTGTTTTCAAAATCCCTCCATGGCCTTGCCCATCCCTGTTGTACCTACATCAGGTATACCATCTCACCACGTTGTATGAGCTACTGCTCCGGATGAAGGTTGCTGCCACCATTCTCTTTAATTGTAGGAAACTGTAGAAGCCAGCCTCTCTTCTAGTAGAGGAAAACCACTTCCTGGTCTAACTTGAAGAGGCGCCTGTAGTTAGCAAGATATAAATCATTTCATGTTTGCGACGAGTCACATGTTATGTTGTTCTGAAAGGTATTATTACAAAGATTTTGAGGAGGATCAGATGGTAATTCTCACTCCTTCAAGATTCTAAGTTGTTCTGTCCACAAGCCTATATGAAGTCATCATAGTGGGTCTCCTTAAGGCAGTATTAAACCTTTCAGGTCCCTCTACAGCATTCCCTATCTCTTTAATATCCTCTATCCCTCTGAAGTTTCAACACTCTTCTAATTGTGCACTCTGATGCACTTCCAAATATAATTTGGCTGTCGTATCTTCAGTTTCCTCTGCTTCAAACTGTGGAATTTCTTTTCTACGTCTCTCTGCCTCAATATTTTCCTCCTTAAGGCATTCCTTGAAACCTTCTTCTTTGTCTAAGCATTTGGGGATTATAGGGAAAATGCAGAAAAGTGGAGGTGAGGAATATTGATTCAGCCATGATCGTGTTGGATAACGAAGCAGGCTCGAAGGGCTGAATGACCTACTCCTGTTCCTATTTCGTATGGTCTTATGGTCTGACCTAATATCTTTTGATGTGGTTTGGTGTTGTAATTCCTTTGCCAATGCTCCTTTGAAGTGCCTTGGGTAATTTCATCATTTTGAAGGTGATATATCAACATCAGTTGTTTTTGATCATTGTTTCAAAGTAAAGAATCCTACATCTTGAACACTGGAACTAGCACAGAAGTCAACTACAAATTAACAAATACAAATGCTACAGAGGTAATTTAAATGAAGCCAAAGTGACTACTTCAACAGCAATTTGCACTGTATGAAGTGGAACCCTGCTGGCAGACAACACAAGATTTAAGGATTTTAAACACCAGAACATCAGTGGGAGAAAACAACAGCAGTCAGTCATTCTGCTGAGTACTTACAGCTTCGCACTTCAATTGCAGACATTAGAGGACAGTTCACCTCTTTGCCATTCTGGTGTGGAGACCTTAATCTAGGATGAGGAGACGTATGTCTACCTTGCAAGTCTGTAGCTGGTGTTAACAATGGACTGGGGCAATGAACAAAGTGACTGATATCACACATGCAGAAGAGGAGTAATTGTCCTTAATGACCCAGACAAACAACAGAATATCAGGATAAAGGCTTACTTCCTCACTAGATGAGCCACTGATTCAATTAGAAGTCTTTGAACAAAGAATTGAAGGGGCAATAGACCAAAAGGAAAGTTATACTGCCTATTCAATACAATAAAGGAAGTGGAAGGACTATATAATGGCAATATTAGAAGCATATAGTACTTTAGCCATGAAGCCAGTTTCATGTAAATGACAATATAATTCTATATATTTTCTATTTATACTTTCACAGGATGTGGGCATTGCAGGACAAGCCAGCATTTGTTACCCACCCAAAATAGCCAATGAAGAGGTGGTAGTGAGCTACCTTTACAATCTGCTACAAACTAAAGGAGGGCTGGTGCTATAATTTCAATTCAGGACAGTGTATAACTTGGAGGAGAACTTGGTGATGGTGTTCCCATGCACCCCTTGTCCTAGCTGGTAGAGGTTGTGGATCTGGAAAATTCTATTGAAAGAGGCTTGCTGCAGTGCATGTTGCATATAGCACACATTGCTGCCAATGTGTGTCAGTGGCAGAGGGAGGTTTAAGGAAGGAGATCAAGTGGGCTGTTTTGTCTTGGATGATGTCACACTTCTTGAGTGTTTGTTGGAGCTGCATGCATTCCGGCCAGTGAGGAGTATTCCATCACAATCCTGATTCCTTTATTCTTTCCTTTATTCATACACGGGGTGAGGACATCACTGGCTACACAGCATTTATTGCCTATTCCTAATTGCCCAGAGGGCAGTTAAGAGTCAAGCATATTGCTGTGAATTTGGAGTCACATGTAGGCCAGACCAGGTAAGGATTGCAGTTTCCTTCCCTAAAGGACATTAGTGAACCAGGTGGGTCTTTCTGACAATCAGCAATGGCTTCATGGTCATCATTAGACTCCTAATTCCAGATTTTTTTATTGAATTCAAATTCCACCATCTGCCATGGTGGGATTTGAACCCGGGTCCCCGGAACATTACTTGGGTCTCTGCGATAGCGTAGTAGATGGTGGACAGGTTTTTGGGAGACAGGGCACAAATTATTTGTCACAGAATTCCCAGCCTTTGACCAGCTTTTGTAGCCATAGTATTCATGTGGCTGTTCCATGTTTTATTTATATGGCTATCTGAACAATGTAACCCCCCAGGATGTTCATTACGCCACAAAATAAAACAATGACAAGTACATTAGAGAGACATAACTTCTTAATCAATAAGATCAAGTTGTATTGGATTTATTTATATTATTTCAATAAACTGAAACGTTGTTTGTCCAATGGCTTAACTGAAAGACACAAAGACATAGATTTCAATGGATCTTGTGGCATTGCTATGAGGCATTTATGGCAGATGGCAATATAAAATAAAAACGAATTTTCCGCCTGAGTGACTTAAAGCATTAATTACACCACTTTACATTGCCATTTTGCTAGAAAGGAAAAACCTAAAGGAGATCTAATTGAGGAATATAAGATGCTAAAGGGGATTGACAAAGTAGACGTAGAGGAGATGTTTATTCATGTGGGACTATCAATATAGGACAAAAAGACACAGTTTAGGCTAAGGTGTAGCAGGTTTAAAACAGAGTTGATGAGGAATTACTTCTGTCAAAACGTTGTGAATCTACGAAATTCACTGCCCCAGAGTGTGGTGGATGCCGAGACACTTCATAAATTTTAAGGAGGATATATATTTTGAATTAGAAATGGGGTTGAAAGGTTGTGGAGATCGGGCAGGAAAGTGGAGTTGAGGCCGAGATGTGATCAGCCATGATCATATTAAATGGCAGAGCAGGTTTCAGGGGCTGGATTGCCTCCTCCTCCTTCCTAGCTCTTATGTTCTTATGTAATTGTCATTGCTCTGAATACTCACGCAAATTAATAGTGGTTGCAATTTACCTGCATTCGTGCAATTTTTCACATCCCCGCCACTTAGACTGAAAAACAACAATGCTGGTGGAATGGCTGAATATTATTTACATTGAGAAAGACTGCAGAAAGCTTCAGCACAGAGGGACTTGGAGTCCTCATGCTTAAATCTAAAAGCGAACAAGTTTAGCACTTAATTAGGGAAGGTAAATGTAATGTTGGCTTCTATTTCAAAGGGAATGGAATATAAACTTATAATGGTTTTGCTACAACTATATAAGGTACTAGTTATACCACATTGAAAATACTGTGAATAGTTATGGTTCTCTTATTGAAGGAAAGTTATAGATTCATAGAGTATACAACATGGAAACAGACCCTTCAGTCCAACTTGTCCATGCCAACCAGATATCCTAAATTAATCTAGTCCCATTTGCCAACATTTGACCCATATCCCTCTAAACCCTTTCTATTCATATACCTATACAGACGCCTTTTAAATGTTGTAATTGTACTACCACTTTCTCCAGTAGCTCATTCTATACACACACTACCTTCTGTGTGAAAAATTTGCCCATTAAATCCCTTTTAATTCTTTCCCCTCTCACCTTAAACCTATGCTCTCTAGTTTTGGACTCCCCTACTCTGCGGAAAAGACCTTGGCTATTCACCCTATCCATGCTCCTCATGATTTTATAAACATTTATAAGGTCAACCCTCAGCCGGGTAGATGTGGAAAGGTCGGTAAAACATTGCAGCCAAACATGCAAAGCATCCTTTTATCCAGGTTATATGATGCGGAGTCCCTGGACAGCACACCCTGCCAGTCTTTTCTGTCTTCTATCATGGTGCTGCTCTTAGACGACAATAAATGGCAGAGGCTAAACACATCTGTAACTCTGGATTTACTGATAAAAGCTGTCAGGTCATTTGAGATGAATAAAATTGCCAGAGGGGATCGTTTATTGTTGTGTCCAACTCTGTAACACCATGTTATAATCTGTGAGAAAAATCATGATAGCCTTCAGCTATGGGCAGAAGGAGGTGAGGGAGATTAGAAATTGGCACTACGTTTCACTGCTTCACATGTTCAACAACATTTGGCCTAAATACAGCGACAATTAGGCCTGGCCTACTCTGGAGTTGATCCATCCTGATCAGTCCTGAACTGAACTTGGCTGGAAGGTTGCTGGGAGCTTTGTGCTGTTGAATATGAACTCTTAGGGCTAGGGTAGGATGGTGAATAGATGTTTAATTAGCTTAGACCAGGAGAAAGCCTTTCACCAAAAATCATATCTGCACATGATGGACATGGTCTCCAAAATGGAGTCTGGGGAGTGAATCCATAACATCAGCAAACTTCTCCACACAAACTTCACTAGTGCATGGGGTTTGGAATACTTTCTGATTGAATCTGGAGTCAGACATGATTTTCCTCTCTGCCCTGTCATGTCTGCATGTTGTATTGAATCTTTTGCCGAGTCTATCAGAAAGGATGGGGTTTTAAGAGCAATGATTGTCCTTGGTAGCAGAGAAGTTCAGTCAAAGTCTCTCTGTACATGAATGACTTGTCGTTGTCTTTTGGTCAGATCGACTGCTGGTTCGTAAACAGCTGATGAGCATCTGCGAATATTTTGAATGGCCTTGCTAATCAAAGTATATCATGGCAAGAATAAAGCTATGTTCTTCGGGAACTGGACTGACCAATCCTTTGACCCCTTCACCGCATGTTATGAATGTAAGGTTTTATAAGATGATTTTGGGTCATGCTGAGGCAGGGATGATATAGTTTGTAGCCTAACTGCTCAGTACCAGCCCAGACATGGGAGCGCCAGTGATTGTAATATAACTGTAGATACCAGGAGCTGTAATAGTTCTAATGAATCATTCAACCCCATAGTATCCATATTTAATTCTAAAGTTACAGGAACTAAACTTCATAGGTAAAAATAACCTGCTGAAAGTAAAAATTCTATGGCTGCATCTGTGGCAGATGTCAAGAGCAAAAAAGATCATCCAAAAACTGAGGCTGTGGGATGTTACAACTTGATTAAATGGGAAAGCCTGAACCCACTGGAAGTTGTGAGTACCTGTAACAACTACAAATATATGAACAAAGACCAACAGTAGGCCATTCTGCCCTCCCAGCTTGCCGTGCCATTCAATAGATCGTGGCTGATCTGATTTTAACCTGAACTCTACATTCCTGCATTCTACCGATAACCTTCCATCTCTTTTGTAATAAAGAATCAATCGACCTCTGCCTTAAAAATATTTAAAGACTCTGAGAACAGGAATTCCAAAGATTCACAATACTCCGAGAGATTTTTTTTTCTCTTCATCTCTGTCTCAAACGAATGCCTTCTTATTTTTAAACTATGATCCCTAGTTCTAGGTTTGTCCACAAGAGGAAACATCCTTTCCACATCCACTGAGTCAACTCCCCCCAGGATGTTGTGTTTTCAATTAAATCATGTCTGACTCTTCTAAACTCCAGAGCATCCAGGCTTAGCCTGCTTAGCCTTTCTTCATAAGGCAAACCATTCATTCTATATAATAAGATGTAGAGCTGGGTGAACACAGCAGGCCAAGCAGCATCATAGGAGCAGGAAAGCTTGACATTTCGGGCCTAGACCCTTCTTCAGAAATGGGGGAGGGGAAGGGGGTTCTGAAATAAATAGGGAGAGAGGGGGAGGCGGATAGAAGATGGATAGAGGAGAAGTTGGTGGAGAGGAGACAGACCGGTCAAAGAGGCGGGGATGGAGCCAGTAAAGGTGAGTGTAGGTGGGGAGGTAGGGAGGAGATAGGTCAGTCCAGGGAGGACGGACAGGTTAGGGAGGCAGGGACAAGCTGGGCTGGTTTTGGGATGCGGAAGGGGGAGGGGAGATTTTGAAGCTTGTGAAATCCACATTGATACCATTGGGCTGCAGGGTTCTCGAGCGGAATATGAGTTGCTGTTCCTGCAACCTTCGGGTAGCATCGTTGTGGCACTGCAGGAGGCCCAGGATGGACATGTCGTCTGCGGAATGGGAGGGGGAGTTGAAATGGTTCGTGACTGGGAGGTGCAGTTGTTTAGTGCGAACCGAGCGTAGGTGTTCTGCAAAACGGTGCCCAAGCCTCCGCTTGGTTCCCCCGATGTAGGGGAGGCCACAACGGGAACAGCGGATGCAGTATACCACGTTAGCAGATGTGCAGGTGAACATCTGCTTGATGTGGAAAGTCTTCTTGGGGCCTGGGATGGGGGTGAGGAGGGAGGTGTGGGTGCAGGTGTAGCACTTCCTGCGGTTGCAGGGAAAAGTGCCGGGTGTGGTGGGCCTGGAGGGGAGTGTGGAGCGGACAAGGGATTCACGGAGAGAGTGGTCCCTCCGGAAGGCAGATAAGGGTGGGGAGGGAAAAATGTCTTTGGTGGTGGGGTCGGATTGCAGATGGCGGAAGTGTCGGAGAATGATGCGTTGGATCCGGAGGTTGGTGGGGTGGTACGTGAGGACGAGGGGGATTCTGTTTTGGTTTTTATTGTGGAGAGGGGGTGTGAGGGATGAGTTGCGGAAATGCGGGAGACATGGTCGAGGGCGTTCTTGACCACTGAGGGGGGCAAGTTGCGGTCCTTGAAAAACAAGAACATCTGAGATGTACGGGAGTGGAATGCCTCATCCTGGGAGCAGATGCAGCAGAGGCGAAGGAATTTGGAATAGGTGATGGCATTTTTGCAGGAAGGTGGGTGGGAGGAGGTGTATTCTAGGTAGCTGTGGGAGTCGGTGGGCTTGAAATGGATATTGGTTTCTAGGTGGTTGCTGGAGATGGAGACAGAACGGTCCAGGAAGGAGAGAGAGGTATTGGAGATGGTCCAGGTGAACTTAAGGTTGGGGTGGAAGGTGTTGGTGAAGTGGATGAACTGTTCAAGCTCCTCGTGGGAGCCCGAGATGGCGCCGATACAGTCATCAATGTAATGGAGGAAGAGGCGGGGTTTAGGGCCAGTGTAGGTACGGAAGAGGGATTGTTCCACATAACCTACAAAGAGGCAGGCATAGCTTGGGCCCATGCAGGTACCCATGGCCACCCCCTTTGTCTGTAGGAAGTGGGAGGAATTGAAAGAAAAGTTGTTGAGGATGAGGACGAGTTCGGCCAAGCCGAACTTCATTCTACATATTTTTCTTGTAAAGCTTCTCTGAGCTGCTTCCAACAAATTGATATCCTTTAATCAAACGGTGACCCACCACTAAAAACAGTACTCCAGATATAGTCTCATCAATGCTCTGTATAACTGAATCACAACCTCCCTCCTCTGGTATTCAATTCCTTTCACAATAAAATATAATGATGTATTAGCTTTCCTGACTACTTGTTGTGGCCCTGTGGAGAATGTGCTGTCATATGGATATATAAATACAGCATGGGCTTATCAGTTGCATTGCGACATTCAGAAGGGATAATTTTAAAACAAAGAACTGGGGATGCTATAAATAACGGGATGGGGTTGGGGAAATGCCTGAGTTTATAGTGATTGGCATGGTTCTCAGTGCTTGTGCATGTTGGGAAAAGATGGTAAGAAGTTGCAAAGGACTGAGGAGGCAGTACAGAAGCAATGCAAGTCTGGTGGTGTGGGAGACTGAGGGGAGGCAGACCGGGTGAAGGAAGATGTTGTGGGTATTAGCATGCGCCGTGATGGGAGGTGATAATCCTCTGGAGGTTAGAAGAGTCAGATGTGATTTAATTAAAAAACACAAGACCCTGAGGGGAATTGACTGGGTGGATGTGGAAAGGATGTTTCCTGTTGTGGGAGAATCTGGAACTAGTGGCTTAGATTGAGTGATTATTAGGGTGGCAGAGAGGAGAGTATGGCATTTACCCTAATGGATCAGACAAGGTCACTGGCCATTTTTTGTGGCACTGCTGGCCTTTCCTCCTGGAGACGGCACTGACCTGGGTGACAACCTCAGACCAGACTGTCAGGTTCATGCGGCACAGCTTCCTCTGGTGGTCCACCAGGGACAGGACAACCCTGCCCTGTCCCACCTGTCCACCAAGACTTTGTGATTCATGGTACCAACTTTCCTTTTGCTGCCATCTTGTCATCATCTCATTTAACAAGCATGGCAGATTTGGAATACCAGTGCTTGTCCCGCTCCCTGCAGCATTTTAAGGATGATGCGGATGCAATGGACACTGGTCTTTGGGTGGATATCCGCTGAGTGGTGAGTTGTGGGAAGGTTGCATGGTAATATGGGGTGGAAATTGGATGTGAAAGACGTCATCAAGGTGGGTTTGGCAATTAATGAGACCATTTTGCTAAAACATGGTTAGAGAACTCGCTAAGCCTTATGGCAACAAACCTTCCAAAAACTCAATGCAACTAGCCAAAAATAGTAAGATTCAGCGTCCATATTATCACTTCAGGAAATATACCACAAGACATAAATTATGATCAATTATTAAGTGTTGTGAAAGGTTTCTTTTTGCCTTAACAAAATTATAGGATATCTTTTTTCTTTGGTTAGAAATTCAACAAAAATACATGGTGACAATTAGGTTATTGACGGAATTGGGTGTAACGTTGGTTTTACATTGGCCTGATTTTACTCTCCAATATAAGGGATGGAGAACCATTCTTTCTACCTGAGCCCATAGGTCCCCCACTGTTCGAGTGAAATGGAAGATCCCCCTTTTTCTGAAAGATAGTATAAATTGACACAAAAGAATTCGGAAATAAGATACCAGAGCTTATGAAATAAGTTGTTACTTTCTTTCAATACATCTTTATTGGATGGGAAAGTTTTTGGCAAGTAACAAATGAGCTTCCTTATTTTATTATCTATAAATACCAAGCAGCTGGTAGAAACAGAAAAATCTCAAAAGCGTCTGTTAATAAAAGAAAGTTAGTTCTTGATCAATATCTAATCTTGATTCAGGAACAACCTGCATGTGTTTAAGAAAGATCGGAATGTATTCAGATCTCAAGGCTCATTCGTAACCATCTGACAAGCCTTCCAGAAGTTGCTAAGTTTTAACATGTAGCATTTTTGTGGTAGAAAGAAGAAAGACACCTGCAAATCTAATCTATGAAAAATCAGCAGAATTAAACAACCCTGGAAAAGTGAATCAACAATGAGATTCTCAGAGAATGTGACAGAAAAATTGACAACTCATTATGTCAACAACCACTTTTATGACTTGTCTGCCTCCTCTCCACCTATCCTCTCCTCTATCCATCCTCTATCCGCCTCCCCCTCTCTCCCTATTTATTTCAGAACCCTCTTCCCCTCCCCCATTTCTGATGAAGGGTTTAGGCCCGAAACGTCAAGTTTTCCTGCTCCTATGATGCTGCTTGACCTGCTGTGTTCATCCAGCCCCATGCTTGTTATCTCACTTTTATGACTGTTTGCTATAGCAATTTTGAATATAGTGAAATTTTCTGAGGTGCTTCTTTGGAGCTTTAGAAAACAAAATTTGACTCTGGCCCACTTAGAAAGAAATTAGGGCAGATAAAATGTTTGGTCAGAAGCAGTGACACTGGAAGAAAATGCGGTAACGAGTTGGAACTTTGAAGGGAGGAAATTCTGAACCTTAACCTTGGCTGAAGGCACATATGGCGATATGGAGCTTGTGCATGTGGCTTTCAGTAGCTGATGAGTTGAGCTGGGTTGAATTTGTGCAATGCTATGAGGGGTGGTTGGAAGCTAATTTTGTTACAATATTACAACATTTAAATACTAAAATAGCAAAGTCCAAACACAATTTACATTACTGAGTCAATTGAGAGCAAATTGCTCATCCTTTCAAGTTACTAAATTCCCCTCAGTATGTATGTCAAATGAAATTGGTAGACTGCAAAAATATAATCTGGGCTACCAGGACAGTGTTGAAGAACTCTGAAGTGTCAGTGTGAAACATTAAAATTTGTCCCTTTCTACCTGGTCAGATCCCAAGGCACTATTCAAAGAGGAGCAAAGATTTCTTGAATCTTGTTCAATATTTATCCTCAACCAACACCTTAACAACAGATTAACTGGTTGTTTGTCAGATTTATGTTTGTGGAGCTATTTTCTATTCAACTTGTGTTTTTTCTACATTGACTGTGACTCATGGTTGCAAGGTGGAACAGATATTAGAAGTGTAGACAGTTGAAGGGGAATAAAATTTGATATACCGGATGAATTGTAGGATCAAACTGGAGTACATGTGAAAAAGAATGAGCATGGGAATCAAGGTGCTCAGTTAACCTGGATCAGTTAATTTACATTTGCATCCATAGTATTTAAATGATGGCTGTCTGCATTTAGCCCTAGGTACACCATACATTGACTGCATGAAGTGTTAGAGGAAAAGTATGGGGAATGAAACTTGGTGAAATGGGAGATGTGGATGAGTTTACCAGTGGTGCTCTCGAATAATTTTATACCGTTAGTTGCATGGCCTGTGTCATGTCTCTGGTTTTCAATAGTTACAAATAATCGCAGTTTAGATTCAAATGCTGGAACTTCATTGAGTGTATTCTCAATGTGGTTAGTAGTCTGATTGACACATTGTTGCTAGTCACGTGGCTGTAGCATGGCTGTAAAATGTGACACTGCTGGTCCTAGTTCCTACAGACAGTTTACCAGCTGTCTCCTTGGTGCAATAATCTGTGTGTGTACATTCTCTGATCTTCAGCAAAACAGGGAGATAATCATTCCAATCAGTGTCTGATGCTGGGTTAATGTCAGCAATGCCATTTTTGAATGTCAGCCTCCAGCCAATTTTCTTAACATAGCACAGTTGAATATCAGTTCAATTGCATGTAGGAGTCTGCAGAATTCTTAATTAAATAACCGTGAACTACTTATAAGTTATTTCTTCCAGCTGTTAATGTCACTCTCCATGTTTTTGGAGTTTTTACATACGTCATTGAAGTTTCATTAGTCTCTAGCTGGTGAAGTACTATTCTAGTGGTTTAAAACACTTCCCTTGTGGAATACTCTATCTGGAGCAGCACTGTGACAATGAAAAGAGGTGATGCCAAGCGGGAAAACTGCTGGTAGAGGGAAAACAAGAACATGGAGTGGAGAGATAGTAGGAACTGCCGATGCTGGAGAATCTGAGATAACAAGGTGTAGAGCTGGATG
>JAHRHZ010000013.1:13086723-13111400 GCA_024137785.1 Ginglymostoma cirratum | reverse complement strand
GGGCCTAGACCTGAAACGTCAGCTTTCCTGCTCCTCTGATGCTGCTTGGCCTGCTGTGTCCATCCAGCTCTACACCTTGTTAACATGGAGCTGAGCTGTCTACAGGAGGCCATGCTCTGCTCAGCGTCTTTAGGGAGCAATTCTCTCACTTAGGCCTCAGTGTGGACCAATGCATGAGATGTCCTCACTTCACTAAAGAGGTTGTGGTTGAAATCAAATAACTGTTGCAATCACATCCTTTACCTCAACCTATAAACATTAAAAGGTCTGCGGCTGCCACGCTGACCAGAGTTCTTCACTCATGTTGTCTGGCTTCTCCTGGGCTACTTCTGAATAAATGTGCAACATCTTTTAGCTTGCGACACAATGGATGTCATCAAGCCTCTCAGTGCAAAGAGCTCCAGTTTCTTCTGATTTTCCCCCGATTCAGAGACAAGTGAGTTGAATAACTGGAGGCTTTTCCATGTTGTATGGTGGCATTGACTACATGCATATTGCTTTGCACGCTCTTCAGGTTGACTTTGTCATTTTCTTCAAATGAAAGGTCTTCCACTCTCAATGTGTAGATGTGTGTGACAACAGGCAATGCATCATCCAGCTGGAAACCGGATATCCTGGCACTAGTCATGATTCATTAATTCTGTGGGAGTCATCTGTGCTAACACACTCTTTCTCCCACACCCGCACGCGCACACTCACTCTCCCACACCCGCACACACGCGCATGCATGTACATACACACACCACACACATACGCACATATGCACACACTCTCCCCCTCCTCTATCTCTCTCTCTCACACTCACAAACACACACACACACACACACACACACAAATAAATCTATGGGGTGAATTTGTATTTACTGATACATTATATTTTGTTCAAAAACACACAATTTATTGACAGTCAGTCAATGTGACGTTTTATAAATTCCTACTTTAGAAATAAAATCAGTCTGACTCCAAATATAAACACAAACAGATTTTAAACAAGGCTTCACACCTAACAAGCATTGTCTGATCTAAAATGTCACCTCTTCTTTACGCTGATAAAACCTTTAGTTCTCTCAGGGCAGTGTCTTGAAAGAAATTTGGGGATTTACATGTACATATTAATCAATTCAAACCTTCTAATTGATTAAAGGTTTAACAGCATATTAGGTTTGTTTCATACATCCTCATCAGTTGTGTGACACTTTGATATTTTACTTGTAAATTCCGTGTTCTCTGTGTTTCTTTCTCACTTCTCCTGACAAAGGGCTATGCTCCGAACGCTTGTGTTTTCAAATAAACTTGTTGGACCATAACCTGGTTTCATGTGATTTCTGCCCTAACTGCTTTTGAACCACTTCAGGAAATCTAAAGCTGACTATTGGGCAGTAAGGGGAATCATTGACAATGTGAAGGTGTTTGGCACGCTTGCCTTCATTGCTCAGTCCTTTGAATTTCGGAGTTGGAAAGTCATCTTGAGGTTGTACAGGACATTGGTGAGGCCTCTTCTGGTATACTATGTGCAGTTCTGGTCGCCCAGTTATAGGAAGGATATTATCAAGCAGGAGAGGGTTCTGAAGAGATTTACCAGGATTTTGCTGGGTATAGAAGGTTTAAGTTATAAAGATAGGCTGGATAGGCTGGGATCTTTTTCACTGGAGTGTAGGAGGTTGACAGGCGACATTATAGACGTTTATAAAATAATGAGGGGCATAGATAGAGTTAAATGGTAGTTGTCTTTTCCCTAGGATGGGGAATTCAAGACTATGGGGCACATTTTTAAGATGAGAAGAAAAAGATATGAAAAAGACATGAGGCAAATTTTTTGCGCAGCATATGGTTGGCCCGTGGAATGAACCTCCTGAGGAAGTGGTGGATATGGGTACACTTACAACATTTAAAAGACATATGGATAGATACATGAATAGGAAAGGTTTGGAGGGATATGAGCTAGGAGCAGGCAGGTGGGACTGGTTTGGGATTACATTCATCATGGACCAGTTGGACTCAAGAGTTTGTTTCCATGCTGTATGACTCTATGACCTCAATGCCAGCATTTCAATATCCCACCCTGACCTCTGTGCATTCCAGCCCAGTGTCTCACTATCTGTAGATCCTTCCCAAAGCTATCTCAGCCTCTGAAGCAAATTATCTGAAGTCATTCTGGAAGGGTAAACGATAGTGCAGCAGTTAAGAGTCTAAATTGGAAGAAGGCTAATTTCAATATCATTAGACAAGATCTAGCAAACATAGACTGGGAGAAGGTAAGTCTACATTTGGAAAGTGGGAGCCTTTTAAAAGTAATATAGTGAGAATTCAGAGCCAGCATACTCCTTTTAGAATGAATGGCAAGTGCAGCAAATCCAGGGAACCCTGAATGTTGAGGGAATTCAACAGAATTACCAAGGAAAGAATGGGACCCATTAGAGACCAAAGGAACATCCTCTGCCTGGAACCAGTGTACGTGGGTGAGGTCTTAAATGAATATTTCTCATTTGTATTCACAGAGGAGAAAGACAGTGTAGCTGGGGATATCAGCTGGGATGGTGAGGTTCTAGAACATGTTTACAAGGATGTATTAGATATTTTAGCAGGCACAAAGGTGCATTAATCCCCAGGGCCTGATGAGATGTACCCCAGGCTGCTATGGAAGGCAAGGGAGGAGATTGCTGGGGCTCTGGCGGGTATATTTAATACTTCACTGGTCACAAGCAAAGTGTAAGATGACTGGAGGATACCTAATATGGTCCCTTTATTCAAGAAAGACAGCAAAGATAGGCCAGGTAATCACAAACCAGTTAGTCTGACATCGGAGGTAGTGAAATTATTGGAAGAAATTCTGAAGGACAAGATTAATCAATACTTGAAAAGGCAGAGATTGGTCAGGGAGAGTGAGCATGGACTTGTTAGGGTGAGATCCTGTTTGTCTAATTTAATTGAGTTTTTGAAAATGTGCCTAAACGTATTGATGAGAGTAGTTTGGTTAAGGTGGTTTACTGGACTTCAGTAAGGCCTTTGACAAGGTCCCACATGGAACTCTGGTCCAAAAGGTAAGAGCCCACAGGATCCAAGGTAAGTTGGCAAACTGGATCCAAATTTGCCTCATAAGTATGAGGCAAAGGGTGATGGTGGAGGGTGTTTTTTTGTGATTGGAAGCTTGAGACCAGTGGTGTAACACAGGGACTGATGCTGGGACATTTGCTATTTGTTAAGTATATAACAATTGAATATGGTTTAGATAGTAAGTTTATAGACAACACAAAAATAGGAAATGTTCTTGATAGTAAGGAGGATGGTCTCAGGCTACAGTCTGATATTGATCAGCTGGTAAATTGGGCAGAGCAAAGGCAGATGTAATTTAATCCTGACAGGTGTGAGGTGATGCATTTTGGCAGGTTTAATATGTGCAGGAATTACACAATATATGGTTGGTCCCTAGGGAGCACTGAGGATCAAATGTACTTTGGTTTACAAGTCCATAGATTCCTGAAGCTGTCAGCAAAAGTGGACTGGCTGAGAAAGAAGGTATACAGAATGCTATTTTCTGATGAAGGGTCTAGGCCCGAAACATCAAGCTTTCCTGCTCCTATGATGCTGCTTGGCCTGCTGTGTTCACCCAGCTCCACACCTTGTTATACAGGATGCTTGCCTTCATTAGCTGGGGTGTTGAATGTAGGAGCAAGGAAGTCTTGTTACAACTTTATAAAAAAATTGGTGGGCCACAGATGGAATACTCTGTGCAGTTCTGATCACCATTCTATCAGAAGGACATGATTGCATTGGAGAAGATGCAAAGGAGATTTACCAGGATGTTGTCTAGGATGAAAAGTCTCAGTTATAACATGAGACTAGTTTGTTTTCCTTGGAACAGTGGGGTTTGAGGGGAGAATCTGATTGAGGTGTACAAAATTATGAGAAGCCTAGACAGGGTAGATTGTGACAACATTTTCCCTGTAGCAGATGTATCAAAGACTAGATGATATGCGTTTGAGGTGAGGAGCAAGTGATTCAGAGGAGATCTGTGGAAATAGTTTTACAGTCAGAGATTGTTAGAAATATGGAACTTGCTGCCTGAGAGGGTGGTGGAGGCAGGTATTCTCAGAACACTTAAGAAGCATCTGGATGAGCCCTAAAATGCCCAGGCATAAGAGGCCATGGACTAAGTGTAGGTAAACGGGATTAATGTAGTTTGGTGTTTGCTGGTTGACAGAGACACAGTGGGCCAAAGGGCTTGTTCTTATGTTGTATGACTATTTTTTCCTTATTCTTCCATGGGATGCGAGCATTGCTGGTAAAGCCAACATTTGTTTTCTGTCCTAAATTGCCCTTGAACTGAATGGATTTTCAGGCCATTTCAGAGGGAAGTTCTGAGTCAACCACATTTCTGTGGAGCTGGAATAAATTAATTTGAATTAGCTTTATTGTCACATGCATTCGAATGAGTGCAGTGAAAGGTTTCCAAGTTACCACTTACAATACCATCTTATGTACAGGAAACGTAGGTCCAGATACTTAAGTGCTTGGTTTAAAATGGAAAAAAAATTCCAACATAGGAATAAAAAGGAAAAATAAAACAACAGTACACAATTTACAGTCCTTCCACCCTAGTCCATGCCGGCACCTGGTCTCCAGACCACGTCAGGATTTGAAAGTCGAGACATTGCCTCCAGTCCACAATGGGGACACATCTCCTCCCAAAGGCCTCCAATCCGGGACTTGCCTCCAGTTCACGTTGGGGACAGGTCCATCCCCCATTGAAGGCCTCCAGTCCACGCACTGACCTCACCTCCATTCTCGACCGATTCTGACCGAATATGTTTAAAGAGTTTTTAAGAAGTTTGAAAACACAAACAAAAAGAAAAGAAATGGATGAGCTCTGGTACGGGAGCCCTGCTCCATCACCATCTTGCAGGATCATTCACAAGTGAGCAGATTTCCTGTCCTAAATGGCATTAGTGCCCCTGACGGGCTTTTGCAAAAATCATTCAATGGACCTCTTTAATGCAACTACCTTACTTTTCCAGATTTATTCACTGAACTCAAATTCTACCAGCTGCCATGCTGGGTTTGAATCCATGAACAGCCCTAGCTCCTAGGTTAGTAGTCCAGTGATATTACCACTGCACCACCAGCAGCACCTCCCCTTACACACATTGTACTGTTTTATTTTTCCTTTTTATTCCTATGCTGGACTTTTTATTTATTTATTTTTTCTATTTTAAGCCAAGTACTTAAGTATCCATACCTACGTATCCTGTACCTCCCCTATGCTGGTACTTGGAGTGTAAGATTAAATGGTTCCATTTCTTGAATATCTGCAAACTGTTAAGTTGAGGTGAAGTGAAAGGAGAAAGTAAAAAGTATATTGACACAGAGAAGTTCAAGGAGAGAATGAGGTTTAGATATATAGATTGTCTCATCATTCATCCCAAACAGTAACCACACTGTCCTTCCCATGATGGCTTCCATGGTGGTTCATAAACGCAGGTGCACTTGTCCTTTGCCATTTCTTTGCTGCTGCCTGTCGTTGTGTGTCATATTCTCATGCAGGAAACATGCTACTGAGTGTCCTGTAATATGCTCGGATGGTGTGACTGTCATGGCTAAATAGCAGCCTGTGATAGTGAACTCTGGTTTATAGATGCAAAGCCTGCAAAAGTGATGTGTGAGTGGCAGTTAGCGAAGGGTATGGATGGTAGGATTGTTTCCTGATTGATAAGAATTGCTACTAGGTAATGCTAGGGATTAAGTGAATCAAACAGCGGTCAATTCTTTTGATGTAATCGGTAGGAGATGCCATGTGTCACTCGCCTTGATGGTTTAAGTGAGATTATTAAGTATCTTCCTGCACTTTGTCCATATCTTGAGGAGCAACACTTTGCTATTGACCTTTACTGGCGCCCCTTCCCACCGCCCCACTGCCTCCTGTGTATATGCTGTCTTGCAAAGCTCCTACTACAGATGCAGTCACGATGTACTTCACCTTTAGGGGGCTGCCTTGAAGTAATGCTGGAGACTTCTGATATTGAGCTTCCTGCTGCTGCCTGCAACCTATAAACTGGCAAGATTGGCTGCATGCAGAAATCATTTAAACCAATTTGCAGCACAGATTTACTCCCCATTCTCCCCAAAGGGTCTTAAAATTAGCTCACAACATCTGTGTGAAATTGCAATTATCCTTAATATCAAAAATATTTTGTTATTCTTTTCACCTTTCTTGTAATTTTCACAGTCTCCTTTGACGTCTTCCTATTCTTCTAATGCTCACCCTTGCGCTGCTCCTTATCCTGATATAGTCTTTCAGCTATTGTTTGCAGCTGGTTCTAAACACGTACGTATTGATTATGGATGCATCATTCAGAAGACCCCCTTTTGCTTTTCAGGATGTTTGCTTGCTTTTCAACTCACTATTCGCCTCTTGCATAGATTCCACTGTTAATCTTTAATTTCTCCAATCTTAATGTAGCTAATTGCTTCCTTACAATTTCTATTTTAACCTTGTTTAAATTTAAAACCTTGACTTACAATCTTCCTTTTCACAGCCTGGTGCCATGGATTAGCACGCTAACATTTCACCTCTAAGACCTGAGGTCCATTCAGCACTGATTGATGGAATATAATTCTCTTCTTAAAGTGTGATAGTGAATTCAATTGTATTAATGTCACTGTAGCCAAGGTGCCTGTTTACTACCATATCATGGACTATTCTGCTTCATTACTCATGACTCCTGCTTTCTTTCAGTGTTGTGATAAGCTTCAGAAACAAACTAACAAACAATTTTATAATTCTTAATCATAGGTGTAATAATATTATTGATTTTTTTATGAACAATTTTATAAATACTGATTAATAAGCACAAGAATTATTCTGGAAACACTCACCCAATTATTTTAAGTGTGAAAAAATGAAGTCTACCTTTTTATTTTGCAATTATAGGAGAAAATTTCATGGCTGCACAGTTTTTTTGCTGAGTTCGAGAAAAAGAGTTAATTTGTTTGGCAACATTGAGCACATACTGCATTAAGATTCCAAGTATGTCCATTTTATAAAGAGTGGATTGTTCAAATAATTGAAAGTATTATACTTGCAATTTGTGCAAGGGATGATACACTGCTATTGAGCCATTTTCACCATATTGTTTTCAGTAAACTATGAAACTACAACTGAATGTAAAGCATGATTATAAAGCTGATCACTGAAGCGATAATCTGCTACTGGAGTCTACGTTTTCAATTGCAATCATGTTTATTCTGTTTCTTTTTTAATTGTGGAGAAATTAAATCAATTGCCGAGATATATAGCAGATGGCAATTATAGCCCGAATGATTTAGCATGTATTGTACATCTCTTAAAATTGCAAAACAACTCTAAAGAGCTCTTTGATGAGTATGTAATCTAAGTCTCATTTGTATGGTGCCTTTTAATTATGTTTCAGTCATAGTCAAACTAAATCCAGAATCTGTTTATTCTTTGTATGGAATTTATTCTATGGATTTAACCCATTTAGGGATGAGCTCCAACCGCACTGATACTCGGGAAAACTAGAATGGTAATAATAAAAAAGACACTGTAATGGTTTAGCACAGTGTTTCCCAAACTTTTTCCCATTGTAACCCCATGTCAAGGCTTGGAAACTGTCCTGATCCCTCAGTGAGATCTGAGAGAGCACAGTAAAATGGGGCTGTTAGATCAGGAGCTCAGCTGTTATACCTTGGTTGGAACTCCATGAGAGCTCAGCACTCCACCATTCCAGCTTGAGATCTGACTTGGATTCCTGATCTCTATTTTGGGAAGCACTGGTTCACAGTTTGCTGGAGGTTCATAACATTGGAATGACATATCTCTGGGTTTTGTTTTGCTGAACAAATGTCCCAAGAAATTAGTGAGTTACACTCTTATGCCAACTGTATCCTAATTTCCTAAGACATTTACTCTGCTCCACTGAAGCATTTGCAAAAAGCATGATAAATCTAATTATCTTAGTTCTTCCCCATTTCAAATCAGAGGTGAAAGTGGATTTCTCGAGGTCTAAGCTAATTTTCTCACTGAAGGCACTTAGACTGAAAAGTAAAGATGCAGATGGACATGATTTATACCTCACATGTGCTTCTCTACTTGTGAGGACCGTCAAAAGTGTGAAATTTCATCTGCGCTGTCTGGAATCACGTGACTGGACTTTTACATATATGTTAGAAATAGTTTACATTTTGCTATCAAAAAACAAGTCATCCTTTCATTCTGAAGTAGACCTCTTGAGGTAAATCCGATATGTTTGAATCAGTTTTATTGATTTGTTACTTCTTTTTAAATTGAGAATATATGGAATTTAAGCATTGCTGTCCCTAATTGCACTTCTGAATGTGGTGATGATACACCTTCTTGAACTGTAGTAGTCCATTGGAAAGAGGTACACTCAGTACTGTTAGGGACACAGCCTCTTCTCAATTAGTCTTGCATCTTATATGTAACAAACCCTCTCCAAAATTTAAGCAGAATTATTTAGATATATTTCAGTGTAGTGAGCCAAGCCATAGAGAGGAGTACTTTGTTTACTGATATTCTACAAATAGCTGACACAGATATAATGGGGCAAATTACCTCCCCTTTCCTCATGGACAAAGGCAGCCCCAACTTCAGGTTGTCTGTCAATTCTGAAAGCTTTGCCTTACTCACCTTCTGTAAACTGCTCCAAGTGACTTCTTCCATACCCAGGAAACTTTTAGCCACTGAAAGAGCCATTATTACCCAGAACACACCCGATTTAAACCGAATGCAGCACCCAAAAAAAGCGCACGAACACTCACCACTCACTGTCTTTAAGTCCAATAATCCTAAACCCAACATGTAATTAGACACTTTGATCCCGACAGGAGTCCCTGATTTGAAAAGAAGCAGAGCAAAACTCCTCAAAACATATCAAGGAGGTAGCCTAGATCCTAACTTTTATCTTATTTAAAGGCGAGTGTAAGGTGTTGTGTTCCAAATATGATTCAATTGGCCAAACTACTAGGCTTTAAGCAAAACACACTTTATTCTTACATTGCATTTAAAATACAAACAAAGAAAAGAATTGGCATAACTTTAATTCGATTGAAAAAATTAACAAAATAATATATTATTTAAGTACTACTCATCAACTATTCCAGTAAAGCAGCATCCCATAAACACACTCTTAGCAAAGACAAACTCATCGAAGCAGGTTTCCCTCACTTGCTATTGCCTCCAGTCCAGAAGGAAGGAACACTGAAAGAATGAATCTAGCAGCAGAAATAGAACTCCAGTTTTTTGCAGCAGCAGAGAGAGAGCCATATCGAGCAGCTTCAACTCCAAAACCCTTAACTTCAACAACTGAAAGCAAAACTAAATCCTGGGTTTGTTTGAGCCTCAGCCATGCCTCTTTAGTCTAATTTTTAAAAAAACAATATTTATCCAGCTTTCTATGGACAATAAACCTCACATCCAGGTTTACAGCAACTCTCTTCAAGATAAACAGGACAGAAGAAAACACTTTTAAAGGCACATCTCATGACACTAGTGATTTGTTTTCCTAGAATTTTTTACCTTCCACCTGAGCTATGAACACTTTGTAACTATATACTGCCCCAACTTCGATTATACCAACATTCTCTACCCTTATGCCTGACTCAGCAATACCTGTGCTGGTTTTATCTGCTGTTTAAATATGTGACGTTGTACCTGACTTTCCAATATTGAGGCCAATTATAGCACTGCCTCTATTGCCCTCCACCCCCCCAAAAAATTACTTTACCTGTTGGGAATACATATTGTACAAAGGGACATGCATTAAATGGAAATTCCTGTAAGTCTTAATGACTTTTTAAAATTTCCTTGAGGGATGTTGCTGGCTGGGCCAACATTTATTGCCTGTCCTTACTTGTCCTTGAGAAGGTGGTGGTCAGCTGCCTTCTTGAACCAGTGTAGTCCATTTGGGGTAGATGCACTCAGAATATCATGAGGGAGGGAGTTCCAGCGTACTGACCCAGCAACACTGAAGGAACAGGTCAGGATAGGTGTATGACTTGCAGAGGAACTTGTAGGTGATGTTGTTCCTTTGTCTTTCTAAATGATAGTGGCTGTGGGTTTTAAAGGTGTCATCTAAGGAGTTTTGGTGAATTTCTGCAGTGCAACATAGTACACACTGCTGTTTCAATGAATCTGTATTTGAGGGAGTGAATGTTTGTTGATGTGGTCAAGCATGCTGCTTTGTCTTGGATGGTGTCAAGGTTTTTGTGTTGTTGGGGCTGCACTCATCTAGGCAAGTGAAGAGTATTCCATCACACTCCTGACTTGTGTCTTGAAGATGCTGGACAGGCTCTGGGGAGTCAGGACGTGAGTTATTCACTACCACAAGGTATTGATTTTAGGAGATTCCGCGATGGAGATGTCATTAAATATTTAGGGCATACAGCTAGGTTCTTTATTGTTGGAGGTGGTCATTTTCTGTCACTTACGTGGTGTGAATGTTATTTATCTCTTGTCAGCCTTATCGTGGATATTGTCCAGGCTGTGCTGCATTTGGACATGGACTGCTTCATTGTCTGTGGAGTTGTGAATCGTGTTGAATATTGTGCAATCATGCACAAATAAATCCATTCAGTCCTGAAGAAGGGTAATACCCGAAATGTTGACTGCTCCTTTCCTCCAGATGCTGCCAGACCTGCTGCGTTCTTCCGGCCTCCTATTTGTCTATGGTGAAGAAGCTTAAGATGGTTGGCCCGAACTCTATCTTTAGCAAAGATATCTTGGAGCTGACATGGCAGACCTCCAAAAACCACAACCATCTTCCTTTTTTGATAGACATAACTTCAACTGTGGAAAGACTTCCTCCTGACTCCCAAAGATTCTGGAACTTCTTGATGCCATGTTTGTATTTTCAATGTGTATTCAAAAATGGACCAGCTCTGTATTGGAGGAGCAAATAAAGACATAGAGTCATAGAGTCATATTGTATGGAAACAGATCCTTCAGTCCAACTTATCTGCGCCAACTAGACATCCCAATCTGACCTAGTCCCATTTGCCACCATTTGGACCATATTCCTCTAAGCCCTTCCTACTCGTGCACCAGTCCAGATGCCTTTTAAATGTTTTAATTGTACCAGCCTCCACCAGTTCCTCTGCCAGATCATTACATACATGAGTCAACCTCTGCATGAAAATGTTACATTTCAGGTCCTATTTCAATCTTTCCCCTCTCAACATAAGGTTGGTAAGGAGCAGTAAGACTGTGCTATTTTCTTGGTCTGTAGCTTGTTAAGGTGCAAAGATTGTTAAGGTTGTAAGGAGAAGTTTTGGAGTTCCCTGCCCTGGGAAAAGATCTTGGCTATTCACCCTATCCATGCCCCTCATGATTTTAGAAACCTCTATGTGGTCACTGCTCAGCACTCCAGGGAAAAAACAGCCTAACATCTCCCTATGGCTCAAACCCTCTGATTCGGCAGCATACTTGTAAAACCCTTTTACACCCTTTCAAGTTTAATAACATCTTTCCTATAGCAGGGAGACCAGAATTGTACGCAATATTCTAAAAATGGCTTCAACTATGTCCTGTACAGCCATAAACATGATGTCCTAATTCCTATACTCAATGCACTGATCAATGACGGCAAGTGTGCCAAATGCCTTCTTCACCACCCTGTCTACCTGGAACTCCACTTTCAAGGAGCTATGCATCTGCATCCCTAAGTCCCTAAGTTCACCAACACTCTCCAGGGCCCTACTATTAACTGTATAAATCCTGCCCTGGTTGCCTTACCAAAATGCAGCACCTCAAACTTATCTAAATTAAACTCCATCTGCCACTCCTTGGCCCCTTGCCCCATCTGATCAAAGTCCTATTGTACTTTGAAATAATCTTCTTCTTTGTCCTTTGCACCATCAATTTTGGTGTCATCTGTAAACTTACTAATAACTCCTCCTATAGTCACATCCAAATCATTTATATAAATGACAAAAAGCAGTGGACTCAGAACCGATCCTTGTGGCACACTGCTGGTCACAAGCCTCCAGTCCAAAAAGCAATCCTCCACCAGTACCCTCTGTTTCCTACCTTCAAGCCAATTTTCTATCAGTCCTTGACTTTCCAAATGCATGTAAATCCTGTCCCTTAGAATCCCCTCCAAAAACTTGGCGATCACTGACATAAGGTTCACCGGTCTGTCGTTCCCTGGCTTTTCCTTATCACCTTTCTTAAATAATAGCACCACACTAGACAACCTCCAGTCTTCTGCTTTCTCGCCTGTTGCTATCGATGGTACAAATATCTCAGCAAGAGGCCTAGCAATCTCTTCCCCAGCTTCCCACAAAATTATGAGATGCATCTGGTCAGGTCCTGGGGATTTATCCATGTTTATGTGTTTTAAGACGTGCAGCGTCTCCTCTTCTGTAATATAGACACTCTCCAAGAGATGACTATTTATTTCCCGAGTTTTCTAGCTTCCATATCCTTCTCCACAGTAAAAAATGGTGAGAAATACTCATTTAGTATCTCCTGTGAATCCACACATAAATGGCCTTGTTGATCTTTAAGGAGCCTGATTGTCTCCCAAATTACTTTTTTGCCCTTAATGTATTTGTAGAATCTCTTTGGATTCTACATAACCCTATTTGCCAAAGACATTTTGCGTCCCCTTTTTGGCCTCTTGATTTCCCATTTAAGTATACTCCTACTGCCCTTATAATCCTCTAGGGATTCACTTGATCCCAGCTGTCTATACTTGACAAATGCCGTTTTTTTTATTGACTGAAGCCACAATTTCTCTAGTCATTCAGCATTCCCCACACCTACCAGCCTTGCCCTTCACCCTAACAGGAACATAATGTCTGCGAACTCTCGTTATCTTCTTTTTAAAGGCCTCCCACTTTCCACCTGCCCCTTAAGGTAGAGTTCTGGGCCAACCATTTTCAGCTTCTTTATCAATGACTTTCCCTCTATCATAAGGTCAGAGTGGATTTATTTGCTCTTGATTGCACAACGTTCAACACCATTCAGAACTCCTCAGACACTGAATCAGTCCATGTCCAAGTGTAGCACAGCCTGGACAATATCTGGGATAAGGTTGACAAGGGTTAATAAACATTCGCAACACGCAAGTGGCAGGAAATGACCACCTCCAACAACAAATAACCTAACCATATACCCTAAATCTTTAATCACATCTCCATTGCAGAATCACCTACTATCAACAGCTTGGGGAAGTGAATAGTCTTTCCTAACCAGCTTTTGAAAGTTCTTGCCTAACGCCATCAAAATTGGCCTCACTCCAATTTGGAACTTTAAGTTTTTGATCAGGTCTATCCTTTTCTATACCTATTTTAAAACCAATAGAATCATGATCACTGGCCCCAAAGTGATCCTGCACTGACACCGCAGTCACTTCCCATGCCTTATTTCCCAAAAGAAGGTCACATTTACTTCTTCTCTATTAGGTACATCCATATACTGAATAAGAAAATTTTCTTGTTCACACTTAACAAATACCTCCCCGTCAAAGCCCTTAACTCTATGGCAGTCTCAGTCTATGTTTGGAATGTTAAAATCCATTACCATTGCAAGCTTATGATTCTCACAGGTATCTGAGATCTCCTTACATATTTGCTTCTCAATTTTCCACTGACGAGTGGAGGGTCTGTAATACAATCTTAACAAGGTGATTATCACTTTCCTATTTCTCAGTTCCACCCATATAATGTTCTGGATGTTCTCCCAGGAATATCCTCCCTTAGTACAACTGCTATGTTATCCTTAACCAAAAATGCCTCTCTTGCCCCCCTTTCTATTCTTCCTATAGCATCTATACATTGGAATATTAAGCTGCCAGTCCTGCCCCGCTCTGAGCCATGTTTCTGGAATAGCGATGATGTCCCAGTCCCATGTTCCCAACCATGCCCTGAGCTCATCTGCCTTACCTGTCAGGCTTCTTGTATTGAGATAAATGCTTACAGAGATAGTAGGAACTGCCGATGCTGGAGAATCTGAGATAAAACGTTATGGAGCTGGATGAACACAGCAGGCCAAGCAGCATCAGAGGAGCAGGAAAGTTGACGTTTCGCATCGAGACCCTTCTTCGGAAATGGGGGAGGGGAAGGGGATTCTGAAATAAATAGGGAGAGAGGGGGAGGCGGATAGAAGATGGATAAAGGAGAAGATAGGTTGAGAAGAGACAGACTGGTCAAAGAGGCGGGGTTAGAGCCAGTAAAGGTGAATGTAGGTGGGGAGTTAGGTGGGAGATAGGTCAGTCCAGGGAGGACGGACAGGTCAAGGGGGTGGGATGAGGTTAGTGTGTAGGAGATGGGGGTGGGGCTTGAGGTGGGAGGTATGGTTAGTGAGGTGGGGACGAGCTGGGCTGGTTTTGGGATGTCGTCGGGGGAGGGGAGATTTTGAAGCTTGTGAAGTCCACATTGGTACCCTTGGGTTGCAGGGTTCCCAAGCGAAATATAAGATGCATCTCATGTTTCGTTTGGGAACCCTGCAACCCAAGGGTATCAATGTAGACTTCACAAGCTTCAAAATCTTCCCTCCCCCGACGACATCCCAAAACCAGCCCAGCTCGTCCCCACCTCCCTAACCATACCTCCCACCTCAAGCCCCCACCCCCATCTCCTACACACTAACCTCATCCCGCCCCCTTGACCTGTCTTTCCTCCCTGGACTGACCTGTCCCCCACCTAAATCCCCACCTACATTCACCTTCACTGGCTCTAACACCGCCTCTTTGACCTGTCTGTCTCCTCTCAACCTATCTTCTCCTTTATCCATCTTCTATCTGCCTCCCCCTCTCTCCCTATTAATTTCAGAATCCCCTTCCCCTCCCCCATTTCTGAAGAAGGGTCTCGATGCGAAACGTCAACTTTCCTGCTCCTCTGATGCTGCTTGGCCTGCTGTGCTCATCCAGCTCCACAACGTTTTATTTGAGATAAATGCTGTTTAATTTACCAGTCTTACCTTGTTCTCTGCCTTGGTCTTGCTTGCCTTGACTGTTTAACTTGCTCCTCTTCTCTACTCTGCTAACCTCTTTTCTCACTATCTCTTTGCTGCCCCTGCCCCCACCCCCTTACCAGTTTGCCTATGAATGTTTTGAAGTGCATTGCCACTAATGGATCTTGTCTGCAAAATCACTTCTAGACTCTTTAACTTTAGCCATTCTTATAAAGAACGTTAAATTTTTTTAGTTGTGTTGCAGGACAGAGGTTGGGTTTCATCGCAAGAAGCAATGTGCTGCTGAAGTTTTTCATCATGCAGTCATCAGGACAGAATCACAAGAATATATTCACACATAGGCCCTGTCCTTTGCAAACACCTTCACACCTTTTCCCACCAATCAAACATTTGAGGGACATTCTTTCCCTAAGGAAATGCCTGGGCCAGGCAAAATTGATTTGTCTGCTGTGAATTTAAACAAAAGCTTGACAGTTAACTGTTCACTGGTGTTTCTTTGGCAACATCTCTACCAATCAGAGCCCACTTATCATCTAATCAGTGCAGCTTTCTCATACAATATAAATTGTTGCTCCCTTTGAGGTTTGGTATTCTCACAATTCTGTTCTGGTGAGCGCCAGGTAAACATAAGAACTGGGAGCAGGAGGAAGCACTTCAGCCCATCAAACCTGCTCCATCATTTGATATGATCATGGCTGATCTCATCATGGCCTCAATGTCACTTTCCTGCCCATCTTCATAATCATCCAACCCATGAATTATTAATAGTCTGTCTATCTCCTCTTTCAATGTACGCAATGTTCCAGTATCCACCACACTCTGGTGTAGTGAATTCCACAGATTCGTGATCTTTTGAAAAAAATAATTCTTCATCTGTGTTCTAAGTCTGCTACTTCTTATCCTAAAACTATGACCTTTCATTCTGGATTGCCCCACATAAGGAAACATCGTAAGTGTACTTTGTGAATCCTTTTAGCATCTTATATACCTCAATTAGATCTCCTCTCATTCTTCTAAACTCTAGATAGCATAGGCTTAAACTGCTCAATCTCTCTTCATCAGGGCAATTTTGACAGTATAAGGTAAGAATTTTCAAAAGTTGATTGGGTGAGGCTGTTTGCAGGTAAAAGGGTGTATTGCAAGTGAAAGGTTTTCAAAAGTGAGATAATGAAAGTTCAGGGTCAGCATCTTCCTGTAAGTGTGAAGGGCAAGGCTGGCAGGAGTAGGGAACACTGGATGATTAGATATATTGAAGTTCTGATCAAGAAAAATAAGGAGGCATATGTCAGGTATACACTGCTGGAATCAAATGAATCCCTTGAGAAGTATATGGGGTGTAAGAGTGCACTTAAGAAGGAAATCAGGAGGCAAAAAGGGGACATGAGATAGCTTTGGCAGATAAGGTAATTGAGAATTCAAAGAGATTCTACAAGTATATTAAGGGCAAAAGGGTAACTAAGGAGAAAATAGAGCCCCTTAAAGATCAATGAGGCCATCTATGTGTGGAGCCACAGAAGATGGTGAGATCTTAAAAGAATATTTTGCATCACTATTTGCTGTGGAGAAAGACATTGAAGCTAAGGAACTCATCGAAATAAATAGTAGTATCTTGAAAAGAGTCCACATTGCAGAAGAAAAGGTCTTAAAACACATAAAAGTATATAAGTCTGTGGGGCTTCACCAAGTGAATCCCTGGAACATCGTGGGAAGCTGGAGAAGAGATTGTGGGGCTCATAGCAGTGATATTTGTGTCACCAACAGCCATGGGTGATGTGCCAGATGATTGGAAGGTGGTTAATGTTGTGTCATAATTTTAACTACAGACAGGTCAGTGATGGGTAAGTTGTTGGAGAGGATTCAGAGGGACAAGATTTACATGCATTTGGAAAGGCAAATACTGATTAGGGATAGTTAGCACGGCTTGGTGTGTGGGAAATCATGTCTCACAAACTTGATTGAGTGTTTTGAAGAGGTGACCAAGAAGATAGATGAAGGCAGAGTGGTAGATGTTGTCTATGTAGACTATAGCAAGTTCCACAAAGTAAACTGGTTAGTAAAATTAGATCACATTGGATCCAGGGAGGGCTAGCCAATTGGACGCAAAATTGGCTTGATGGTAAGAGAAAGAGGACGGTGGTAGAGAGTTTTGAAAGTTTGGTGTATTTATAGACTAAGCAATAAAATACTAGACTTTAAGTCTTAAGGAAAATAAATGAAATGAGTTTTAATTTTACTGAGTGAGGATAAATGTGTTTCGAGCCAGTTAGCTATGATTACTGAATGTGACTAGCTTGAATACATAAGGTGCTTTACGTTTAACAAATCTCAATGATGAGCTTTGTAAAATTCATGAATTTTATTTTTTATATTATTTTTGTTTGCTTTTAACACTCCTGAATGAAAGGATAAACATTAGAGACAATTTTCTTTTTCTTCCACTAGGATCATCCACGTTCTGGGGAAATGACTTAAAATATGAAGTTTAATTCAGAACAAACATTCACGTAACTGTATGTCAGAGTTCAAAACCTTACACAAACTGCCTGACTATAATTTCAATGATTAACTTAGAGTAATTTATACAGTTAATTCACAACTGGGCTCTCCAATGAGTAACCATTTGCCAATTCTAATACACACTCTGCCACCCGGCAAAAGCATATTTCATTTGCTTTTCATTTTGATTCTGGCAGAAGACCGTGTTTGTCACAATCCGGCCTTGTTGGGCACAATTGCTCAAGAGGCTGTTGCCATTGATCTTTCCCATACCTTTTTTTTTGCCAACAGTTCCAGTCCAGATTTCAAGGTTTTGTCCGATTCAAGTGTTAAAGATAGCTAGGAGAATATTTTGTTGTCCATGGAGATGGAAGCAAGGATGCCAACTAGACAGGAGTTGACTTCATTGTTGCAACCTAAAGTCTGTTTGTTTATTAATCAGAATGCAGTGATGTCTAATTGACTAATTAGAGTCATAGAGCTATACAACATGGAAACAGACTCTTCGGTCCAACTCATCGATGCCGACCAGATATCCTAAATTAATCTAGTCCCATTTGCCAGTATTTGGCCCATTTCCCTCGAAACCCTTCCTATTCACATACCCATCCAGATGCCCTTTAAACGTTGTAATTGTACCAGCCTCCACCTCTTCCTGTAGCAGCTAATTCCATACATGCACCACCCTCTATGCGAAAATGTTGCCCCTTTGATCTCTTTTAAACATTTTTCCTCCCACCTTAAACCCATGCCCTCTAGTTTTAGACTCCACTACCCTGGGGAAAAGACCTTGGCTATTCACCCTATCGATGCCCCTCATGATTTAATGAACTTCTATAATGTCACCCCTCAGCCTCCAACACTGAAGGGAAAATAGCCCCAGCCTATTTAGCCTCTCCCTGTAGCTCAAACCCTCCAACACTGGCAACATCCTTGTGGATCTTTTCTCAACCCTTTCAACTTTCACAATGTCCTTCCTATAGCAGGGAGATCAGAATTGAATGCCGTATTCCAAAAGTGGCCTCACCAATGTCCAGTACAGATGCAGCATGACCTCCCAACTCCTATTCTCAGTGCACTTACTTGGTTTGCTGGGTGAAGTGTGAAGCTAAAACCAAATCCCACTTGTGCCAGATCTGTTTCATATATTTTGCAAATTTTTAATTGCAAAATGGAGCCAATAATTTACCATGTTTGTAGGTCACATTCATACCAAGCAAAAATGCACTTGCTTTGGTTTTGTTTGTAATTTACAATCTTTATTAGTATCTTGCAAGCGGAATTAATTATAAGGCGTATTCTGAAATCTGGTACAAATCTGTTACAGAACACTAGAACCCAAACTTAAAAGCATGACTTGAAAATGGACTTAGATTTTATGGCAGTAAACAACTAAATTATCAATTCTTGGAAATAAAGGACCTTGCATTCATCTTTCAGGAAACGATGTGTACAAGATAACTTTCTGAAAATGCAGCCTTATTTTACGTTTTTTTGTGCTCTGGTATATTAAACTAAATATAGTTTAACTGAGCTCAATCAAGCTAGAGTACTACGATTAACAGAAGCTTCATCAATTAAAATATCATTATATGAGATCTTTTATTTGCGATGCAGCTTTAACTGTCAAAATGCTTGAAGGAAGTGAAATTACCAATACCTTGTCATGTAACTACCAAGATGAAGAGATTAGTTGCTTTTATTATCTATGCAGAAATTGTTGATGCATGGAGCAGATTAATAAAATTTGTTCACATGCGCAGAATCTGTTTGGAATATATTCTTCTTATTGAATCTAGTTGTAGTTTCAATTATGAACCAAAGTATTCTGTTGTTTTTGTCAGTTGCTAATTACTATGCATAGATACAGTTGGGTTATTTTAATATCAATTACAGACCCTTGAATGTTTAGCAGCAAGATTATAACTCAAGCTTTGGATTTAAGAAATTACAATTAGGCTAATAACCTTGAAAATTGGCGGTGTTCTAGGGAGGGACATGTTATAACGTTTTCAATAGGTCACTCAAGTCACTGAACAAGAGTTCATAGGAGACGGAACATTAGTTTTGAGAATGCGAGAGTAGAATCCATGTTAGAACTCCTGACTTTTGGCTGTAGTGCAGGAAAGGCAACTGAAATGCAAGGTTTTGTGTAGAAGACTTATTGAGGAGAAATCAAGAGGAGTTGGATATCTCTGTGCTTTTTATAACTCAGGCCAAGTTCTCAAAGTTATTAGGTCAGAAGTCACATGACACCAGGTTACAGTCCAACAGGTTTATTTGAAATCACAAGCTTTTGGAGCCCCGGCCCTTCATCAGGTGACTTCAAAAGCTTGTGATTTCAAATAAACCTGTTAGATTATAACAACCCAAAGTTGCTGGAAAAGCTCAGCAGGTCTGGCAGCATCTGTGAAGGGAAAAAAACGAGTTAACGTTTCGGGTCTGGTGACCTTTCTTCAGAATGGGTCTGAGCTCTCAGGAAGGGTCACCGGACCTGAAACGTTAACTCCGTTTCTTCCTTCACAGATGCTGCCAGACCTGTTGAGTTTTTCCAGTAACTTTGTTTTTGTTCCTGATTTACAGCATCCACAGTTCTTTCGGTTTTTATTCTGTTGGATTATAATCTGGTGTTGTGTGACTTTTGACCTTGTCCATCCCAGTCCAACACCAAAACCTCTGCATCGAACTTATTGGCAGCTAGGAAATGCTGTCAAGGTGTAGGAAAACCCCTGAAGGTTCTGGTGACCTACAAGAAGCTAGGTGACAATGAAAGTTTACTACATCTGAGAACAGGGATTGAAAAGACCAGAAGAGGTATTTACTTCATACAACTGAACACATTAGTACATGTCTCAGGGAAAGTGTCAGGACAGATCTAGCTTAGTGAGGCTAGCCACCAGTGAAAATCTGGAGTTTTGCCACTGGATATGTACTGGAATGCAGTTTTTGGAATCTAAAGGAGTATGGATCCAGGACAGAATGGTGATCAACTTGAACAGGAGCAGTCATAAGGATGTGCAGGGCAGAACAGATCTTGAGAGGACAGTTCAAGGTCAGATCAACAAAGTGAAGAATTGTAATCCTTTGTGAAATTGAATAAGATTTGATGACCCACATTTGCTGTTTGGTGTGTGCTGTGGGGTGTTCAATAGGAACAGGAGTAGGCCATTCAGCCCATCGAACCAGTTCTGCCATTTAATATGATCATGGCTGACTGAACATTTCAATGGCTTTTAATCATACCAGCCCCATAACCCTTTAAACCATTGGTAATCAGAAATTTATCAGCCTCTACCTTAAATACACTCAAAGACTAAGTTTCCACTGCCCTCTGCGGTAGAGAACTCCAAAGATTCACAAGCCTCTCAGTAAAGAATTTCTACTCATCTCAATCTTGCATGACATTCTGCACTATTTTGAAATTGTGCCCCTTTTGGTTCTAGACTCTCTAATCAAGGGAAACAATTTATTACACCAGGTTATTACGTGTTAATTCTAGATGTTAGAAATAAGTTGTACAGATCGTGTAGATTGTATGATTTTGTGAACTTGTTTAGTAAAGTATGTTGTTTGTTCTAAAGCATGTAATCTTGTAGCTTTGTTCTTTTAGTAAGTGTCTTGGAACTCAGCTTTTATTTACTTTAAAAATAAAGGTCATGGGTCCCTAACCAGATCATAAAATAATTGTGTGGACCCATCTGGGATCATTACAAAATGTTTTTGGTCTGGTCGGGGATCATGACATAATTTGGAGGCATCATCTCGGGACTATAACAGTTTAAGAAGAAATATCATCAGGGCCTGCTGTTTTATAGACTGAGCCATAAAGTGTGATTGAGAGGTGTCAGTTTGGAGGCTGAGAGGAGATTGTGGGGGTTCCTGAGAGGGAAGTCGGAGATGTTAAGATCAGAAACAAGGGTGATTAAAGTTAGTACTAAGCTTTCATCCATTCTCAACTGTGTTTCATCAGTTAGAACCATATATAAGAATATAAGAAATAGGAGCAGGACTAGAGCTATTCGGTCCCTTGAGTCTGATCTGCTAGTCAATAAAGTCAACATTGATCAAGAACAGCTTTAACTAAACTTTCCCGTCTATGCCACATAATTCCAAACACTTATGACCTTGTAAGAAAAAGAAATTATCTATCAGCTCCATCTCAAATGAGAGACTCTTTAGCCTTAATCGGTGCCTCCTAGTTCTAGGTTCCTCAATGTGGGGAAACATCCGATCAGCATCTACAACATTAAGCCCCTTCAGAATCTTAAATGTTTCAGTAAGATCACTCCTCCATGTTCTAATCTCCAAGGAGTATCTGCTCAGTATTTCCTCTTAAGGTAACACCTTCAATCCAAGAATCAGCCTTGACTCTTCTTTGCACTATTTCCAACACAAGCATGCCCCTCATTAACTATGGTGACCAAAACTACATATAATATTTTAAGTGAGGTCTCAGAAATTCCTTTTACAGTTCTAGTGAGTCTTATTCTTATATGCGTTTCTTCTTTCAGTAAATTTCAACAGTCCATTTGCCATCTTAATTACTTGCTGTATCTGCATGGTGATATTTTCTGATTATTGTACACGGACGCTGTCAGAAGGATGTGGAGGCTTTGGAGTGGGCACAGAAAATGTTTACCAGGATGTTGCCTGGTTTGGAGGGTATTAGCTTTGAGGAGAAGTTGGACAAATTTGGGTTGTTTTCACTTGAACGTTGGAGGCTGAGGGGTGACCTGATAGAAGTTTACAAAGTTATGAGGGGCATGGATAGAATGGACAGTTGGAATCTTTTCCCCGAGGTCTTCTTCCTCAGGAAGTTAAGGAAATTCGGCATGTCCGTAAGGACTCTCACCAACTTTTATAGATGCACAATAAAAAACATTCTGCATGGATGCATCATGACTTGATGTGACAACTGCTCTGCCCAGGACCATAAGAAACCACAAGAGTTGTGAACACAGCATAGTCCATCACGCAAGCCAACCTTCTATCAGTTGACTCCATCTACACTCCTCGCTGTCTTGGGAAAGGCAGCCAATTATCATCAAAGACCCCTCCCACCCTGGTTATAATCTCTTCTAACCTTTTCTGTCAGGCGGAAGATGCAAAACTTTGACACATGTACCAACAGGCTCAAGAATAGCTTCTTCCCCAATGTTATTAGACTTCTGAATGGACCTCCCAAATTTCAAATGTAATGTTGACCTTGCTTCGGTGCATCTTCTTTGAAGCCATAACTTTGATCTACTCACTCTGTTCAATCACCCTATGATCTTTGTACATCATGACCTACCTGTACTGCACACAAAACAAATCTTTTCACTGTACCTAGGTACATGTGACAACTATAAATTAAATCAAATTAAATCAAAAAATGTCAATTACTTTGCAACATAGGTTTAAGCTAAAAGGGAGAACGTTTAAAGGAGATGTGAGAAGCAGGTTTATTACACAGAGGGTGGTAAATTCTCGGAATGCGCTGCCAGATACGGTTGTAACATTTAAGAGGCATTTTGAAAGATACATGAATTGATAGGAATAGAGGGCTACAGACTGCATAGAGACAAAAGGTTTTTAGTTTATGAAGATGTCATGTGAAGGCACAGGCTTGATGGGCTAAAGTTCCTGTGCTGAACTGCTCTTTTTTTTGACTTATAGATCCTCTGCAGCATAACATTCTGCAGTCATGCTCCATTTGAATTTTACTCTTCTATACGCTCCCTGACAAGTTGGACACATTCATATTTTCCCCCATTAGCCCCATCTGCCAATTGTTTTACCCACTCATTTAACTCATCAGTTTCATCTTCGGTCTCTTTATCCCCTCCTCATAATTTACTTTCCTATCTATTTTTGTATTGTTAATACATTTATCTACAATACAGTTAATCACCTCTTACAAGTTGTAATGAATATTTTTTTAGCTGTGTGTTGTGAAGTTGGGAGCTGAGGTAGTTTGCTCAAGATTATAATGTTTAGTGCACAGGATGTTTAAATACTTCCAAAATGATGGTGGAGCAGGACACTCCAGCAGGAGCTTGTTCACTCATTATTCATCTTCTTTCCTTCCCTTTTTTTGCCCCCTAGTGTTTTTTCATTCTTCTTTTCCCCCAGCCTCCGATGAATCCCGGCCTCCAACAATGATTCCTGATCTCCGGCAACAATTCCTGGTCTCCTGTGACTGGCGATCTCCTGGCCTGGTATGGCAGCTTCCCGTAGCAGCCTCCCGGCGTGGCGTGATGACCTTCCGGCCTCACGCAGTGGCCCCCAGTAGCTGCCTTCCAGCGTGGCGTGGCCAACAATTGGTCGGCGTAGCAACCTCCCAGCCAATTGTAGCGGCCTCCCAGAGTGCCCTCCTGGTGTGGCACCCTCTTAGCATGGCTTGACATCCTCTCGGTCTGGCGTGGCAGTCTGAAGCAATCTCTCAGCCTCATGATCCTCAAAGTGTAGCCCGCTGCAGACTGGAAGCTAGGTGCCAGCATGGTCTGGGTTTCAAGACCGTTGTTTTGAACTTTTATTTCCGCAATGCTGGACATTTTATTTCTCTATTTTCTAAGATCTTGTAACTAAAGAAGCTGCACATACGTAGTCTTGTACCTAAGATGGTGCTGTAAGTGGCAACGTATAAACTTTTCACTATATTCATTGTGTATATGTGACAATAAAAGCAAATTCTAATTCTAATTCATTGTACTTACTACAGGTGATCCTGCCTAGTAACGTGGGTGGGACGCGCTTGGAGAGTTTTCATAAGTCATCCAGATCAGTTCAAAGGTTAGTGAACAACAGTAGAAGCTACAGTGCATTTAGATCACTGCGAAGGAATGTCAACTGAAGCTGGGCATTCAGGCAACAGCAGCGCTGTGAGAAAACTCCAGGCATTTAGGAATTGGAGAAATCTTTGGCATTGTTTGTGTGGCAGAACTAGGGGTGGTCTTGGTTCTGGACAGGAAGTGATGTAGGTTGAACAGTTGTTTGCTCATCCTCAAGAAGCTGCACTCCAGCAGGACATTTCATTGTTTTGGGGCTGGAGTGTTGTGGCGAGGATGATGGGGATGTGCATTGGTGCTTGGTCACAGTATGCACATACATCGACTCTGTGGTGGATCCATTTGTGAGGATCACAGCTTGCATAACGCCATGCAGAAGGCAGAAAATGGTGACAGAATTTTGTAGGCAACGAAAGTCGACAAGCATTCTTCACAACCTCTCCTGGATGACGGTGCTGAAA
>JAHRHZ010000013.1:13044896-13072780 GCA_024137785.1 Ginglymostoma cirratum | reverse complement strand
GCTTTCCTGCTCCTATGATGCTGCTTGGCCTGCTGTGTTCATCCAGCTCCACACCTTGTTATCTCGGATTCTCCAGCATCTGCAGTACCTATTATCTCACTAGACTTACATTCCACTGTTTCAGTTTAGAATTAGACATCCCAGTATTGTTAGATTATCTGATTACCTCAGCACACTCCATAGATGTTGACAGTGGCAGGAATTCAGGTTATATCATTTTTAAATAATACAATAATACACTATAATAATACAACTCAGCAATGAGGAACAAATAAGAAACGGTTGAAAGGAATTTCTTGCTAAAATCCAGAATATTAGAAAATTCACGAGACAATGTTGACCATTTCCTGGTGCTCATCCGAGATCGTTGATGGAGCAATTAAAAATAATCCCTTGGTTTCTCAATGACTCAATTGTTAGCTGAGGTCAAGGGGTGGAGACTAAACCCTCCGCGTGTGGTGGTTTAGCTGATTGCAAGCAACTATTAGGATACAAGTTCACATGGAGAGTGTATTGCGTATCTAGAAGAAAGATGACGGTAAGAATAAATGAGTCTTTTGACCAGCTGTAACTGATGGAGTGTCACGTACAAGGGACAAGTACAAGGGACCTTGACTATTTACAATATATATCAATGACTTGGGGAAGAGACCAGTTTTATGTTAGTTAAATTGCTGATGACATAAACAAAGTAAGTTGTCAAGACTTACAACTTACATAGTTTTCAAAGGATTTAGATAGAATGAGTGGCAAAAATTTGGCAGATTGAGCAGAATGTGGAGAAATGTGAGGTTGTCCATTTGGCAGGAAGAATAGGAAGGGATGCTATTATTTAAATAGAGCAAGTCTGCAGAATTCTACGATAAAAGGGAATTTCTGTGTCCTGGTAGAAGAATCACAAAAGGTTAGTATTCAGGTTACAGCAAGTGGTTAAGAAGGTGAATGGGATGTTGATGTTTGTTGCAATAGGAGCCAAGATAAAAGCAGAGTATTGTTGCTGCAGCTATACAAGGGCTTGCTGAGGCATCACTGGCATCTACCTGGCATTGTGGAAAACTGTCCAGCTAGGTCCTATGACAAACTGCCAGACAAATCCAACTCAGAAAATTACCATCACATCAGTGTCCTCACTATCATCAGCATGTCATTGATAGTGTGAACATAAGGTATTTACTTGGTAATAACCTGCTCTCTGATGCTCAGTTTCATTTTCTCCAGGGCCACTCTGCTTTTGACCTCATTGCAGTCTTGGTCTAAACATGCACAAAAGAGCTAAATTGCAGAGGTGAGGTGGGAGTGTCAGTCCTTGATATCAAGACTGCATTTGACCAAGTGTGGTATCAAAGAACACTAGTTGAATTGAAACCAATGGAAATTATAGGGTTAACTCTCCACCTGTTGGAGTCATACTTAGCACAGAGGAAAATGGTTGTGACTCTTGAAGATTGACCATCTCAATCACAGGACATTGCTCCAGGAGCTCCTCAGCTATTTTCAAATCATTCTGTTCAGGGATATGATAACTCACATCTGGAGCAGGTAGAACCCAGGCCTCCCAGCTCAGACGTGGAGGTATTACCACTACACCACAAGAGACCTTTTCTTCTGTTCTTAGCCTAAGTACTTAATTTGCTTCATCAGTGACTTCCTCCCCATCATAATGTTAAGGAGATTGTGCAGTTATCAGCAACAATGTACAGAACTATTTGTGATTTCTCAGATATTGAAGCAGTCTGTGTCAATATGCAACAAACTGGACAACATTTGGGCTTGTGTGATAAGTGGTATTCAAACCACACAAGTGCCAGATAATGCCCATCTCCAACAAGAAAGAAGCTAACCATTTCACTTGGACCATCATATTACCATCACTGAACCCCAATATCAACTTCCTCAGGGTTGCATTAACTGAAGTCTGCATCAGATCAACTGTCTAAGTACTACGGCTACAAGAGCAGGTCAGGGGCTCTTTCAACTCCTCCCACTTCCTACAGACAAAAGGGGTGGCCATGGGTACCTGCATGGGCCCAAGCTATGCCTGCCTCTTTGTAGGATACGTGGAACAGTCCATCTTCCGAAGCTACACTGACACCAACCCCCATCTCTTCCTCTGCTACATCGATGACTGTATCGGTGCCGCCTCGTGCTCCCATGAGGAGCTCGAACAGTTCATCCAACTTACTAACACCTTCCACCCCAAATAAGTTAACCTGGACGATCTCTGATACTGCTGTCTCCTTCCTGGACTTCTCTGTCTCCATCTCTAGTAACCATCTGGAAACTGATATCTATTTAAAGCCCACCGACACCCACAGCTACCTACCTACTACCTCCTCTCACCCACCTTCCTGCAAGAACACTATGCTATCCCCTAGTCCCAATTCCTTCGCCTGTGCTGCATCTGCTCCCAAGATGAGACGTTCCACTCCTGGACATCCCAGATATCCTTGTTTCCCAAGGACCGCAATTTCCCCTCATCAGTGGTTGAAAACGCCCTCAACTACATCTCTTGCATTTCCCGCACCTCAGCGCTCACACTGCCTCCCCACAATAACAGCAAAGACAGAATTCCCCTTGTCCTCACGTATCACCCCATCAACCTTCGGATCCAACGCATCATTCTCCGCCACTTCTGCCACTTGCAATCTGACCCTATTACCAAGGATATATTTCCGTCGTCACCCTTATCTGCTTTCCGGAGGGACCGCTCTCTCCGTGACTTCCTTGTCCGCTCCACACTCCCCTCCAGCCCCACCACCCCCGGCACCTTTCCGTGCAACCGCAAGGAAGTGCTACACCTGCCCCTACACCTACCCCCTCACCCCCATCCCAAGCCCCAAGAAAACATTCCACATTAAACCCATTGTTCACCTGCACGTCCGCTAACGTGGTATACTGTATCCGCTGTTCCCAATGTGGCCTCCTCTACATCAGGGAAACCAAGCGGAGGCTTGGGAAACATTTGGTGGAACACCTACGCCTGGTTTGTGATAAACAACAACACCTCCCAGTCGCGAACCACTTCAACTTCCCCCTCCCACTCCTTGGTCGACATGTCCATCTTGGGCCTTCTCCACTGCCACAATGATGCCACCCGAAGGCTGGAGGAACAGCACCTCATATTCTGCGTGGGAGCCCTGCAGCCCAATGGTGTCAATGTGGAGTTTACATGCTTCAAAATCTCCCCACCCCTAACCTCATCCCAAGACCAGCCCAGCTTGTTCCCGTCTCCTTGACCTGTCTGTCTTCCGTCCCACCTGCCAGTCCCTCCTTCCTCAGTGACCACCCCCCATCCCAACTCCCTACCTACACTCACCTATACGGGCTTCATCCCGCCTCCTTGACCTGTCCGTCTTCTCTCCACCTATCTGCTCCTTCATCCACCTTCTATCATTGTCTCCCCCTCTCTCTATTTATTTCAGAGCACCCTTCCCCTCCCCCATTTCTGAAGAAGGGGCTTTCCTGCTCCTCTGACGCTGCCTGGCCTGCTGTGTTCATTCAGCTCCACACCTTGTTGTCTCAGACTCCAGCATCGGCAATTCCTACTATCTCTCAGAGACTAATAACTCACTTCCTGACCCCCCCAGAGCCTGCCCACTTTCTACAAGACATAAGGCAGTCAGGTAATGGAGTAGTCTTCATTTCTCTGATTAATTCCAGCTCCAACAAGGCTCAATATCTCTGAATCCATCCAGGAAAAAAGCAATCCACCTTATTGGCACTTCATCCACCACCTGAAACATTCACTCCCTCCACCAGCAATTCACAGCACTGTGTACAAATTCAAGATACAGGGCCACCAACTTACCAAGGTTCCATCAACAACACCTTACAAACCCTACAAAGACAAGAGCAGCATGAGAAGATCATCACCTGCAAATTACTTTCCAAAGCCGCACATCGTCCTGATGTGGAACTATATCACCAATCCTTCACTCTCAAAATCCTGGAGTTCCCTTCCTATCAGCATCACCCCAAGGACTACAGTAGTTCCAAAATGCAACTTATGCAGGACAAGTATGGACAGGTAAGAAATACTGGCCGAGCCAGTGATGTCAACACTCATTGAATGAATTAAATAAAAGACTGCCTATGGACTATTGTGTGCAGTTTTGACTCCTCAGATGAAGGCTATATTTTCATTGGAATCTGTTTAGGGAAGGCACACACCTGATTTCTGGGGTGAAGGGATTAGTTTATAATAAAGGGTTGACCTTGTTGGGTTTATTCCCAAGAGTTTAGATGAATGAGGGGTGATCTCTCTGAAACAAATGAGGTTTTGAAGACACTTGATGGAGTAGATACTGAGAGGACATTTCTACTTGTGGGAGAACCTAGAACTTGGGCCATAGTTTAAAATTAAAGGGTATCCCATTTAAGACTGAGGATGAGGAGAATTTTTTCTCTCTGAGGTTTAGTCTGTGGAAACCTTCTCTCCACAAAGCAGTGAAGGATGGGTCATTGAATATATTCATGGCTGTGGTGGCTAGATATATGATCGACGTGGGAGTGGAGAGTTGTTGGGTAAAGACAGGAAGTCGATTTGCAACCAATATTAGACCCACAATAATCTTATGGAATGGCGCAGCAGGCTTGAGATATAATGCCCAGAAATGGACACAATATTTCAGCTGAGGCAATGGTTTCTCTAAACAGGGATTTATGAAAGTTTATCATAATTTCTCTACTTAGTTTATAAAGCCATAAGCCTTTTTAAAAACAGTCTCTAACTTGACATATACATGTACACTCCCAGATCCCATTGTTCTAGCATCCATTTTGAAATGATAGCATTTAGTTATTCTGCTTTCTCTTGATTGATAAGTTGACAATGGTTTGTGGCTGAGATCTTGTGATGCCTCAACTGGTCAGAAATTTGGAGACACTGGACCATCTACTATGTCACACCATAACCCCGGCTTTCTCCATTAGTGCCCACACCATCTATTTCCTCAGCAGCAGTACCATCTTCCCCTTCCTCCTCATCAGAGTTGACTCTTCCACATCCCCCTCAGAAAATTGTTCCCCTCTTTTGCTGAGCAACATCTTGCGGGGCATAATGAACCACAGTAACCCTGGAGACTCTTTTTGAGAAAATCTGTAGAGCTTTGCTTGAGTGCTCCAGGCAGCAGAACCTTATCTTTCATAATCAAATGGTCTGCCTGTCTTTCTTGAGGTCTGGTAGCTTTGTACTTCACTCTGGCATATTTTGCTGGTTCTGCACTGGCATCATTTGTCAGGTTTACTGTGGGTATAGTCTGTCACCAAGGACTAATCCTTTGGCTGACGATGGGAAGAGGGTGTACAAATTGTGGGATCTCTTTGGGTGGTGTGCGCATTCCCGAAGGATGTGTTCGCAGTGATCATGGAGCAGCAGCACACTGAGAGCATGAAACATCTCTATGTTTGTGGACAATGCTGGCTGATCCCAGAGAGCTGTCAGCACCAAATGAGAGCAGTCAATGGGCCCTTGCAGTTGTGAAAATCCTGCAACAGCCGCAACTCCCACATTATCTCTCCTGAACAGGACTTTAGTCACTTCCTTGGTGTATCTATGAGTGCGAGGCTGTGAACATCTGGTTCACTAACATCCTTCAGGGGAGAAAACTGCCATCCTCACTTAGTCTGGCCTACATGTGACTCCAGACCCGCAACAAAGTGATTGACTCTCAACTGCCCTCTGAAATGGCCTAGCAAGCCATTCAGTTGTACCAATCGCTACAAAGTCTCAAAGAAATGAAACCAGCCAGATCACGTGGCATTGACCTAGGCACCAGAAAAGACAACAGCAGAAACAGCTCTGTCCACCGGCACAGTCGTCCTCACTAATAACTGGGGCTAGTGCCAAAATCGGGAGAGCTGTCTCAGTGACTAGTTAAGCAAAAGCCTAACACAGTCATACTCACAGAATCATACATTACAAGATGATGTCCCAGACATCACCATGACCATCCCTGGATATGTCCTGTCTCACCTTAGGACAGACCCAGCAGAGGTGGTATCGTGGTATAGAGTCAGGAGGGAGTTGATCTGGGAGTCATCAACATTGACTTCGGACTCCACGAATTCTCAAGGCTTCAGGTTAAACATGAGCAAGGAAACTTCCTGCTGATTATCACATACTGTCCTCCCTCGGCTGATGAATCAGTACTCCCCCATGTTGAACAACACTTGAGGAAGTACAGAGGATGACCAAGGCACAAAATGTACTCTGGGTGGGTGAATTCAATGCCCACCACCAGGAGTGGCTCAGCAGCAGTACTACTGATCGAGCTGGTCGGGTCGTAAAGGACACAACTGCTAGATTGGGTCTGCAGTTGCACCTGTCTGTGACAGTATCAGTAAGAGTGGCCATTGCACAGTCCTTGTAGAGACGAAGTCCCGCCTTCACATTGAGAATAACCTCCATCGTCTTGTGTGGCACTGTCACCATGCTAAATGGGACAGACTTCGCACAGATCTAGCAACTCAAGGCTGGGCATCCATGAGGCACTGTGGGTCATCAACAGCAGCAGAATTGTACTCCAGCACAATCTGTAACTTCATGGCCCAACTCAAGCCAGGGATCAACCCTGGTTCAATGAAGAGTCCAGGAGCAGCACCGGGCATACCTGATGATGAGGTGTCAACCTGGTGAAGACACCAAACAGGACTACTTGTACACCAAACAGCATAAGCAGCAATCTTCAGCCAGAAGTGCCAAGTGGATGATCCATCTCGGCCTCCACCAGTGGTCCCCAGCACTACAGATACTAGTCTTTAACCAATTTGATTCATTCCATGTGTTACCAAGAAATGGTTAGAGACACTGGATACTGCAAAGTCTACGGGTCCTGAGAACATTCCGGCAAGAGTACTGAAGACTTGTGTTCCAGAACTTGCCGCTCCGCTAGCCAAGCTATTCGAGTACAATTACAATACTGGTATATACCTGGCAATGTGGAAAATTGCCCAAGTGTGCCCCGTACATAAATAGCAGGACAAATCCAAACCGGCCAATTACAGCCCCATCAGTCCACTCTCGATCATCAGTAAAGAGATGGAAAGTGTCATCAACAGTGCTATCAAGCAACACCTTCTCAGTGACGCCCAGCTTGGGTTCCGCCAGGGCCAGTCAGCTCCTGATCTCATTACAGCCTTGGTTCAAACATGGACAAAAGAGCTGAATTCCAGAGGTGAGGTGAGTGCGACAACCCTTGACATCAAGGCTGCATTCAACCGGGTGTGGCATCAAGGAGCCCTAGCAAAACTGGAATCGGCGAGTATCAGGGGGCAAACTCTCCAATAGTTGGAGTCAAACCTGACACGTAGGAAGATGATTGTGGGTGTTGGGGGTCAATCATTTCAGGTCCAGGACATCTCCGCAGGAGTTTGTCAGGTTGGTGTCCTCGGCCCAACCATCTTCAGCTGCTTCATCAATGACCTTCCATCTATCATAAGGTCAGAAGTGGGGATGTTCGCTGATGATTGCACAATGTTCAGCACCATTCGTGACTCCTCAGATACTAAAGCAGTCCATGTTCACGTGCAACAAAATCCAGACAATATCCAGGCGTGAGCTGACAAGTGACAAGTAACATTCGCACCACACAAATGCCAGACCATGACCATCATGAATAAGAGGCAATCTAACCACCACCCCATGACATTCAATGGTGTTACCATCAATGAATCTCCCACTATCAACATCCTGGAGGTTACCACTGACAGAAACTCGACTGGACTCACAACCCACAAGAGCAGGTCAGAAGCTAGGAATACTGCAGCAAGTAACTCACCTCCTGACTCCTCAAAGCCTGCCCATCACCTAGTGGAAAGATGCTTGTCGAACTGTAGGCCTTTGACTAGTGGTGTGCCTCAGGAGTCTGTGGTGGGCCCATTGTTATTTCAATAATTTGGATGAGAATATACAAGGCATGATTAGTAAGCTTGTGGATGACGCTAAAATAGGCAGTATCATGGACAGTGAGGATAGTTATCAGATATTGCAGCACGATCGAGATCAGTTGGGGAAGTAGGCTGAGAAATGGCAAATGGAGTTTAATATACAGAAGTGTGAGATGTTGCATTTTGAAAAGTCAAATCAAGGTAGGAGTTTCATGGTGAATGATAGGGCCTTAAGGAATATAGTGGAACAGAGGGACCTTGGAGTTCAGGTGCACAGGTATCTGAAAGTGAAGTCATAAGTAGACAGGGTAATGAAGAAGGCTTTTGGCACACTGGCCTTCATCAGTCAGGGCTTTGAGTATAGAAGTTGGGAAGTTATGCTGCAGTTGTCCAAGATATTGGTGAAGATGCACTTGGTGTATTGTGTTCAGTTTTGGTCACCTTGCCATAGGAAGAATGTTATTAAACTGGTAAGAGTGCAGAAGACATTTACAAGGATGTTGTCAGGACTCAAGGGACTGAGTTATAGGGAGAGGTTGCACAAGCTAAGACATTTTTCTTTAGAGTGTAGGGTACTGAGGGGAGATCTTATAGACGTGTATAAGATTATGACAGGCACAAACAGGTGAATGCACTCAGTCTTTTTTCTAGGGTTGTGGAATGGAGGACTAGATGGCATCAATTTAAGATAAGAGGGGAAAGAATACATGGGAAACCGAGGGGTAACTGTTTTACACAGAGGGTGGTATGCATATGGAATGAGCTGCCAGCGGGAAGTGGTTGAGGCGGGTACGTTAACAACATTTAAAAGGCATTTGGATGAATACATGGACAGGAAAGGTTTAGAAGGATATGGGTCAAGTGCAGGGAAACAAGGTTAGCGTGGATGGGCATTTCGTCGGCATGGACCAGCTTGGGCCGAAGGGCCTTTCTCTGTGCTGTAGGACTGTATCAATCTACTAGGCACAAGTCAGGAGTGTGGTGGAATACTCCCCATTTGCCTGGATGAGTGCAGCCCTAGCAACACTTAAGAGGTTTGACACCACCCAGGACAAAGCAGCCCACTTTATTGACACCACATCCACAGGCATCCACTCACTCCACCACTGGCGCACAGTAGCAGCAGTGTGTACTATCTACAAGATGCACTGCAGAAATTCACCAAAGATCCTCAGACAACACCCTTCTACCCCACAACCACTTCCATCTAGAAGAACGAGGGCACAGGATATATGGGAACACCACCACCTTCAAGTTTCCCCCCAAGCTGCTCACCATCCTGACTTGGAAATATATCGCCGTTCCTTCACTGTCACTGGGTCAATATCCTAGAATTCCCTCCCAAATGGCATTGTGGGTCAACCGACAGCAAGTAGAATGCAGTGGCTCAAGAAGGCTTTTGACCACCACCTCCTCAAGGGTAACTAGGGATGGCAATAAATGCTGGCCAGCCAGCGACGCCCATGTCCCACAAATGAATAAAAAAGAAACTTCGACACAGGTCTCCAAAATGGCCCTGAGAGGAGCTCATGGCGAAGACATCTAATGTCATGGTGACTTGTTACATGTGACAATGTTACCGACATCAGTTCCTCCCATTCCTAATGGATGGATATCGGCTTTCCTGGAAGAACTGGTATTAGTGAGTGAAAGCAGCTCACGACACCCTGACCTACCTCCCACATTGGGTCTCTTCCATTTGCGGGTAGCTGCACAGTCTGCGGTATATTCGATTGTGTACACTGCTCAATGTCACACTGGCCTATGGTCACCAGCTCCCTGTGGTGCCCAGCACTGGGCTGTTATGGGTCTAGCTGCTGTTCTGCCTGATCCTGGATCATCTTCCTCCAATTTCTCTGCAGATGCCCTGCAGAATCTGGAGCTTTGGGATGATTTAACCCTCATTATCTTTGCCAGAGGTGATTTTGAAATAGATTGCCATGTCCTTTGGGACCCTCCATCCTGTCCAGAGCAGTTCTATCCAATGGGAAATCCTCAACTCAGCACTGGGCACACCTTGGCCTTCGCCCACCTCACTGTGATCAATACCACCTGAGAGGATCATTGCTGAGATTACTGCCTGGCCAAACTGCCTTGAACAGTGGGGAATGGAAACCATGACCCTGAGCACTCCGTTAATCATTATTGAGCTACACTCCATCACCCTCGAGCCTCAGTCTAACACCCTCACTACTCCTCAGATAAGTTCCACCCACCTCCAATCAGGGGTCATGCTCCACCACGCTTGCTGTTGCCTGCACCATCTTCCCTCAGTCACTGTCTCCCTGCCTGTCCTCTGTGCTATCCCCTCAACCACCTCGAACATTGTGCCATCTGCAGCAGGACACTAGCACTGCCACCCACTCTCATCTTCCTTAATACCCTTTGACCTAACCGTTTCCAAAATGCTAATTCTAAATTCTAAATACTTGGCAACAAGTAGCTTATTGAGAATGTGGAAAAAAAAGTAAGGATTAAGATCATCCAATTTTAAATTCCAGCCAAGAAAGAGCAAGAAAGGTAGAAATTTATTGCTGGCATGCAAAAGGCTGTAGATAGAAAAGGTGACTGTAGTGTGATAATAGTCAAGTCCTGGATATTCAATGCACAATCTTCAAGCTGACTGATGATTAGGTACCAAATCTAGGAGACAAATTTAGCACACAAATCAAATAATACAGGAATCCCAAAGAACTCTCTGTCAAAAATGAAAGTAGCAATTGGCGGAATGATGTCAGAGTGGCTGCCAGGTCCATTAGCTTCCCCACCACCCACCTACTGCTGAAAAATAGGGCTGATAAACCCCTGGGATGCAGTGCTGGCACTCCCCTCCTTCTCAGTGGCCAACACCTCCCTAATTCCTGGAGGTGAAGTGGCACCTAGAGGGAGATCAAGTTTCCTCATCTCCCTCTGCAGTAGATATTGCTGAGTTACACTCATGGCTAAAATGTCAGAGCACAGTGCCAATTGCATATCCGGATGCACTGAATGTACTGCTGGACAGGGATCCCGATGGCAGCCCCCACTGTTTCCATGGAGCCAGTGAAATGCTCACATGCCAGAGCCACAACATAAGTCAGAACTTGAATAGACTCCTTCACCTTTTGTTCTAGCCTGGGTATAGCCTTTAGCATCTTTGTCAGAGCTTCCCCTGCTTGTCCCTGTATATTCATCAGCTCTCCTCTCACCACATTGCAAGGCTTGTCTGCACGGCACTCAGTAAAATGCCTGGTCACCACCATTTGCCCAAGCACTGGAGACCTTGGCTGCTAGATCTTCCATCAGTCATGGGAATGTGGCTGTTATGTGTCCGTGAAATTGTGTTCCTGAGCTGGACCTAGAACTGTATCCAGCGAGGAGCATGTATCTGCTCTGCTGGGCAGAGCAATGCAATGGCATGATGTTGTATGCTCTGAGAGTTCAGAGTCCTCATCCTCAGAAGAGGTGCTCGAGGTAGAGGACGCTTTCAAGATGGAGGAGGTGCTCCAGTTGGAGGAGCTCAAAGTGGAGGAAGAGCTTGAGATGGAAGAGAAGCTTGTGGTGGAGGACCTCGAGGTGGAGGAGCTCTTCAGGTAGAGGAGGTGCTCCAGTTAAAGGAGCTTGATGTGGAGAAGGAACCAAAGCTGGAGGAAGTTCTCGCGGTAGAGGAAGAGCTCAAGCTGGAGGAGGTGCTCGAGGTGGAGGAGAAGCTTGAGGTGGAGGTGGCTCTTGAGGTGGGTGTGGTACTGGGGTAGTCTGCTCCTTTCCTCTATGTTCTCTATTCTTCCTACTGGACTTGTCTTGTTTGTGTCTTGTTTACTTTGCTGTCAGCTGAGAGTTTTCATTTTCTCACGTCCAAACCTTCATTTAAACCTATTTTTCTTCTCTCATTTTCTTTCACTCCAAATACCAACTCCTTTGTTTACGGTACTGGACTCACACCATATGTCCCTGTGTCTTTGTCTGCTTCTGTCAAAAGTATGAAGAACACCAGTTTTGACAAAGAATAGTATTGAACTTGAAACTTTAACTCTGTTTCTTTCTACAGACATGTTACCAGACCTGCTGAGTTTTCTCCTGCATATTCTGTGTTAGTTTCCGTTTTTCTGCAGCCACACTAGGGTATCTTTATTTGCACATCTGCCCGTATGTTTAGGAGCCAGCAAAAGGTGGATACTTTATGGACCCAATCTGCCAATTCGGGAAATGTTTCTGTTTGATGTGAACAAACAGCCCCAGGTCATACACTTAATTCATTTATTTATATCATTAACAGAGAGAGTCCATTCAGTCTTTTATATCAATAACGGTTCTTCAAAAAAGCTATAGAATTGGACTCACCCTTCCCCTCCCCTGCTTTCTCCCGGCAGTCCTGAAAATTTGTTTTTAAAGTATATACACCATTCACTTTTAAATGTTACTTTAAATCTGCTTTCAGTCAGTGCATGCTAGGTCATAACAACTCACTGGATAAAATAATTCTCCTCAGTTTACCTCTTCTTTTCTTCAATTGCAGCAACTCTCCTGCCTGGTAAAACTATTTCACCCTCTATAATCGGCAAACTCTTGCTCTTTAGTTCTAGCTCACTCTTTTCCAATCCATGCTTTTGCCTCTCCCAGTTCACAGGCAAAATATCACCCCCAATTATGCATTTAATCTTGCTGGACATAGTTTATTTTTCTGGTTCTTCTACCCATACACTCGCCTGAGCATTGAATTTGATGGGTTTTGAAAAACGTTAAACACAAGCAGTAATGGTAGAAAATCACCCCCAATCTCATGTTATTGCTTGAGTAGCTAAGAAACTACAAATGTTTGATTTTATTTTCAATGAATAAACCATATTTTTGCAGCAATAATTTCACAAAGCTATACTCCTTTAAAGTGCACTTTTTAAAAGAACACATCATGCAAATACTGATCCATAACTAGGTAAAAGCAGCCTGGTGCACAATAAAAGAGATTTTGAACTAGGAATATGAGAAATGCAGGCAGTGCAAAGTAAATGAGACATATGTTACCTAAATTGCATTTCTCTGTAACTGCCACTTATGATACCATTTAATCTGAGTAAAGCACCAAGTGCTTCATAATTTTATATTACAGCCCATTGCACTGCATCATTTTTCAGCTTTATTGTTTTGCGGTCCAATATCACAGGATTACACTGATCCACTATTTGAATTGTAAAAAATTGGAAAATCTTTACATGAGGTAAAGCCCAATTAGCTAGTGAAAGCTAGATTCCACTGGGCCCTGTTAACAACCTCTCACATCAAAATACATATTATATGGACTACAATTAACAAAGATGAAAATCGATCCGACATGCAGTAAAATGAAAGGAGAATAAAAAGTAAAACATTATGTACAAATACTGTAAATCTGCAGGCTTCCTCGCTAACATGGCTTAGATAATAAAGGTGCTTCCCATCAGGAAGGTCCCAGGTTTATTTTCAAATCTGTGATGAAATATTGAGGCTATAAAATTCTCATGCATATTTGTGGGTGCTGCTTCGGGTCCACAATTTCATTTTGGTGAGATCATTAGTGCAGGCACTGGGAGCATCTGACAGAAACATGCAGAGAAAGCAGAATTTAATGCAATTCGAACAGTGCTGTTTTTGACTTTGCACTGTAGCTAAAGCCTTCATCTCACTCAGCTGGACACAAGCTCAGCAGCCCGATGGAGTGCTATTTAAATAGATTATCAATTACTCTGAGCTTAACTAACTGATGGATTTTGCTAATGTTGAGTTAGTACAAGTGTTTCACTGTTTAAGCCTAAAGGGACAGGTGAGACATTGCTGAAGGGTTGCTTGTGACTCAGAACTTGTTCCCAATTGCTGGTGACATAATTTCTATCCCTTGATCTGAATCACACCATGAAGAATGAGCTGATGTGAGATGGAGGAAGCCTAACTCTTATCAGAGCAAGACAGAGGAAGAAGAGAAGTGCTCTCAGGGCAACACCTTGGGTCTTTGGAGAATAATGTTTCCACCTAGACCTAAGCGCGGAGCAGCGTGTGCAACATTTCTGCTTCACAGGGAGATTCTCATTGAAATCTGACAGCTATGGGAGGCAGATCCTCAACATAAAGCAGAGCGAGGATGGTACTGCCAATGGCTGCAAAAAGGCCCACAGTCATGAATGCTTGAGTAGGGGACCACCCTAACATCTCGAAGCTCACAGATCTTTGTTGCGTAAGAAAGATGACTGCTGCACTCCATTTGAAGAAAAGGGAATGCATGACGTGCTACCTTTCCAGAGACGAGCCTAGTGAGGATGATGACTCCCCCAAGAACAGGGTGCCATTGACTGCACACAAGGGGTTCTGTGGTAATGCATCTAACGTCAAAGATGTACCACAACCACAAAGTGATTCATGCCTTCAATGTGCATCTGCTCTGTGACAATCCTCAATGGATCGTATTTGTCAATACCAGGTTTCAATGCCTTTGTTCTGCACTAGTCCCCCGTACCATCAGCATTGCAGCCACTGCAGGAGATCAAAGAGAGGCTGCTGTGCTTTAAAGGCTAATCAGGTGACCCTGGGTTTATGTTCCCAGTCGACAATGCAGGAACAAATGGTCATATAACTGGAGCCAGACAGGGAGTCATCAAGCAGCTCACTGCAGTGTTTAAGTAATCCTTCTGTTTCCCGAAGCTCTCTCAGCAACAGTGTGCTGATCAGATGTCAGATTTAACATGGCACCTTGCAACCTTTGCAAAGTCGCTAGTGCGAGAGCACAGCCCTTACGACCAGGAATCTGGTGGACAGCTGAAGAGTTTGAGGTGAAGGAAAAAGAAGAGAAGTAAGAGGAATGGAGCAAATTACCAGGCATCCTGTTTCTGGTCAGGCTGCTGGTGATCAAGTCCGTTGACTGTGGTATCTGAGAACATGTCCTCAATTTCCCATTCTCCAATATTTACACATCTTACCCATCACTCAGTTATTAATCAACATAGCGTCCTCTTGGACATAATGCTACAACAAAAGCTATCGGAAAACATTCTATGTCAATTTCACCAAACAAATCATGAATGATTCCATACAGAAGTCAAGCATTGACCAGGAACGTTACTTTAGCTGGTATCTTCTGTGTGCTGTTACCTGGTCTAATGATCCCATACAGTGTTAACCCAATTGCTGCATCATGGCTGGTGGAACACTGCTGGTGATCATGGGGGAGATTAAGCAGCAGCCCTGGATCAAGATGGGCCAATTTTGAGCAGCCACCTCCTTGGCTGCCACCACCAAAGGCGAATGATAAAATGGCAGGTCTTTGAGAGACAACAGTATATAGATGAAGATACATCGGAGACACTTAAGAGCTTTATAAAATGCACCAGACTAGGCTGCCTGGTGGACAGGCCACAGTAAGGGCACTGGCAGAGTGGCAGTGGGATGAATCAATGTTGTCAGCCTAAAAGCGGCGGCAAATTTGTGCTCTGGGTAGTCACTGCTAGTCTCTGAGAAATTACAGTAATCTGTTGGAATATAGGTTGTTGGACTGCTTAGATACTCTGCAATCCAAGCTGTGATGGCAGCAGCCTGCACAATACCATGCTGCACTTTCCTGACTTCACTCTGAGCTTGCAAGGCTCAGGGCTGAGTTCATTCAGCTTATGTGGCAATAGAAACTAAGATAGTGACCATCAGAGATGCCGTCATGCTTGGATCCACGGATGTGCTAATAGAGTTGCCATAAATCAATAGCTAGAAAAAAATGGACTACAAGATATGCACAAACCTATTTATACAGTTGATGGTACAATATGGAAATAGACCCTTTGGTCCAACTTGTCCATGCCAACCAGATAGCCTAAATTAATCTAGTTCCATTTGCTAGCATTTTGTCCATATCCCTCTAAATTCTTGCTATTCACGTACCCATCAAGATGCTTTTTAAATGTTGTAATTGTACCAGTCTCCACCACTTCCTCTGGCAGCTCATTCTATACATGCACTGCCCTCTCTGTGAAAAAGCTGCCCCTCAGGTCCCTTTTAAATCTTTCCCCTCTCATCTTAAATCTATGCCCTCTAGTTTTGGATTCCCCTACCTTGGCAACAAGATCGTGGCTATTCAGCCTATCCATGCCCCTCATGATTTTATAAATCTCTATAAAGTCACCTCTCAGTCTCCTGCGCTCTAGGGAAATTAGCCTGAGTCTATTCAGCCTCTCCGCATGCCTGAAACCCTCCAACCCCAGCAACATCCTTGTGAATCTTTTCTGAACCCTTTCAAGTTTACAACATCTTTCCTATTGCAGGGAGGCGAGAATTGAACACAGTATTCTAAAAGTGGCCTAACCAATGTCTTGTACAGCTGCAACATGATGTCCCAACTCCTATACTGTACTGCATGTGAATTTGTCAGCCTTTATCTTGTATACTGCCCCATTCAGGTCATCCTTTGAAATCTCTGTAACAGATCGAGGGTGTAACCTCAGTATCTGCTGAACTGGCACTGTCCTTGTTTCTGGCTGTGGCTTACTCATAGCTCGTGTCTCACTCTGTGTACGGGTCACCTCTAATGCACCCTTTAAAAGTCGAGCTAGTGTCAACATCTGAGCTGGTGGCTGCCAGTGTCATAGTGAGGAGCAGTGTCTTAACTCAACTACCCTGTGCTATGGCCTGGTTGGGTGGCAGTTCCCCGATATTTAAAAGACGAATGATAAAATGGCAGGTCTTTGAGAGACAACAGTATGTAGATGAAGGTACAGCGGAGACACTTAAGAGCTTTATAAAATGCAATTAATTTATTAAGTACTTAAACAAATAACACACACTTTTACCTACTAGAGATACCTCAATCACTGTCTTTCACTACCATGATTTCTGTAACTAAACCCAAATGTTATTACCTGGGAGAGTTGGCAGCTGGCCAGGCTGAAACTCTGCTCAACATCTTTACCACACCGCCTGATGTAGGGTGCCCTCTTAAAATGTGAATCCACAAAGTACTGCTGAACAAAGGGATCTCTTCAGGCTCTTCATACACAAGTCTCTGTGCCAAGTATATGCCTTATTTAGAATTATTTGTGCACATGAGCAATCCCAAATGCTTTGTCCAAATATATTCCTTATCTAGTAGAGACAGCAGTTACTGATTTCCTAAGACAACACAGTACGGAGCTAGAGGAATACAGCAGGCCAGGCAGCATCAGAAGAACAGGAGCCTTTTCTGAAGAAGGGTTGCGACCCGAAGTGTCAACTTTCCTGCTCCTCTGATGCTGCCTGGCCAGCTGTGTTCCTCCAGCTCCATACTGTGTTGTCCCTGACTCCAGCATCTGCAGTTCTTGCTATCTCTGAGTTACTGATTTCCTGAAATTTTAACTTTTAGCAGACTTGCATGATTCAGCATAATTCCATTCACTTAACAGCCCAATGTGAAGCCTCTTATCAGTTCCTGTTATCTCCAGCCTTATCCAACATCTTCCCGCTTTTGATCCAAAGATTTATCTGAGGATCATCTCTACTGGGTTTGCCACATCCTCCAGGGCCCCTCCAAACAGTGGTGAGCATTACATCAGTGCAGTGATATATTCTTAACAAAGCATTACTTCAGTTGTGTTAGCTGAAATGCTGTCGAGATCATTGTACTTACCAAAACCATAGTCATAACTGTAAACAAAATTGCAAATCAGTTTTGTTCTGCAGCAAATACACTGTCATATGCTTTCACATCAATGCAAATGACAAATGAATGAATAGTAAGAATACGATGAACTAGTTATGTTTACATAATTCCTACTCTACAATAGCCATTACAAACCCTCTTCCATATGAGCTATCCTTGTTGTTAGTCCCTTCCATTTCTTAACTTTGCATTTTAACAAGCAAAATAAGGCCATTACAACAGTAAGTATAATAACTTGTAGTGCAGTGACATGAGACACACTTATGATCCACAGAAGACCTGAGTGTTCAGTCACCAATTCCAAATTTTACTCCAGTAACTTGGAGCCTGCAAGTCTCTACTTGCTTCTTCTGCATGAGTTTTTAATCTCCTTCTTCTGCATAGCCCATTTATGGATGACTTTCTTTGCCTCAAAAATGATCTTCGTCCAGTCTCAAGTAGTGTGGAATAGGTGGATGTTCTGCAGCTACGAATCAGCAAAAATCATTGTCTGTATCAAAGCCAAAAGAACTAAGGATGCTGTAAATCAGACACGAAAGCAAAGTTACTGGAAAAGCTCAGCAGGTCTGGCAACATCTGTGAAGGAAAAGAACAGAGTTAACTTTTCGGGTCTGGTGACCCTTCCTCAGAACTTGCTGTTGTTGTCATTGTCTGTATCATTTGGGTGGACGGATAGAGTTATGAGCAGTTTCCCTTCGGCTTCTGACTTAATCAAAACTTGGTGACTACTGGTCAAGTCAGCAGAGATACTGCTGATTGTCACATTTTATTCACCTAAGGGTTAATTTCTTTGCAGACCATGTAACAGATAATTCTGCTTTCTCGGCCACTGTGGCAAAGATTGGAAAGTAGAGTTAGAACAGGCCAGGGACAGGCTATAGTGACACAAAAACCCACATGCAACCATTACTGTGACATTTGTTTGAAAATATAATGTGAGTCACTGAAGGTCAACCAATGTTATCGCCTCCCGTCCATAAAAAATTATCAGTTAGAGTATTCACCGCAGAAGGGATCTTCATTCCAAGGAAAACGACAACAATGATCTTCCACGTTCTCACAATGATTCTTCTTCCTGCAGAACAAATGTAGTTGCTACTCTTATGTGCAATCAAACTGATTGTATGCATTTTATTGGATTTATAGTGCTAATCTCTTCACACCCTCAGCCAATTCATGTACATCAATGGCTGGTTCTAGCCTTCTATCTCTTCCCTCATCCATTTCAGTTGGAGCATTGATGTTTCTTCCATTTCGTTCCCCTTTTTCTTCTTCTTCATTTTCATTTCCATTGGTGAGCCTGAGGGGTCCATCTGACCCCGAAGGGATTGAGAGACAATGGTGCACCTGCCTGATCTTTGTTTTGTTCAGGTTGCTCTGGTCCCATCATCGTGGTCCCTCTGGTTTGGGTTCCAAAACCAGTCCCACTCTTAAGTTTCCATAAATTATCTGAAGCATGTACATCAGAAAAGATTGTGGATGAAAGCCAAATGGGAATGAGGCCAAGTTATCTATTTCTGCTCCTATTCTGTATGTTTGTACTTTACGGTTCCAGATGGGATACCTCAAACTGTTAAGTCCCTGGGTGAGGAAGGGTGAACTGTTTCTTGTTGGTTAGTCACCCACTGTTTAATTTTTCACAATAATGTTCAATATAAAAGAACGCCTTTCTCACAGATCCAAATGAACTTGGGTTTTAAAAATGAGCCAATTTTACCAGGCTTTCCTGAATTCACAAAAAAAATCTGTTTAATTATTAACATGCAGAAATTAGGAGCAAAGAAGCGCATAGCTTGCAAGTAAGAAGTGAATCCAAAAAGATAAATGTGAGCAAAAAATCATATGATCAGTCTCTTAAATAGCTTGGAAAGAGCTGATAGCTGAAAGTTGCAACCATTGTGTGGATGAGAGATAACAGGTACTGCAGATGCTGGAGAATCTGAGAGAACAAGGTGTGGACCTGGATGAACACAGCAGGCCAAGCAGCATCATAGGAGCAGGAAAGCTTGACGTTTCGGGCCTAGACCCTTCATCAGAAATGGGGGAGCGGAAGAGGGTTCTGAAATAAATAGGGAGAGAGGGGGAGGCAGATAGAAGTTGGATAGAGGAGAGGATAGGTGGAGAGGAGACAGACAAGTCAAAGAGGCGGGGATGGAGCCAGTAAAGGTGAGTGTAGGTGGGGAGGTAGGGAGAAGATAGGTCAGTCCAGGGAGGATGGACAGGTCAAGGGGGTGGGATGATGTTAGTAGATAGGAGATGGCGGTGTGGCTTGAGGTGGGAGCAGGGGATAGGTGAGAGGAAGAACAGGTTAGGGAGGCGGGGACGAGCTGGGCTGGTTTTGGGATGCGGTTGGGGGAGGGTAGATTTTGAAGCTTGTGAGATCCACATTGATACCATTGGGCTGCAGGGTTCCCAGGCTGAATATGATTTGCTGTTCCTGCAGCCTTCGGGTGGCATCATTGTGGCACTGCAGGAGGCCCAGGACGGACATGTCATCTGAGGAATGGGAGGGGGAGTTGAAATGTTTCGCGACTGGGAGGTGCAATTGTTTGTTGCGAACTGAGCGCAGGTGTTCTGCAAAGCGGTCCCCAAGCCTCCGCTTGGTTTCCCCGATGTAGAGGAGGCCACAATGGGTACAGCGGTTGCAGTATCCCACATTAGCAGATGTGCAGGTGAACATCTGCTTAATGTGGAAAGTCTTCTTGGGGCCTGGGATTGGGGTGAGGGAGGAGGTGTGGGGGCAGGTGTAACACTTCCTGTGGTTGCAGGGAAAAGTGTCGGGTGTGGTGGGGCTGGAGGGGAGTGTGGAGCGGACAAGGGAGTCACGGAGAGAGTGGTCCCTCCGGAAAGCAGACAAGGGTGGGGAGGGAAAAATGTCTTTGGTGGTGGGGTCGGATTGCAGATGGTGGAAGTGTCAGAGGATGATGCGTTGGATCCGGAGGTCGGTGGGGTGGTATGTGAGGACGAGGGGGATTCATTTTGGTTGTTATTGCGGGGACGGGGTGTGAGGGATGAGTTGCAGGAAATGTGGGAGACACGGTCGAGGGTGTTCTCGACCACTGATGGAGGAAGTTGCGGTCCTTGAAGAATGAGGACATCTGAGATGTATGGGAGTGGAATGCCTCATCCTGGGAGCAGATGCGTCTGAGGCGAAGGAATTGGGAATAGGGGATGGCACTTTTGCAGGAAGGTGGGTGGGAGGGCTCCTGCCCCACTGAACTCATCTCCACCTACCTCGACTCCATTTTCACCCCCTTGGTCCATGAACTCCCTACCTACGTCCGTGACACCACCCACGCCCTCCACCTCCTCCAGAACTTCCAATTCCCCGGTCCCCAACACCTCATTTTTACTATGGACATCCAGTCCCTATACACCTGTATTCCCCATGCAGATGGCCTAAAGGCCTTCTGCTCCTTCCTGTCCTGCAGACCTGACCAATCCCCCTCCACGGACACCCTCATCTGCTTAGCCGAACTCATCCTCACCCTCAACAACTTTTCTTTCAATTCCTCCCACTTCCTACAGACAAAGGGGGTGGCCATGGGTAGCCGCATGGGCCCAAGCTATGCCTGCCTCTTTGTAGGTTACGTGGAACAATCCCTCTTCCGTACCTACACTGGCCCTAAACCCCACCTCTTCCTCTGTTACATTGATGACTGTATCGGCGCCGCCTTGTGCTCCCACGAGGAGGTTGAACAGTTCATCCACTTCACCAACACCTTCCACCCCAACCTTAAGTTCACCTGGACCATCTCTAACACTTCTCTCTCCTTCCTGGACCTCTCTGTCTCCATCGCCAGCAACCACCTAGAAACCGATATACATTTCAAGCCCACCGACTCCCACAGCTAACCTAGAATACATCTCCTCCCACCCACCTTCCTGCAAAAATGCCATCCCCTATTCCCAATTCCTTTGCCTCCGCCGCATCTGCTCCCAGGATGAGACATTCCACTCCCATACATCTCAGAAGTCCTCATTCTTCAAGGACCGCAAATTCCCCCCCGGAGTGGTCGAGAACGCCCTTGACCGTGTCTCCCGCATTTCCCGCAACTCATCCCGCACACCCTGTCCCCGCAATAACAACCAAAAAAGAATCCTCCTTGTCCTCACGTACCACCCCACCGACCTCCGGATCCAACGCATCATCCTCCGACACTTCCGCCATTTGCAATCCGACCCCACCACCAAAGACATTTTTCCCTCCCCACCCTTGTCTGCTTTCTGGAGGGACCACTCTCTCCGTGACTCCCTTGTCCGCTCCACACTCCCCTCCAGCCCCACCACACCCGACACTTTTCCCTGCAACCGCAGGAAGTGCTACACCTGCCCCCACACCTCCTCCCTCACCCCAATCCCAGGCCCCAAGAAGACTTTCCACATTAAGCAGATGTTCACCTGCACATCTGCCAATGTGGTATACTGCATCCGCTGTACCCGTTGTGGCCTCCTCTACATCGGGGAAACCAAGCGGAGGCTTGGGGACCGCTTTGCAGAACACCTGCGCTCAGTTCGCAACAAACAATTGCACCTCCCAGTCGCGTACCATTTCAACTCCCCCTCCCATTCCTCAGATGACATGTCCGTCCTGGGCCTCCTGCAGTGCCACAACGATGCCACCCGAAGGCTGCAGGAACAGCAAATCATATTCAGCCTGGGAACCCTGCAGCCCAATGGTATCAATGTGGAGTTCACAAGCTTCAAAATCTCCCCTCCCTCAACCGCATCCCAAAACCAGCCCAGCTCGTCCCCGCCTCCCTAACCAGTTCTTCCTCTCACCTATCCCCTGCTCCCACCTCAAGCCGCACCCCCATCTCCTATCTACTAACCTCATCCTGCCCCCTTGACCTGTCCGTCCTCCCTGGACAGACCTATCTCCTCATTACCTCCCCACCTACACTCATCTTTACTGGCTCCATCCCCACCTCTTTGACTTGTCTGTCTTCTCTCCAACTATCCTCTCCTCTATCCATCTTCTATCTGCCTCCCCCTCTCTCCCTATTTATTTCAGAACCCTCTTCCCCTCCCCCATTTCTGATGAAGGGTCTAGGCCCGAAACGTCAAGCTTTCCTGCTCCTATGATGCTGCTTGGTCTGCTGTGTTCATCCAGCTCCACACCTTGTTATCTCTTACCATTGCAGTGGATGTTTGCTGTGGCTAACTGGCAGTAGTCAGAGTGAGTGAGAGTCTTTTCCCTTTCCTTACTTGCAGAGCACGGATGTTTAAATGGTTGTTCCCAGAGCTATGATCTTCACAGCATGTTAGCCCCATACTAGGACATCAAGCCACTAGCAACTCAGAACAGGATCGAAGCTTGTTTCTAACCCCTGTCCCTGTGTAATCCTGAAAAGTAGAAGCATCTCTCACCCCAATTACAATCTCTTTTTACCATCTTGTTCACAGTCTGAGATACGTCCACAAGTTTGCGGTGCTTTTTTTTACCTTTTGAAGCTTCTTTGACACTTTGTCACATGTGACATTCCGGAGTTTCTGTCTCTCAATCTCTCAGATAGCCATTAAATGTATATCTACAGTTAACTTTTGCCTGTATGTCCACCCACAATCTGGTGTTTTGAGGTTTCACTGCTTTGAGCCAACAGTGCTAAATATTTTTGGAAGTTTCGTGGAGCACCTAATCCCCCCCGGATGGAGAACTTTTCTCAAACAACTCCTTCGCCGCAGCCTCCAGAGCTGTTTGAAGAGAACTTGGGTAAGTGCCCTGTAATGCTGTATTCAGTCTTTTTGCACAACAATCTTCCCCAGTGCCATTGAGCACTGGCTGTGGCTAGAATAGACCTCTCCTTTAAGAAATACAGCCTGGGTTTAAGTGATGCTAACCTGACATGAAACTGGACCCACTGTTTCAGCATTGTGTTTAGCAGGGGGATGCAAGTAGAAATCAATTCAATGCGAGACAATATGAGGCCTGCATTCGAAAGAAAGTGTGTGGGTTAATTCCATATCTGTGTCAGTTTTTGGAGACAAATGAAATTCCGTCAGGATGATATGAGAGTTCCACAACTGGTCTTAGCCAGTTCAGACGAGCGAGTGTGAGTTAAAAAACGTCGGCTTCCTGCTCTGATTGTTATCCTGCATCCCCTGATGGATTGATATCTGAGTAAATGAAGTCTGTCAATGATTGGAAATATCTGTTGTTCCATCTTGAAAAGGTGAAGTTTCATTATCTGCACTCGGACGAGCAATGATTACTTAAGAAAACTATTTGAGGGCCAATCCCTTCAAGAATGGAGGCAAGCAAAGTGAAAAACTGGAAGAAAAAAGGCTTCTATTGAGCATTTCTGCCACTTTGTTTCTATTTTAGAACTGTGCATAAAATTGTTTGCTCTGAATTCTATCCTATTGTATGTGAAGTAGCACAAGCTGAGAACACACTAGTGATGCATGCAAGACATAACTAGGGTAACTTTCAAAACTGTAAAGTCCTTTGAGTGCCCAGGGAATTATGTTAAGAGAGTTCAATCACTGAATCGTGAAACATTTTAACCTATTATACAGTTCAATAAGATCATGGCTGATCTTTATTTCAACTCCTTCCAACAGCCTTGACTTCATATTCCTTAACATCCTTGGTTAGCATAAATTTACTGATCTCAGATTTAAAGTTACTAATTGAGCTTATGAAGATCCAGTGACACATTAGTGGAAAGCTTTGAGCCAGAAGGTTTGAGTTCTAATCCCACTCAGAAGGTTTGGAGGTCATGGAAAGAATTTTCCTAACATAGGTGTAAATTCTTCAATAATATGCCAAAGGCAGGCAGTAAGAATGGGAAGGGTTTCTGGTCAGCAATGTGATGGACAGAACGCTGGAGCCTCTATCATTGCCTATTCAAAGCTCCTGACAACAAGATACCTCTAAAAGCCCATGTTTCCATGGCAACTCAGGCTCTATTGGTTGAGTTGGCTAGATACTTGGTGTGGCTAAGATTGGTTGCGACATCCCAGGGTTCAATCCCTGTCCTGGATTCTGGTTCTAGGATGGAGTCAGGACCTGGCTCATAGAAACCCTACAGTTCAGAAAGAGGCCATTCGGCCCATCAAGTCTGCACCGACCCTCCGAACAGCATCCCACCCAAACCCAGCCCCCTACCCTATCTCCGTAAGGCTGCATTTCCCATGGCTAATCCACCCACCTTGCACATCCCCTGGACACTATGGAGCAAATTAGCATGTTCAATTCACCTAACCTACACATCCTTGGATTGTGGGAAGAAACCAGAGCACTGGAGGAAACTCATGCAGACATGGGAAGAATGTGTAAACTCCACACCGACTGAGGCTGGAAATGAAATTGGGTCCCTGGCAGCAGTGCTAAGCATTGAGCCACCATGCCACCCTTAATGGTTCCCAACCATTTACATGATGGAGGTTGTGACATGATGGTGGTTTAGACCTGCCTTTGTGCAGAGATCAGAAGAGGAAGAAGAATTCAGTTCCCATCTGCTGCTTTATTTTGTGCGAGACAGTAAAAGTGTGAAACTGCACGTGTCCTGGTCTGGGTACGATTTTAATGACAACCCCACCAATGGAAAATATTTCTCCTCTGACATGCTATCAATTCCTTTGAAAATCTTAAGAACTTCAATTAAGTCACAACTTAGCCCTCCCCAGGTGAATAAATAGTAAACCTCTCTTCATTATTCAACCCCTTTGGGCACTGGTAAAATTCCGGTGAATGTGTACTGCACTGTGTCTTCAGTCACTATATACTTTCCAAAATGCAGTGCCCAAAACTACTCAATCCCCTCAAGATGTAGCTCAACTAAGACTGTATATAGTAGCCTGGAGCTGCCCTGCACTATTCCTGACATTTGCCCTGGATACAGCAGACAATGGAATATGGGTGCCTGGCTTTGAGGGCAGAGCCCTGGAGGTCCTTCTGGACAGAGTGGTGCACTGGCACTCTTCACCCAGAAGCAGCATGGAGGCTTTGATCTGACCCACGTTAGAGCAGTCTCTGCCATTTGGAGGAATGCCCAACACTGTTGGTCTTCTCTACTCTGCCAGCATAAGTGCTTCGATATCTTACATTCACTCTATCCCTGGTACTGTGCCTGACTCCCACCAAGGGTCATGCTCGATCAGTTTCACTTCTGCTCTCACTCACTGTCATTCACCCCAATCCCCTACACCATGCCCTATGCATGCACCAAAAGTAGCAGCTATACCATCCACTTTCACCTCCCTTACTATCCGCCTCTTTCCCCCTTTTCAGGAGGAAAACAGCTTATAACAGGCTGAAAGAGTCAGGTGGTGTGCTGTTTGTTATTGGGTTCCTCATCCCTCTTGAGGAGAGGATCCTGACTCTAACCACCCCGAGCAGGCTCTAGGCTGGTATCAGCTGTGCTGGGATCTCTAAGTGAAGGCTATCCCTCTTGATTTGATTGATGCCTGCTTACAACCAGGACAAGCTTCCTGGCATTATGTCTGCGCTAAATAGCACGGCAAGACAGAAATAATATGAACCTGGTCTCTTTGGGTGAGAAGGCAAAGCCAAAAAAGGCAAGGCAAGGCAATGTAAGGCAGGGATGCTGCAAGTATTCAGGTGGGCTCAGGTGAGTAAACCCAACAATAGCAAGTAAAGAACACAGTCACTGAGCTGGGTGTACGTCCCTGAGCACAGTGTCCCCGCTGCAGCATTATAATGGGAGTTGTCAGTGCAGCTCATAATATAGCATTGAAGTACAGAGGTGACGTGTAAGTGAATTAGAGATGTGCCATGAAGATTCTTAGATGCTGGCAATGTTAGTTACCATTGTCTATGGACATGGGGTGCATGTGGACAGTGCCCATGGAGCATACCATGAGATGTCGCTGCCAGTTTCCAACATGAAGGTCATTCGGTGTAAGAGGTGAGCTGAATCTACCAGTTGTGTATCTTAGTTTCCTTGTCAAATTTTCCTGACATCTAGCTTGTTTGGTGAGTTGGAAAGATGGGAGTGTGGGTATTAGTGAGGTGGGTTCTGGTGCTTAAAAGGTGTTTAACACCCATTAATTCCTGTTAGTTGGCATCTCATTGCTGCCATGCAGGAATTGCATCATTTTGCTTGAGAAAAGCATGAGAAGTTGTTTTGAGAGACTTCTGCCCCACATTTTGCCATTGGCCACATTGCACAGGTGTATTTTTTACAAACATTAAGACAAACCAAGGCTGGAGTTAAAAAAAAAAGTAGGTATATACAACTGATTAAATTGTAGTTCACATTTAATTGAGGAATCTTTTCTATCTGTGTCTCTCTTTCTCTCCATGCGTCTGTATGACACCCCTTTCACCATAGACGATTCATGGGCACTGTATGTTTCTCCTGCTTGATGCCCTCTCTCACTGTAGCCACTCACTGCTGGAGGTCCCTTATATTAATCTCCCTGTATTGATAATTTTACACAATCATATATTGGCTATAGAGCCAGCCTATCAGGAAGAGAAGTCAAAATTTACTGGATAGTGCTCCTGTGAACTGCCTTAGGGTGTTTTTCTACATTTAAAATACCACATAAATATACGGTTGTTATTCTTTTGGCCTCTCATTAATGTACCAATGATTTTTTGTAATTTTGTGCTGCCTTCTATAATAAGATTATTTTATTGACACCTCTATTTCTAGAACAATTTATAAAATAACTTGTGCAAGTTTTAACATTGAAATTGCATCTAGAATTAAAATAAAGGGAACAAAATGAGAACAGCCATATCACAGTAAGGATTTACCAGCATGATTCCTCAAATCTAACACTGAGATTTCCAAACTGGGTCACTGCACTCTGCATTTATGTAATCCTGAGAAGAGTGAAAATACATGTGATTACGTAAAGGATTTCATCTCATGCTATTACGAAGCCAAATTATAGTTCAATTCCGATCTACAACGTAATTTGTCACAAAATTGAGCCTAATCGTATGATTCAGATTGTAATTAATTCATCTGTGTATCACAGTTGAATGATTTTCATTTGATCCTATTCATTCCATGGTCAAATCTTATAATGTACTGCAGCTAGACATTTTAGCTGCAATCTGTGAAAAAGTTGGGAATAAGATGTTGAGCAATTTTGATAAAATATTTTAGCTTTGTTTTGTGAAGCCTGTAGGTGTAGGATTAGTAATTAAGTAAAAAAGACTTATTGAATATCTTTAAAGTCTTCATGGAGGAGATGGCCTAGTGTTATTCTTGCTAGACTGCTAATCCAGAAACCCAGGTAATATTCTGCGGAGATAGTAGAAACTGTAGATGCTGGAGAATCTGAGATAACAAGGTGTAGAGCTGGATGAACACAGCAGGCCGAGCAGCATCAGAGGAGCAGGAATGCTGACGTTCGGGCCTAGACCCTTCTTCAGGAAAGGGTCTAGGCC
>JAHRHZ010000013.1:13030340-13044496 GCA_024137785.1 Ginglymostoma cirratum | reverse complement strand
CCGAAACTTCAGCCTTCCTGCTCCTCTGATGCTGCTTGGCCTGCTGTGTTCATCCAGCTCTACACTTTGTTATCTAATATTCTGGGGACCTGGATTTGAATCCTGCCATAGCAGATGGTGGAATTCGAATTAATTAAAAGTCTGATGAAAATCATTGTCAATTGTTGGAAAGACCCATCTGATTCATCAATGTCCTTTAGGGAAGGAAACTGCCATCCTGATCTGGCCTATATGTGACTCCAGATCCACAGCTACGTGGTTCACTCTTAGCTGCCCTGTGGACGATAACTGCCAGTGATGCCCCCACTTCATGATTGAGTTTTAAAAATAACTATACAAGAGCCTGTTTATCAGATGAGTTACACATCCTGCATTTTCATAACAATGGTATTTTATTTTGAACAATTCAGGTATTTATCCAATTAATTAGTTATGAATTCTTTCCTATGATTTTTTACTTGCCCACTAATGAGGACATCATCCTATTTCCTTTATGTATGTCCACAAGGGGTCAATAACTCTGTTAAATTGGTGTACAAATGAATCTAAACTGAACTTGGTCAGTGTTTGTACACTATTATGACCATAGAATTATTTAAAGGCAAAATTTGTAAGCAACAGCATGTCACTTGACAGCTCCTGTAAAGATTGTTTTCTATTAAATGGTAACCATCACATTCAGCTATCTGTTCACAGAATGAGAAGTAACAAAAATCTTTTATGCAGCAATTCCTAATAATTTTATTGGTTATATTCCTCACAAATTATTCTATGCAAAATTTTTCATCAGTCAAATTGGTTCAATAAATCATATTTTAAAAAAACAATTTAATGCAATATTCAATATAAAGCAATATTCCAGGCAAGCAGCAGTTTTTTTGTTTATTTGCCTTGATTTATTCGAGGTAAACTTAAGAATTTCTGGTATACTTTTAACCATGGTGTGTGTCTATCAGGAATGCCGGTCAAGCATTCAGTTGCAATGTTCAATACAATTTTTCCCATTAGTTGGCGTCTCATCACTGCCTAGCAGGAATTGCAAATTTTGCAGACAGATTGAAAATCATGCTGAATGTAAACTATATTCCTGATGTACGATTATTTCTACAATGCAAAGTAATCCATTTGTTTTATTTTGTGCTTAAGGTTTATTCTCAATAGCCAAGTGAAGAGTAAATGATGTTTGACCAATTTGCTGGAGTTCTTTGAAGATGTAACAAGGAATGTGGATAATGGGGATCCTGTAGATTTAGTATACTGGGACTTCCAGAAGCCATTTGAAAGGTGCTGCACAGAAGGCTAATACACAAGATAAGATCACATAGAGCTAGGGATGTTCTTAGCCTAGATAGAGGATTGGCAAACCAATAGAAAGCAGAGAATCAAGAAAAATAGATCTTTTTCTGGTTGGCAAGATGTGACTTGTGGGGCATCTCAGGCTTCGGCCCCAACTATTTACATAATATTAATGACTTGGCTGCAAGGGAGAAAGTACTATGGCCAAAATTGAAGATGACACTAAAATGGTGGGGCAATAAGTTGCAATGAAGAAATAAGCAATTTACAAATGGATGTGGGTGAGTGAGGTGAATGGGCCAAAATTTGGGGCAGATGAAGTTTAACTTGGATAAGTGTGAGGTTATCCATTTTGATCAGAGGAACAGAAAGGCAACTTATTATCTAGCTGGAGAGAAATTTCAAAATGCTTTTGTGCAGAGGGGTCTGGCTATCTTTGTGCATGAATCACAGAAAACTAGTGTGCAGTTACAGCAGGTAATAAAGAACGCAAATGGAATTTTGGACCTTTGTTGCTAAAGGAATTGTGTAAAAGCAGGGAAGTGTTGCTGCAACTGTACAAGACATTAGTGAGACCATACCTGGAGTATTGCATACAGTTTTGGCCCCCTTAAGTAAGGAAGGATGTAGTTGGAGGCAGAGATATTAGGAACTGCCGATGCTGGAGTCTGAGATAACAAGGTGTATAGCTGGATGAACACAGCAGGCCAGGCAGAATCAGAGGAGCAGGAAAGCTGGCGTTTCGGGTCTGGACCCTTCTTCAGAAATGGAGGAGGGGAAGCGAACTCTGAAATAAATAGAGAAAGGGGGAGGCTATGATGGAAGGTAGATAGAGGAACAGATAGGTGGAGAGAAGACAGACAGGTCAAGGAGGTAGGGATGGAGCCAGTAAAGGTGAATGCAGGTAGGGAGTTGGGATGGGGGTTGGTCAGTTGGGAGGGAGGGGCGGGTAGGTTGGAGGGAAGACGGACAGGTGAAGGAGGCGGGGATGAGGCTAGTAGGTAGGAAGTGGGGGTGGGGGTTGGTCAGTGAGGTGCGAGGAGTGGATAGGTGGGAGAAAAGACAGACAGGTCAAAGAGGCGGGGACGAGCTGGGCTGTTCTTGGGATGACGTCCAGGGCTGGGGAGATTTTGAAGCTTGTGAAGTCCACATTGAGACCATTGGGCTGCAGGGTTCCCAAGCGGAATATGAGATGCTGTTCCTCCAGCCTTCGGGTGGCATCGTTGTGGCACTGGAGGAGGCCTAGGATGGACATGTCGTCCAAGGAGTGGGAGGGGGAGTTGAAGTGGTTTGCGACTGGAAGGTGCAGTCGTTTGTCACAAACCGAGCATAGGTAGTCCACAAAACGATCTCCAAGCCTCCTCTTGGTTTCACAGACGTAGAGAAGGCATCATCAGAAACAGTGGATACAATATACCACATTAGCAGATGTGCAAGTGAACATCTGTTTAACGTGGAAGGTTTTCTTGGGGACTGGGGCGGAGATGAGGGGGGAGGTGAAGGGGCAGGTGTAGCACTTCCTGCGGTTGCAGGGAAAAGTGCCAGGGATGGTGGGACCAGTGGGGATTGTGGAGCAGATGAGGGAGTCACAGAAAGAGCAGTCCCTCTGGAAGGCAGATAAAGGTGGGGAGGGAAAAATGTCCTTGATAGTGGGGTCAGATTGCAGATGGCGGAAGTGGTAGAGGATGATGCATTGAATCCGGAGGTTGGTGGGGTGATACATGAGGATGAGGGGGATTCTGTTTGTGTTTTTATTGCGGGGAGGGGGCGTGAGGGGTGAGTTGCGGGAAACACAAGAGATGCGGTCAAGGGTGTTTTCAACCATTGTGGAGGGGAAATTGTGGTCCTTGAAAAACGAGGACATCTGGGGTGTCCAGGAGTGGAATGCCTCATCTTGGGAGCAGATGCGGCAGAGGCGAAGGGAATGGGAATAGGGATGGCATTCTTGCAGGAAGGTGGGTGAGAAGAGGTGTATTCTAGGTAGCGGTGGGAGTCAGTAGGCTTGAAATAGAGATCAGTTGCCAGGTGGTTGCCAGAGGGGTCCAGGAAGGAGAGAGAGATATCAGAGATGGTCCAGGTGAACTTAAAGTTGGCGTGGAAGATGTTGGTAAAGTGGATGAACTGCCCTCCACGCCCTCCACCTCCTCCAAAACTTCCAATTCCCTGGTCCTCAACACCTCATCTTCACCATGGACGTTCAGTCCCTATATACTTGCATTCCCCATGCAGATGGCCTAAAAGCCCTCCGCTTCTTCCTCTCCGGCAAGCCTGACCAGTCCCCTACACCAACACCCTTATCCGCTTAGCCAAACTCGTCCTCACCCTTAACAGCTTCTCCTTCAACTCCTCCCACTTCCTACAGACAAAGTGGGTGGCTATGGGTACCCACATGGGCCCAAGCTACGCCAGCCTCTTTGTAGGATACGTGGAACAGTCCCTCTTGCGTAGCTACACTGGCACTATACCCACCTATTCCTCTGTTATATCGATGACTGTATCGGTGCCGCCTCGTGCTCCCACGAGGAGCTCGAATAGTTCATCCACTTTACTAACACCTTCCACCCCAACCTTAAGTTCACCTGGACCATCTCTCTTTCAGTCGTTTCAGCGGCGGGAGTCCGGGAGGGGGCACGAGGGCAGCCTGGGAATGTAAGCTTTAAGTGTATAAAAGTCTTACCTCGTGTGACTGCGGCCTTTCAGTCATTTCAGCGGCGGGAGTCCAGGAGGAGGTGCGAGGGCAGCCTGGGAAGGTAAGCTTCTCCTTTAAAAACTTACCTCATGAATAGGTGGAGTGCGCGCTGAGCAGGAGCAGACACGGGATGGCTGAATAAGTGAGGTAATATATTTGGGTGGTTGCTTTACCCGAAACACTACTAAGGTAGTGTCTCCCACCCATCCTCCTCCTCTAACCAAAAAGGTTCTGAGCGCCGATTTGGTAAGTTACCAGTTTTTTTCTCCAATAGTCTGTTTTTTAGAATTCAGAACAATGGGAATGGATGTTAGGGCAGTTGCATGCTCCTCCTGTAGAATGTGGGAGGTAAGAGTCACCACTAGTGTCCCTGCTGACTTCATCTGTGAGAAGTGCACCCAGCTCCAGCTCCTTGGAAACCGCATGAAGGAGCTGGAGCTGCAGCTGGATGAACTTTGGATCATTCGGGAGGCTGAGGAGGTAATTGAGAGGAGTTACAGGGAGGTAGTCACACCTCAGGTACAGGAAAAAGGTAGATGGGTTACAGTCAAGGGACAGAAAGGGAACAGGCAGACAGTGCAGGGATCCCCGGTGGCCATTCCCCTCAATAACAAGTATACTGTTTTGGATATTATTGAGGGGTATGACTTACCAGGGGTAAGCCATGGGGTACAGGTCTCTGGCGCATAGCCTGTCCCTGTTGCTCAGAAGGGAAGGAGGGAGAGGAGGAGAGCATTAGTCATTGGGGACTCCATAGTTAGGGGGACAGTTAGGAGATTCTGTGGGAACGAGAGAGACTCACGGTTGGTGTGTTGCCTCCCAGGAGCCATGGTCCATGATGTCTCGGATCGTGTTTTCAGGATCCTTAAGTGGGAGGGGGAGCAGCCCCAAGTCGTGGTCCACATAGGCAGCAACAACATAGGTAGGGAAAGGGATGGGGATATAAGGCAGAAATTCAAGGAGCTAGGGTGGAAGCTTAGAGCTAGAACAAACAGAGTTATTACCTCTGGTTTGTTACCCGTGCCACGTGCTAGCGAGGCGAGGAATAGGGAGAGAGAGCAGTTGAACACATGGCTACAGGATGGTGCAGGAGGGAGGGATTCAGATACCTGGATAATTGGGGGTCATTCTGGGGTAAGTGGGACCTCTACAAACGGGATGGTCTGCACCTGAACCAGAGGGGTACCAATATCCTGGGGGGGGAGATTTGCTAATACTCTTCGGGAGGGTTTAAAGTAATTCAGCAGGGGGATGGGAACCTGACTTGTAGCTCCAGTGTATGGGAAGCTGAGAGTAGTGAGGTCATGAATCAGGTTTCAGGGTCGCAGGAGTGTACCGGCAGGCAGGAAGGTGGTTTGAAGTGTGTCTGCTTCAACGCCAGGAGCATCCGGAATAAGGTGGGTGAACTTGCAGCATGGGTTGGTACCTGGGACTTTGATGTTGTGGCCATTTCGGAGACATGGATAAAGCAGGGACAGGAATGGTTGCTTGCAGGTTCCGGGGTTTAGATGTTTCAGTAAGATCAGGGAAGGTGGTAAAAGAGGGGGAGGTGTGGCATTGTTAGTCGAGGACAGTTTTACAGTGGTAGAAAGGACGTTTGATGAGGACTCGTCTACTGAGGTAGTATGGGCTAAGGTTAGAAACAGGAAAGGAGAGGTCACCCTGTTGGGAGTTTTCTATAGGCCTCCGAATAGTTCCAGAGATGTAGAGGAAAGGATAGCAAAGATGATTCTGGATAGGAGCGAAAGTAACAGGGTAGTTGTTATGGGGGACTTTAACTTTCCAAAAATTGACTGGAAACGCTATAGTTCAAGTACTTTAGATGGGTCAGTTTTTATCCAATGTGTGCAGGAGGGTTTCCTGACACAGTATGTAGATAGGCCAACAAGAGGCAATGCCACATTGGATGTGGTACTGGGTAATGAACCAGGCCAGGTGTTAGATTTGGAGGTAGGTGGGCACTTTGCTGATAGTGACCACAATTCGGTTACGTTTACTTTAGCGATGGAAAGGGACAAGTATATACCGCAGGGCAAGAGTTATAGCTGGGGGAAAGGCAATTATGAGGCGATTAGGCAAGACTTAGGATGCATAGGATGGGGAAGGAAACTGCAGGGGCTGAGCACAATTGAAATGTGGAGTTTGTTCAAGGAACAGCTGCTGCATGTCCTTGATAAGTATGTACCTGTCAGGCAGGGAAGAAGTGGTTGAGCAAGGGAACCGTGGTTTACTAAAGAAGTTGAATCTCTTGTCAAGAGAAAGAAGGAGGCTTATGTAAAGATGAGGCGTGAAGGCTCAGTTAGGGCGCTTGAGAGTTACAAGTTAGCCAGGAAGGACCTAAAGAGAGAGCTAAGAAGAGCCAGGAGGGGACATGAGAAGTCTTTAGCAGGTAGGATCAAAGAAAACCCTAAAGCTTTCTATAGGTATGTCAGGAATAAAAGAATGAATAGATTAAGATTAGGGCCGGTCAAGGACGGTAGTGGGAAGTTGTGCGTGGAGTCCGAAGAGATAGGAGAGGTGTTAAATGAATATTTTTCATCGATATTCACACATGAAAAAGACAATGTTGTTGAGGAGAATACTGGGGTATAGGCTATGAGACTAGACGGGATTGAGGTTCATAAGGAGGAGGTGTTAGCAATTCTGGAAAGTGTGAGGATAGATAAGTCCCCTGGGCTGGATGGGATCTATCCTAGGATTCTCTGGGAAGCTAGGGAGGAGATTGCAGAGCCTTTGGCTTTGATCTTTATGTCGTCATTGTCTACAGGAATAGTGCCAGAAGACTGGAGGATAGCAAATGTTGTCCCCTTGTTCAAGAAGGGGAGTAGAGACAACCCTGGTAATTATAGACCAGTGAGCCTTACTTTGGTTGTGGGTAAAGTGTTGGAAAGGATTATAAGAGATAGGATTTATAATCATCTAGAAAAGAATAATTTGATTAGGCATAGTCAACACGGTTTTGTGAAGGGTAGGTCGTGCCTAAACAGGTGGATGAGGGTAAGGTGGTTGATGTGGTGTATATGGGTTTCAGTAAAGCATTTGATAACATTCCCCACGGTAGGCTATTGCAGAAAATTCAGAGGCATGGGATTGAGGGTGATTTAGCAGTTTGGATCAGAAATTGGCTAGCTGTAAGAAGACAGAGGGTGGTGGTTGATGGGAAATGTTCATCCTGGAGTTCAGTTACTAGTGGTGTACCGCAAGGACCTGTTTTGGGGCCACTGCTGTTTGTCATTTTTATAAATGACCTGGATGAGAGCATAGAAGGATGGGTTAGTAAATTTGCAGTTGACATTAAAGTCGGTGGAGTTGTGGATAGTTCGGAAGGATGTTGCAGGTTACAGAGGGACATAGACAAGCTGCAGAGGTGGGCTGAGAGGTGGCAAATGGAGTTTAATGAGGAAAAATGTGAGGTGATTCACTTTGGCAGGAGTAACAGGAATACAGAGTACAGGGCTAGTGGTAAGATTCTTGGAAGTGTGGACGAGCAGAGAGATCTCGGTGTCCATGTGCATAGATCCCTGAAAGTTGCCACCTAGGTTGATAGGGTTGTTAAGAAGGCGTACGGTGTGTTAGGTTTTATTGGTAGAGGGATTGAGTTTTGGAGCCGTGAGATCATGTTGCAGCTGTACAAAACTCTGGTGCGGCCGCACTTCGCGTATTGCATACAGTTCTGGTCGCCGCATTATAGGAAGGCTGTGGAAGCATTGGAAAGGGTGCAGAGGAGATTTACCAGGATGTTGCCTGGTATGGAGGGAGGGTCTTACAAGGAAAGGCTGAGGGACTCGAGGCTGTTTTCGTTAGAGAGAAGAAGGTTAAGAGGTGACTTAATAGAGACATACAAGATGATCAGAGGATTGGATAGGGTGGACAGTGAGAGCCTTCTTCCTCAGATGGTGATGGCTAGCACGAGGGGGCATAGCTTTAAATTCAGGGGTGATAGATGTAGGACAGATGTCAGAGGTAGATTCTTTACTCAGAGAGTAGTAAGGGCATGGAATGCCTTGCCTGCAGCAGTTGTAGACCCGCCAACTTTAAGGGCATTTAAGTTGTCGTTGGATAAACATACGGATGATAATGGAATAGTGTAGGTTAGATGGGCTTCAGATTGGTTTCACAGGTCGGCGCAACATCGAGGGCCGAAGGGCCTGTACTGCGCTGTAATGTTCTATGTTCTATGTTCTATGATACCTCTCTCTCCTTCCTGGACCTCTCTGTTTCCATCTCTGCCAACCACCTGGCAACTGATATCTATTTCACAGCTACCTAGAATACACCTCCTCCCACCCACCTTCCTGCAAGAATGCCATCCCCTATTCCCAATTCCTTAGCCTCTGCCGCATCTGCTCCCAAGATGAGGCATTCTACTCCTGGACATCCCAGATGTCCTCGTTTTTCAAGGACCACAATTTCCCCTCCACAGTGTTCGAAAACGTCCTTAACTGCATCTCTTGTGTTTCCCGCAACTCACCCCTCACACCCCCTCCCCGCAATAAAAACGAAAACAGAATCCCCCTCGTCCTCATGTATCACCCCACCAACCTCCGGATTCAATGCATCATCCTCTACCACTTCCGCCATCTGCAATCTGACCCCACTATCAAGGACATTTTTCCCTCCCCACCTTTATCTGCCTTCCAGAGGGACTGCTCTTTCTGTGACTCCCTCGTCTGCTCCTCAATCCCCACTGGTCCCACCACCCCTGGCACTTTTCCCTGCAACCGCAGGAAGTGCTACACCTGCCCCTACACCTCCCCCCTCATCCCCATCCCAGGCCCCAAGAAAACCTTCCACGTTAAACAGATGTTCACCTGCTCATCTGCTAATGTGGTATATAGTATCCACCGTTCCCGATGTGGCGTCCTCTACATCAGACAAACCAAGTGGAGGCTTTGAGACCGCTTTGTGGAACACCTACGCTCAGTTTGCGACAAACGACGATACCTTCCAATCGCGAACCACTTCAACTCCCCCTCCCACTCCTTGTACTGTCCATCCTAGGCCTCCTCCAGTGCCACAACGATGCCACCTGAAGGCTGGAGGAACAGCATCTCATATTCCGCTTGGGAACCCTGCATGGTCTGAATGTGGAGTTCACAAACTTCAAAATCTCCCCACTCCCGACCTCATCTCAAGACCAGCCCAGCTCGTCCCCGCCTCCTTGACCTGTCCGTATTCCCTCCCACCTACCTGCTCCTCCCTCCCAACTGACCAACCCCCATCCCAACTCCCTACCTACACTCACCTTTACTGGCTCCATCCCCACCTCCTTGACCTGTCCGTCTTCTCTCTACCTATCTGCTCCTCTATCCACCTTCCATCATCGCCTCCCCCTTTCTCTATTTATTTCAGAGTCCCCTTCCCCTCCTCCATTTCTGAAGAAGGGTCCAGACCCAAAACTTTAGCTTTCCTGCTCCTCTGATGCTGCCTGGCCTGCTCTGTTCATCCAGCTCTACACCTTGTAGTTGTAGGCAGTTCAGAGGAGGTTCATTAGATTGATTCCTGAGATGGAGGGTTTGTCTGATGAAAAGAGAGCGAGCAGTTTAGGCCTATATTCTCTGGAATTAAGAGGGATGAGAGGAGGCCAAATTGAGATACGTGAGATGCTAAAGAGGAGTGAAAAAGTAGATGCAGAAAGAATGTTTCCTCCTGTGGAGTAATCTAGAACAAGAGGTCATAGCCTTAGGCTAAGGGGTGGCAGGTTTAAAATAGGATGAGTAGAACTTACTTCTCTCAAAGGTTTGTGAATCTGTGGAATTAAGTACCCCAAAGTGCAACGGATGCTGTCACATTGAGGACATTTAAGCTGAAGATAGACAGATTTTTAATTAGTAATAGGTTAGAAGGTTATAGTGAGAGGGCAGGAAAGTAGAGTTAATGCTGACAGGATCATATCAAATTGTGGTTTAACTGAACTTCTATTCGACACCATAAATTTCAATCTATTTAGAAATAACAAGAAATTATTTGACCCCTGTTAGAAATTTGAGGTGGTGGAGTTATTGGTTTGGTATTCTTTGTAGTATTAACTGAAAGATCTTCATTCTTGATCTTGTTTAAGTCTACCACCAAAAGATACGTTGATATTCAGAAAGAAGTGACTTTCAGAGAGACAAAGGCCCCAAAATTCAATTCCATGGTATGCATATTTTCAGGACTACAGGTGCTGTTTTAATTCTAAAATTGTATCTATGCAATTTGCATTTCTGTTACAGGATTCATTAAGCACCATTTTGAATAGGTTGCGAGCATGAGCGCTGATAGTGTACACTGGAATATGCAGAGTGACATCAATCCGCGTATAAAGTGAAATCGACGTTATTAGTACCATTTTCAACCTCAGAGCTGCAAGCAATGTGCTCCCTAAATATCACATAGCTAAACATTCATTTGGCAGCAGTTATGAAGCACCCCCAGCCTCTCCTGAAGGATTATCACCATTTTCAAGTTGCTGATTGTTTCTGAGTGAAATAAGAGCTTCTAAAGGGTTGTGCTGCAGTTTAGAGCTGCTGAAGCCTAAAGGGAGTGGAGTAGCATGTGATAGGCCCTTTGTTCTGTATTCAAAACGTTTTGCTCAGCCACCTTGTTGTAAGTCATGGATATAGTAGATTTTAGTCCCCTTGATTTGCAGCTTGACATGGACAATAAGCAGAGATGAGAGCGAGGAGGATAAGCTGCTGTAAGTGGGAGGAGGGAGAGAGGGAAAACTGACCTCAACAGGGGCAATATCTATCCAGACTACTTTGAGCATTTCTCCAACCTGATTTTTGGCAATGTACAGTGCATCAGATGTTTCCATTTCATGTAGGTAGAAAGAAGAATAAACAAGGGGGTGAAAGATAATTGAGGGTAGGTGAGAATGTGAAGTAATTAGATCAGACACAATCTAATTAATGATGGAGCAGGATTAAGAGGCTGAGTGGCCTATACATGCTCCTAATTCATAGGTTCTTGGTTCAAAGACAGCAGAGGCACTTCAGTAAGAATATTTCTGCAAGGTGGTAACTCTGACTTCTCTCCACAGATGCTTCCAGACCTGCTGAAATTTCTAGCAATTTCTGTTTTGTTTCTGCAAGGTGGCATATGAACAGGAATTGGAGACATTAAAACAGGGAAGGAATCAAGAAGTGACATCATTTACTTTTGAGATAGGCAAATGATGATTGGCAGCATTAACTGGCTAATGAAAAGGATCTGGGACGCAGGACAATTTTCTATTCTCTGGGCAATGGATGCTGGAGACCGAGTCAGCTGAGCTCACAACCTTTAAGTGGTATGTGATGAGCTCCTGAAATGACAAAATGTTCAAGACTATGGGCTAAGTGCTGAAAAGTGGGACTAGTGCAGATAGGTCAACACAGCCTTGATTGGCCAAGGTCTCTTCAGTGCTGTAGGACTCAATGACTGTATAACAAGAAGGACCTCAAAGATGTTAGGCCCCAGACGATTCCTGGTGGCATCTACTAATAAGTGTAGAAATAGGAGGATAGAATAAACGGGCCCTGTCCACTGCCGAATTCAATGCTCATTAAAGATTTTTAAGATAATATTTCAATTTGGTGATGCAATTGAAGAAATTAGCATAGACAGAGAGGAGGTTCCACGTGATAGTAGGAACTGCTACTGGAGGATGCTGGATGATCTGAGATAACAAGGCGTAGAGCTAGATGAACAAGGGGGTCCGAAGGGTCTAGGCCCAAAACGTCAGCTTTCCTGCTCCTCTGATGCTGCTTGGCCTGCTGTGTTCATCCAGCTCTACGCCTTGTTATTAGAGGTTCCATGTGATTTGGCAGGCTTAGAAGTACATAAATCTCCAAGACCGAATGAAAGGTATCCTAGGTTGTTGAGTGAAGCAAAGGAGGAATTAGCAAGGGCAATTGCAAGAATTTTTAACTCCTCTTTGGCCATAGGTCGGGTGCTGGAGGACAGCCGATGTGGTACTATTATTCAAGAAGGGAGCAAGGGTTAAAATAGGAAACTACATGCTGGCGAGTTTAACATCTCAATGGTACAGAAACCTGTTGGAAGCAATCCTGAGGAACAGAGTTAGTCTGCCTTTGGAGAGGTAGTGATTAATCAAGAACAGTCAGCTTGGTTTTGTTGGAGGGAAGTCCTATCTGACCAATGTTAGTTTTTTTTATTCACTCGTTGGTTGTGGCATCGCTGGCCAGCCAACATTAATTGCCCATGCCTAGTTGTCCTTGAGAAGATAGTAGTGAACTGCTTTCTTGAACCACTGCAGTCCATGTGCCGTTGGTTGACCCAGAATTTTGACCTACTGGCAGTGAAGGAATGGGATATATTTCCAAGTCAGGATGGTAAGTGGCTTGGAGGGGAACTTGCAAGTTGTGATTTTTCATGTATCTGGCTGCCCTTGTCCATCCTTACGGAAGTGGTCATGTATTTAGAAGGTGCTGAAGGAGCCTTGGTGAATTTCTGCTGTGAATCTTGCACATTGTATACACTGCTGCTACTGAACGGTGGCTCAGTGGTTAACACTGCTGCCTCACAGTGCTAGGGACCCGGGTTCAATTCCACACTTGGGCAACTGCCTTTGTAGAGTTTGCATATTCTCCATGAGTCTGCATGGGTTTTCTTCGGTTTCCTCACACAGTCCAAAGATGTTCAAGTTAGGTGGATTGGCCATGCTAAATTGCCCATAGTGTTTAGGGATGCATATATTTGGGGATGGGTATGGGTGGGATGTCCCAAGAGTCGGTGTGGACTTGTTGGGCCAAAGGGCCTGTTTCCACACTGTAGGGATTCTATGATCTATGACTGCATGATAGGAGAGAAGGTGCCAGTGTGAAAGCTTTAAATTTGTGGGACATTAGAAGAAACTCTGGGAGAACTGGGACCTACACAAGGCTGGCTGAGCCAGACCAAAGTCCTTGCAGTGCAGTTTCCAGCAGTTTTGTTGTGGGAGATTTAAACTAACTTGGCAAAGGGATGTGCACCAGGAGCTACCAATAGAAAGGAGAGGCAAAAATTGGGAGAGATAAACAGATTTATAGTTCACGACAGAATATACACACCAGTACATGCAGGTAAAAGCACAAAGTGCGATACATAAAATAGTGAGCTGCAGGGTCAGACAACCTCATGTGAATATAATGTTATAGTGATAGTGGCTTTACAAAAGGTAATGCTGCGTACAAATATCATTGCATACAAAGTGTTGAGGAAAGATAGGGAAGGAATGAAATGCCGGGAGGTAATAGAATTGATTAAGGAGAATATTACAATGGTAGAGAGAGGGAGAGACTGTCCTAGAAGGGTCAAAGACAGAATCTATATGGTTACAGGTGAGTTGCTTAGAACTGAGCTGACTGGTCAAATGGCCAGCTTTTGTGCTGTGACCATTCTGTGATTCTCTAACTTACTATATCTTCCTTGACCTCAATGCACTATCACTATTCTGTATACTAACTATATAGTACTGCAGTCAGGTGAAAGGCTTAGTTTGAGGGCTTTATAACTTCGACTGTCATCTCTAAGTTCAAATGCCACATGTAGTAGGATGGAAATCATTGTTTCCTTATCATTGCTGAGTAGAGGTACAACAATTCCAAACAATACACCACCATAGAATCAAGAACCAAGAACAGCTGAAGATCAAGCAGAAAGTCCATCACCTTCTCAGAGCAACTAGGAGTGGGGAGGATGAAGCCAATACCACCCATCTCCTCAAAAACAAGTATTTAAATTTATAGGTATTTATGTGATGCAAGTGCTTCTTGCCAGTTCTCATCCAAAGCCTGGTGTACGTCCATTCTCACAGGAGTTTTTCAGGACTCACTCAGCTTGGTCAGTCTTTACCAAGCAACTTTTGGAAGTTGACTCATAGTGCAATTTCTTTACTTTACCTCAATGATTACTCTGAGGAATATTTAACATTGAGGAGTGCTGATTCACTGCTTGAGAATGATGGGAAGAGTGGATTGATGGACAACAGCCCAGAGAGTTCCTTGACAATGTTTACCGAAGCTTAGAGTCTATTATAGGGTCCAAATCTTCACTTCCACCTGATTGTACTGTGTTTGTAATACTGGTTGGGCTATGCAGCGACTTGAAGAGGACAAATCCAGGGATTGTAATGTCAAAGATAAAAGGTACTGCAGATGCTGGAGAATCCGAGATAACAAGCATGGGGCTGGATGAACACAGCAGG
>JAHRHZ010000013.1:12978699-13029940 GCA_024137785.1 Ginglymostoma cirratum | reverse complement strand
AACCGCATCCCAAAACCAGCCCAGCTCATCTCCACCTCCCTAACCAGATTTCCTCTCACCTCCAGCCACACCCCCATCTCCTATCTACTAACATCATCCCGCCCCCTTGACCTGTCCGTCCTCCCTGGACTGACCTATCTCCTCCCTACCCCCCTACCTACACTCACCTTTACTGGCTACATCCCCACCTCTTCCACTTGTCTGCCTCCTCTCCACCTATCCTCTCCTCTATCCATCCTCTATCCGCCTCCCCCTCTCTCCCTATTTATTTCAGAACCATCTTCCCCTCCCCCATTTCTGATGAAGGGTTTAGGCCCGAAACGTCAAGTTTTCCTGCTCCTATGATGCTGCTTGACCTGCTGTGTTCATCCAGCCCCATGCTTGTTATATTGTAATGTCAAACACTGGCTGATATAAATGAGCATAAAACAATGTTAGCATGTTGAGTAGCCAGATTATGAGACTGCTGTCTTAATTTAGACAGCCATTTGCCAGAAAAGGAAACATCACAAGGTCCAATCTGCTGTGATTGTCCCAGTGTGAAACCTAGGTTAGTCAACAGGTCAGGCTGACATTGTTATGGAAATTTTCTCTTTTACTGTTGGTTTTCAAGTGGGTGGCTTGTTAAACCATTTCAGAAGGTTTTCGAAGTCAGCTACAGTTTCCATCAGCTCCATGTTGACTGATCACACAATTCAGTCTTTTGCAATCCCACTGAATCAGGGAATAAATTCACTGTATGTTTTTGTATAGAGCCACTCCTGACCTGTCTTTCCTCCAATTTGACTCACATTATGTGTATTTCCATCTTTTTGTTCTTCCCAACCTCTGGCATTTAAAGGCATTTGATTTCAATCCTTGTACATGTTAAATTTAACCATGAGACAGGACAATGTCCAAGATATCGCCATTACAATAGAAAGGGCTGTAGAAAATTATCAGTTTAAAATCTCTGTCCAAAGGAAGCACAATCTTATGTATTGCATAAAAGTACGTGCTGCTGGAAACAAGTCACATGCCTATCTTCAGGCATGGACATTCTCCCCAGAAAGCAATTTCTTTCTATTGACAAGAAGCCATCTGTTACTATAATACACTTCCCCTAGGTCCTAAGGGAAGGAGAAGCTAGTTTTGAGCGACAATATTTCTTTAAGCTTCTGAAGTTGTTGAATGAATTATGTAGAACTGTACATCTCTTTTGGAGTGTATTGATTTTGTAAGTGCGAGAGTAGTGACATCTCCATTTGACAACCATCAACATTTTATTTCATTGCCTTTTCTTATCTTACATTTAGTGTAACAAGAATTCTAATGTTAAATGCAGCAATACTAAATAATCTTTAGCACTTTGAACAAGTGATGATTCACTACAGATACTTATAGTTTGAGAGTTACAGTTACTGATAAAGGAAATAATCTTATATGTAACTTTGGCAGTACATTGTATTGCCCAATTTTGAAAGCATTTACCTGATAGTATCAAGAGCTGTTGGGTAAAATAATTTGTTTACTGACGACACAAAGTCTACATCCCCAAAACCAATGTAATCAACTAATTGGCATTTGATTGGTAGAATTAGGCACCAATCCCTATTTTCCACTTTTTCCTACCTGAATGTTAATGTGCCGTTCCTGCTGGGTCTAGAGGTGGTGGTCCAATGTCTAATAATCCACCACCTTATTTTTTTTGCTGCTTCTTTGCTGATTAGGAGGGTGGGTACCTACAATATTACAATTACTAGGCAGCTATTACAATGCATTAACACGTACTGTTATCAGCAGAGGAACTTACAAATTTTAGGCAGCTCAAATAATTAGCTACTTAAAAAGATGCTCTGTTTCTAAATGAATGTTGTATTTCTGTCTTTGTGTAACCAATTCCCTGAGAGAAAAGCTAGCTAAATAAACTACTACACTTCTACCAGAAGTGTTTTATGATTACTTCTGGAGAGGGAATTAGTAATTAGGAGCAGACTGAAGAAGAACAGGGAAGAGGATAAATTGAAGGCCAGGCTTGGGGCCTAATCCTATTACCTGGAAATAGAGTTGGCAGAGGGAAGCAGACCAAGGTAAGTCAAGTTTGCAAAAGTGAGAAAATAAATCAACTGTGACACCACAGGAAGGCCATGACTTGAATGGTTGATGAATATTGTGGCTTAGTCTCCCTTTCTCCAGATTTCGGAGTTTGCTATCTTCCAGTGGTAAACTTGTACACTCTAGATAAATAGTTTGAAGCACGTCAACCATATTGAAGGCAATAAGTATGTAAATGAGCAGTACCTCAGGAACACTGGTTGTTGATTAGGAAATAAAAGCAATAGGTAGTTTCATAGGTTGATAATTTCTGTGAAATGAGTTTATTGAATAAATAGAGGTAGCTTGGACTGGTGGAATGTGCATTCTCTTCCTTCTGGAATCTTCAGGATATGTTCCACGTCCTGCACAAGCCTATCTGCAAGAACTGTTGTCTGCTGCAGCAGCTCAAACTCTACATTTCAGAGTTGATCTGACATCACTGCAGCTCATCCATGAGTTTGAGCATGGAAAACAATATAGAAGGAAAAATGCATAGGAATTTAAGTATAGGAATTATCAAGTAGTTATAACATGAGACTTTAACGGCCCTAATATAGTTTGGAATAGTATGAGTATAAAGAGCAGAAAGGAAAAGAGACTCTAGAAACATAGAAAATAGAAGCAGGAGGAGTCCATTCAGCCCATCAAGCCTGCTCTGTCATTCATTGTGGTCATGGCTGATCATCCAAGTCAATAGCCTGTTCCTGCTTTCCCCTTAGCTGATCCCGTCAGCTCAAGTGCTATATCCAGTTTCTTCTTGCAACTGAAGTATCTCCAAAAAGGCCGGTATCCTGGCACCAAGTTACCCTTTATTTAAACGTAGAAAGTCTTTGAGACTGATCCAGTTTCCTCAGACCTGCTCCCCAAATGGAAAGACCCTCTGAAGCTCCTATTCACATTTATCAGCCAGGGTTCCCTGATTGGATCAGATTAACAGCTTAAATCAAGAAACTTAAGTTCTATGACATTCTCCTGACTGACCTATGTAAAATCACAACAGAAACCAGACAATGTTTTGTTCTCAACTGCTTGCTGTGGTAGCAAAGTCCACAATGTGTCAATCTCTGGTGAAGAAATTTCTCCTCATCTCAGTCCTAAATGTTTTATCCCATATCCTGTCATCAGGGTTACGACTCCTGGTTCTGGACTCTTCTGCCAACAGGAATATCCCTCCTGACCAGTACTATTAGAATTTTATAGGTTTCTAAAAGATCTACCCTCTTTCTTCTAAAGTCCAGTAATTATGACTCAACTGATTCAATCACATCAGTTCTGCCATCCCAGGAACGCTCACTGCACTCCCTCTATAGCAAAGATCCTCAGGTAACGAAGCTAAAACTGCACACATTATTCTAGGTGCGGTCTCATCAATGCCCTGTACAATTGCAGTAAGTCATTCCTGCTCCTTCTACTCAAATCTTCTCACTCTGAAGGCCAACATATCATTTGACTGCTGTAGCTGCATGCTTATTTTCAGTGGCTGGTGTATGAAGACACCGAGATCTCATTGTACATTCCCTGCTCTCAATAATAATCTGCCTTCCTAATTTTGCTACTGAAGTGGATAATGTCACATTTATCCAAGTTATACTGCATTTGCCACGTATTTGCCCATTTACTCAATTTGTCCACTTCACACTGAAGGTTCTCTGCATCCTTCTCACAGCTCACTCACCCACCCAGCTTTGTGTCAAATTTGGAGATATTAAATTTAGCTTCCTCATCCAAATCATTAATATATATTGTGAATAGCTAGAGCCAAGCACTGATCCTGCAGTGCCTCACTCGTCACTGCCCACCATCTGGAAAAAAAGCCCGTTTATTCCAATACCTCATTTCCTGTCTGTCAACCAGTTTTCTATCCATCTCACACACTACACTCAATCTCTTATGTGGGACTTTGTCGAAAGTCTTTGAAAGACCTAGTAAAACCACATCCATTGTCTCCCCCTCACCAATTCTATTAGCTACACCCTCAAAGAATTTCAGTAGATATGTCAAGCATGATTTTCCTTTCATAAATCCATACTGAATCTCCGATTCTGCTGTTGTTTACCAAATGGTCTGCTATTAAATCTTTTATAATGGTCTCTAGCATTTTTCCCACTCCTGACATCAGGCTGACTATTCCATAATTCCTGACTTTCTCTCTACCTCCCGTTTTAAATAGTGGGGTTACATTAGCTACCCTCCAATATGTAGGAACTGTTCCAGAATCTATACGATCTTGGAAAATGACCACCGATCCATTCCTGAGTGCGTTAAAAGAGTTTTCGACATCAGAATGTTTCTAGCCTAATGAAGAAGGTTGCTTACTGCATCTGGATCTGGAGATTGAGGTTGACCAAGTAGATCAAGCATCAGTAGGGTAACAATCATGGGACAATGATCATAGCATAATAAACTTTTGATTATCTCTGGAAAGGGCAGGAGCGCTATAGAGTAAACATAATTAATTGAGGGAAGATGACTATGGTCCAGATAAATTTGAATTACAGATTTTTGAGTAAATCTGTAGACACAGAAGCAGAGATAGTTTAGGTACAGTCAAGGTTCATTCACTCATTGGGGAAAGATAGGATAAACAAACCCAGAACTACTAGACAAAGCAGAAGAAGGATAACATGATGGATGACAAGTGGATAACGCGACTGACAACTAGCCTCAATATAGAAGGTTGATGAGGAATTGTGGAAAATAAAATAAGGGAAGCAAAGCATATCAGAAGAGACCAGTAGTGAACATAAAAGGGGCCTCTAAAGTATTATATTGTCATATAAAGATTAAAAGAGTGATAAAAGGAATAGGGAGGCTGATTATCCACCTAGAAGAAGGTTTACGTGCGGAGATAGTGGCATGACCAAGGTACTAAATGAATACTTTGTGTCTTTCTTTCTTAAGGAAGGCCAAAGTACAAAGAAAAAGTAGTTTGTTGAGACGCTAAATGCGGTAAAGCTTTAAGATAAAGAGGAGGTAGCAGATAAGCTGACTATACCCAAAAATCTGTAATTCAAATTTATCCGGACCATAGCCATCTTCCCCCAATTTATTATGTTTACACTGCTCCTGTCCTTTCCCATAGATAATCAAAAGTTTATCATGTTATTATCATTGTCCCATGATTGTTGCCCTACTGAAGCTTGATCCACTTGGTCCACCTCATTCTCCAGATTCAGACAAATTACCAGGACTGGATGAGATGGATCCAAGGACGTTGAGGAAGTAAGGACAGAAATTACAGAGGCATGGATCTTAGTTCTTCAATCATCCTTGGAAACAGGGGTAGTGCCAGAGGAGTGGATAATTTCACACATTACACCCTGGTTCATAGAAGCGTGTGAGGATAATCCCAGAAAATCCCAGACCTCTCACTTCAGCATTTGCGGTGAGAAAGCTTTTAGAATAAATTATCCAGGACTAAATTAACAGTTACTTGTAATCAAATGCAGGCTAATTAAGGAAAGCCAGAATGGCTGTAAGACCATAAGGAATAGGAACAGGAGTAGTTCATTCAGCACCTCTGCCACTCAATAGGATCATGACTGATCTAATGTTCCTCATGTCCGCCTTCCTGTATTCTGTCTGTAACCCTTGATTACCCTTTTGATCAAAAATATATTTTAGCCTTACATACACTAAAGGACTGTGTTGCATAGATCTCTGTGGCAAGGAGTTACAAAAACTCACAACCCTCTGAAAGAAGAAATTCCTCTTCATCTCAGTCTTAAATCGGCACCCCTTTATTCTAAGACTATACTCTTTGGTCCTAGACTTTCCCATAAGGGGAAGTGTCCTCTCTGCATTTACCCTGTCAAGCCTCTTAAGAATCCCACATATTTCATTGATATCACTTCTCATTCTTCTGAACTCCACTGGGTAGAGTCTGAACCTGTCCAAATCTGTTTAATCTTTGCTCATAAAACATTCCTTCCGTAGCACGGATCATCCTAGTGAACCATCTCTTAACTGCCTCCAATGATATGAAGTCTTTTCTTAAATAAGGGGATGAAAACTGCTCACAATACTCCAGATGTGGTCTCACCAACACCTTGTACAGTTGCAGTAAGACTTCCCTGCTTTTATATTCCAACACCCTTGAAATAATTTGCTAGGGTTAGGATGTATTGGGGGCAAATTATATTTAACTTGTTTGCTTGAGTTTTTTGATAAGGTAATAGATGGGGTTGATGTAACATATATGGACTTCCAAAAAGTGTTTGATAATGTGCCACGTTACAGGCTTGGCAGCAAGTTAGGGCCCATGGATTGAAAGGACAAGTAGCAGCAACAAAACAAAATTGTTTGAGTGATGGAAACTGGAAAGTGATGGTCCTAGAGCAAAATAGTGGAGATTTCCAGGGACTGGTGTTAGGATTCCTGCCTTACTTTCAGCATAATAACAGTCTAGACTTTAGGTACAGGACAACATTTCAAAATTTGTGAATGACACAAAACCTATGAGCTATGAGAAGAATTGAAGATCCTTTAAGAAGGCTGACAGGCTGGGGAATGGTTGTGAAAGTGACAGATAAAATTTAATGCAGAAAGATGTAAAGTGATGTGTTTGATACGAAAAATGAGGAGAAACAATATAAAATAACAAGTACAATTTTAAAGGGGTTGCGGGAACAGAGAGATCTGGGGGTATATCTACTCAAATGCTTGAATGTGGCAGTGTAAGTTGAGAAAATGCTGAAGATGGCATATGGGATTGTAAATATGGACACTCAGTAAAAAAGCGAAAAAGTTCTGATGCATGTTAGTAAACGATTATTTCAATCTGAACTGGAGTATCACATCTTATATGATGCAAAGGCTTTAAAGATGGTGTAGTCATGAGAATGGTTCTAAGGTGAGGTTGATTTCCTTGTGAAGAGACGATTACAAGGAAATTTGTTAGAGGCTTTCAATAATGAGCGTATGGACAACATGTACTATCTTAGCAAAACATATTGCTGTACACCTTTCTGAGTTGAAATCCATTTGCCATTCACAAATTTAAAGTTGTATTTTACCTTTCCAATTTATTTCTGCAAATACTAAAGAATAGTCATTCAGGCATGGATCAAGGTAGAATGCCATTTCCATGATTTTCCAGCCTATTAACTACCTTTAACACTGCTCTCAGTTTTTTGCTTGCAGCCAACTTGTGGGCCATTATGCTCCTTGTCTGCTGATTGAACTTTTTCAGAACCTGATAATAAGAGGTGCTTTCATTGATGGTTTTTAGCTAGCTTTCTTACCTTCAGTAATTTGTTCTCACTAATGGATTGTGTGCAGTTCCAATATTGTTTCCAAGCAATTTTTTCCATCTCTTTTTCTTTTCACTATTAAATTGCTTGCCAGCTGTCAATACAGTATCAGAGAGATTCTTTGGGATTCATTCATCAGACGTTCGCACTACATGAACTGACCATTGTAGCTGTGCCTTCACAATCTGCTTGGTGTCAGGGATCTTGTCTTGCCAGCTTGACATATCATGGTGAAAGTGATTGAATTTCTTCATGTGGCAAGCATACATTTAAAGAGATAAAATGTTGTGGAGCTGGATGAACACAGCAGGCCAAGCAGCATCAGAGGAGCAGGAAAGTTGACGTTTCGCGTCGAGACCCTTCTTCAGAAATGATACATTTAAAGAAGTGTCTTTGGAATGCCAACTCTGTATATTTTTACCTTAGTCTGTAAGCTAGTGTCTTTTCCTCCCCAGAAACACTCAATGGGTGTTTGCTGAAAGCTGGACCAGCATTGTTGATTTTCTCTCTGTATCAATGTGGGATTCTGTAGAAATGTTGTTACCCAGCTTGATGAATCTGCCCACAGCCTGAAGTGATCACTCAAAGTCTCTTCAGAAATAATAACCAAAATTAAATAGCGTGTAGACGTTTTAATATTTAAAAAATTGCAAATGGAGGCTAACTTCCTATATGCCTCTACTCTTTCTCAATCCACGCACAAATTGGAGCTAAGAAAGCAGGTAGTGATTTAATACCAATGCTACAACACTAGCATCTACTCAACAATGTGGAAAATTGCCCAGGAATGTCCTGCGCATAAAAAGCAAGACAAGATCAATTTGTCCCTGAACAGCAAAATGATGGTAGGGGTCTTTGACAGTCCTACCAAATGGCACTTACAAAAGAATAACTCGCTCATTGATGCTCATTTTGAGGCTTTTAGCTGCCATCTAGTTCTAGCCTTTGTCCAAACATGAATAAAAGATTGGAACTCCAGAGTCGAGGTGAAAGTGACTACCTTTGATGTCTTGACAGTGTTTGAGTGAGTATGGCATCAAAGGAGCTCTAGGAAAACTGGAGCCAATAAGAACTGGCAGTTAATCAGTCCACTGATTGGAGTCAGCTTGAGTACAAAAGATTGTCCTGCTTGTTGGAGATCAATTGTCTCAGGATATCACTATAACAGCTCCTCAGAGTAGTATCCTAGGCTCAACCATCCTCAGTTGTATCATTAATGACCTTCCCTTGAGTATAATGTCAGAAGAGGGGATGTTTGCTGATGATTGCACAATGTTCAATGCCATTCACAACTCCTCAGACACTGACACAGTCCATGTTCATATGCAGCAAGATCTGGATAATGTCCAGGCTTGGGCTAAGAAGTGGCAAGTAACATTTGCACCCTCCAAGTGCCAGGCAATGACCACCTCCAACAAGAGAGAGTTAATGTTCAATGGCATTACCATCATTGAATACTCCTGATCAACATCCTGTGGTTACCATTGACCAGAAACTGAACTGGACTCACCATATAAATAATGTGGCTACAAGATTGGATCAGAGGCTAAGAATTCTGCAGGAGGTTTCTCACCTCTTGTCTCCTCATTACCTGTCCGCCACCTGCAAGGCACGCGTATGGAACATTTTCCATTTGCCTGAATAAGTGCAGCTCTAATAACACTCAAGCAGCTTGGCACCATGCAGGACAAAGCAGTCCACTTGATTGGCATTCCATTCACCACCTTCTACATTTACTATCTCCACCACTGATGCACAGTGGTGGTAACGGTGCACCATCTACAAAATGCACTGCAGCAACTCACCAAGTCTCCTCTCAGAGCACCTTCCAAACCTGTGACCTCCACAATCTAGAAGGACAAGGCAGCAGATACATGGGAGCACCATCACCTGAAGGTTCCTCTCCAAGCCACACACCATTCTGACTTGGAAATATATCGCCATTCCTTCACCATTGTTGGGTCAAAAGCCTGAATTCCCTTTCTAAAAGCTGTGTGTGTACCTACCTTGTACAGTTTGCAAAGGCTTGAGAAGGTAGCTCACCACCACCACCTCTAGGGAAGGGTAGTAAATGCTGCCCCAGCCAGCAATAGCCATATCCCATGAATGAATAAAAAAAGACATGAAAGTTTAGAAAACTCTGATTAAAAAAAACTGTGACAGTGAGATATCCAAGACAAGTGCTCAGGATGTGGATGGATAATCTCCCAAATCCCAATCTGGTCTCAATTCAGCATATCCACACCTTTCCCCTCCAGCCCCTGGCATGTGAGGTTACTGTGCCAGGTGCGGTCATGCACTGTCACCCCCAGCCTGAAGCCAGAGGGTATGGCCCCCTTCTGCCACCATGACCCACTTGCAGATATTGTTGGCACCTTCACAATTTCATCTCCCCTCCTCCCTAGTACTGCAGTCCCCCAGTCACCACAAAATGTTTCCAAAATATTCCCATGATGAAGTTTCTCAAAGTCTAGCTTTTTGATGCATTTGGTAAGATAGAAAGCCAAATATTAATAAGGTGACTAAAACAAATAAAAAAACTGTGGACGTTGGAAATCTGAAACAAAAACTGAGAGTCCTGCAGGAACCCCAGCAGGTCTGGCAGCATCTGTGGAGGGGGAGAAACAGACTTAACATTTTGAGTCCAGGGACCTTTCATCAGAATTAATGAGGTGAATTGGGACGTTAGTAAGGTGTTTAACAAGCAATAATTCCTCCTTAGTTGGTAACTCAACGTTGCTTCATGATTCACTCTCCTCACTGGTCGGCAAAAGCATAAAAGAGGCAGTGGGATCCTCCCAATGTCGAGATTGGTCCTTTTTAGACTTCTAATCTGATTCTACCACAAGTTTCACCACAGCCCACATCATGCAGACCACTATACGATTCTGTCCCTATTTCTCGCCTTAAAAGCCTAACCAGCTATTATATTCATAAAAATGAATAATTGGCAATCATAATTAATAGATCAACCTAAGAAAAGTGCAACATGTAGCTAGTATGCAAGGCACGGGATCTTGTATAAAGTCAGAATCAAAATTCTCACATCATTCCGCAGGAAGGATTTTATACTGAAGACAGCTGAACTGTGAGAAATAAGTCAATTTGATGTATCCCATTGTGTATTATGTCACCACATTTGGCGATATTACCATCTACATGGTGCTGTCAAGTTAAGTAAGTACACATTAGTTGAAAATCAAATATTAATTGAACTCTTCTCCCTCAGGTCAATGCAATGTAAACTGGAATACAAATAAAGTGATAGGTAACAAATGAATTGGATTATTAACACTGAGGGTATCTGTTTCTCTTTGAGTGTCCCCATGGTGTTGCGGTTAATGCACTCACTTCCTGTCACTGCTGCTGTTGGCCTGAGTCCCAGTGAACACTCTAGCCAACAGTCCATTTGTAGGTAATGAGCTTTTCCAGTCGTCAGACGCTGGTTATCTACAGCAAAGACAAATGAGTGCACTGTCTTTCTAACCCATACAAAATGCTTACTATCATCTAAGCCAGGAAGGCATGTAAATGTTGAAGACACAGATGAGACCAATTGTCAGTTACAGAGTCACTCGCCTCTAGAACAATAGAATAGCTGTTAACATCTGAAAACAATGGAGAAACATAAACTCATTACTTTAACTTAGTTCTACTTCCAGCTATTTCTAGGGATCTTATTTTATTCTCAGCTTAACTTTTATATTCTCATTCCATGAGTGATCTATTACCTTCCACCTAGCCCTGTCTTGGATATCTTATCATTATTTGCATCAGAGTTTTTGAAACTTCTGCCTCGCTAATTTTAATATTTTAGTTACCTCTAACACTGAATATTGGGAGAAATAACGATAGAACATAAGTAGAGGTATCCATAGGACAAAATGTTCATTCCAGTGTGGAATTTATCTTGCTCAAACCACCTGCCAAATGCTTAACAACTGAAATTACTTACCTAACATTTTAAGCTGAGAGGGTGATCACTCTTCAACAGGTAAAGGTAGTTGTTAAAATAGTAATGAGAAGAATTTCAGATAAATATGTTAAATGCTTGTATAGCAGTATCCCACAGGATAATGACTAAAATGTATGAAATGGGCATGTACATTTAAAATCTTGATATATAGTTTGAAAAGTTTAGATTATTATTACTTCAAATATCGTGTAACTGAACAGGGCAAGTCGTATTCATTGAAGTAAGGCAAATATATACCTTTTATTAGCTATTCCTCAAAGCAATGCCACTTTAATCAGCTCGGAGTTGATTTAATCCTTCTTCAAACTGAATTTCAGGAAGATCTGAGTGCTGGTTTGCATTTTATTTCTGTTTTAATCATCCCAGCAATTGAAATTTTATATTGTGCTGTTCCAATCTTACCCCAGAGTAGAAAACTATTTTCACATAGCTTTATACTGCTTTTAGAGTAGATTTTCGATCTAGTTTGAATTTCATCTGTGCAAAAAGGTGTTATATTTAATTTAATTTAAACCCAGCCTGTCCTGAAGTTGATTGGTTATTTAATTTTACTTAGATGTAGCCCTGAAGATTATTTTCTTATTGCAAGTGTTTTTTTTGCTATAAGTTATTTCAAATTAATACTCACTACTAACTTAGAGATTTGATTTACTCTTGATGCTGAAATGATATGGTGCAAGAATTCAATAATTATAACTGCAGTTTAAGTGTAGGGGTATTAAAGTGAACACCATCCATACTGGCAGAACAGCATTGGAATATTAATCTAAGATTCAACCTCAAGTCCCCTCAGTAGTTTTCAATAATTTGAGACCACTTGAAACCGTGATATTTAAAAAGATAACATTGCTTCAGCATCTGCCTTTATTTACCCATTGAAGAATCAAATTTAATGGTGAATAAGGTGAATATTTGGCATTTTTGAATATAGCAGATAACACAAAGCCAGACCTGATGTAAAAATTCATTAGAAATATCATTACAGCAATAACACTGTTTTAAACAAGATCTCAAGTGTTCGATATATTCTCCAATTTCCTTGAAACATCAAGGTGCATTTGCACTTAATATTGATAAATGCATTGACAAAGGACTCAAATAGCAATTTACAAACTGCAATGTGCATTGAGGATTATAATGTTAGGATATGTATTTGATTTGAAAACAAAAGATGCTGAGTTCACCAGAGCTCTGACGAAGAATCATCTAGACTCAAAATGTTAGCTTGCTTTCTCTCCATGGATGCTGCCTGACCCTTGTGATCTCCAGCACCTTTTGTTTTCAGTGCAGATTCAAGCATCTGCAGTAATTTGCTCTTACTATGTATTTGATCTGATAAAGTGAGTGAGTTATTATGATCGCCAGCACAAATTGTTAAAGGAACTATTGTGCTCTCTCCAGAGCCAGCCAGACTATGAAAATATGTTAAGATTTGCAATACAAAGACATACACAGATCAAATGTCATAAAGTACTTCATTCAGTAATTTTCTTTTGGGTACTAATATAATGGTGACATTGGTTAGGTGAAGGTGGCACTAACAAAAGAACTATGAACAATAAGTTCAATAAGTCACAAGCCACATTAGTCTATATGAAAACATAATTTTAAGAGATTATTATAATAGCAATGTTTTAGAAAAAATGTTTTAGCTGTGAAGGAAGGTTGGATGGGCTGGTTTTGTTTTCACTGGAATGCAGGAGGTGAGCGGCGACCTGACAGAAGTTTATAAGATTGTGAATGGCATAGATAGAGTGGAAAGTTTGGGGCTTTTTCCCAGGGTGGAGGGATCAGTTACGAGGGGACACAGGTTCAAGGTGCGGGGATGATGTTTAAAAGAGACGTGTGAGGCAAGTTTTACACACAAAGGGTGGTGAGTGTCTGGAAAATGTTGCCAGAGGATGTGGTAGAAGCAGCCACAATAGCAGCATTCCAGAAGCACCTCGACAAATACTTGATGAGGAAACGAATAGAGAGACATGGATCCTGCAAGTGAAGATTGTTTTAGAGTGGAAGGGCAAAATGTGTTGGACCAGGCTTGGGGGACAAAAGGGTCTGTTACTGTGCTGTATTGTTCTTTGTTTTTGTTTTGGGGCTGCGTTTATGATTTAGTGTACAATGGCAGAATGAAGGGAATGTGTTCTATTCTGAATTTTGCTGACAGCAAACCTGTGTGGATTGATTGTTAATGATCAAAGGGACCCAGGTTATTTTGCTGGGAAGAAGATGCAAGGTGTTAAGACTTGTAGACAATGGCAAAAACATCTGTGCTGGACAGTGGATAGATTATTATCCAAATTCCTAGGATAGTATTAAGAGTACCCGGTTTTATAATTGACTACACTTTAAATCTCTATGTAATTTCAAGCCAGAATGAAACTGTGATCAGCATGTCTAGCTTAATACCAGACCTATGAGATTCCATTTAGCATGTGGATGGGCTTTGAGTGAGATCAAATTATAAGGCTCTCCTAAAGTATATCACAGTTATGTTAGTCTGCCAGTATCTGAGAGAAAGGATGGATAGAGGTGGGAAGTCATTATTGGGTCCCTTTAGACCTTGGTGAACAGGAGACAATTTCAAAGCTTTTGGCTGATATATAACTTAGAAGTATTGTAAACTGTAAGGACAGTCTAGAACTTCAAAACAATATAGACAAGTTGGTAGTGGGGGCCTGTAATATCTTTGCTTGATAAAATTTATCAATCTCTTTCTTGGATATACTCAGTGACATGACCTCCACAGCCTTCCATAGAAGCGAGTTCCACAGGTTGATCATCCTCTGAGTGAAGAAATGCTTCCTCATCATTGTCGTAAATGGATTACCTCGTATCCAGAGGCTATGACTTCAGGTTCTAGATTCTCTAAATAGGGGAAAAAAAACCATTCCCCTGCATCTAGTATGTCTGGCCCTGTTAGAAGTCATTATCATTTTGTTTGATTTTAACTATTGCCCTTTTGTAATTCTATATAAAAAAAAACTAACTTGCCTGGATTTGGAAGAGCTTTTTTAGATAAGATGATTCTTATGCTTGCAGGGAGGTGATGGCCTATTGGTATTATGGCTGGGCTGTTAATCCAGAGACCCAGATAATGTTCTGGGGACCTGGGTTCAAATCCCGCCATGGAAGATGGTGGCATGTGAATTTGATAAAATATCTGGAATTAAGAATCTAATGATGATCAAGAATCCATTGTCGATTGTTGGAAAACCCCATCTGGTTCACTAATGTCCTATAGGGAAGGAAATTGCCATCCTTATCTGGTCTGACCTACATCTGACTCCAGACCTACAGCAATGTGGTTGACTCTGAACTGCCTTCTGGGCAATTAGGGATGGGTAATAAATACTGCCTGGTTAGTGACGCCCTCATCCTGTTAATGAATGAAGAATAAAAAAGCAGCCATAAGGCACAGCCACTTTGAAAAAGGCAAAATAAAACCCCATCAATAGCAGTGATGCAGTGGAGGGAATTGTTATATACCTGCGTTGCTGCGGGATTAGTCTGGTCCCAGATGGCACATAAAGTAGTTGCTAGAATCACTGTGTAGTGTAGAAAATAATTATAATATACTTGTCCGAAGGAAAAGGATGGGCTGATGGGTATTGAGCTGGATTGTCTAGCACTTAAATGATTTTGTGGCCATAATTTTGGGCTTCACAGTGTTGGTAGTGCCCACGTGCTGAAGACATAAAATGGCATGGGATGTGCCATTAATCACTTGTGGAGCACCCTGGATGATGTCATAAGATGGACAGGGCTCTAGTGAGGGTTTGCAGTGTGTGCACTGGCAGTGTAAGGAGTGTAACATTAATCAGTCATTTTAGATAATTTCATACAGGTTTCAGACATGTATGTCCTTCGTAGCTAAACATGCATTCAACAACATGAACTAACTCCACTCACCTGCCACTGCTTACTGCTATTTAAATGGCTAGACATCCAACTTGAGATTGAGGTACTTTTGCCTTCCTTTTTTGGGGTCAATGTTCATCAATGTGCGACGGCTTGTTTTTTCAAGGTTTTATGTTGACCTGCTGCATGCATTCAGGAAGGCCAGAGGATCTGGTGATGCATGAGATTTGGGCACAGCAGCTATGGGGTCTGCAACTTAGCTGAGGTTACAATCAGAGGCTGCAGAGAAAGAAGAGGAGAAGTTAGTTCCACAGAAGGCTTGTATATACTAGGGGATCTTTCCGAACCCTTTTCTTAACCCACTTAAGGACCAGCACTCAGTCTAACTCTGCCACTGCGCACAAATCTCAGCAAGCCTCAAGGACTGCAACTCTCTGGATTATATTTATCTTGTCAACACAAAGACTCTCCCCCACCTCATCCTCCCAGACTATTAACCCTTCTTGCTCTCTGTGTTTCCTACTCACTGAGGATACCTTACCACCTCTCTTGCTCAGAAATCATTAGTTGCTCTTGCATCTGCTTTGGTCACATCCAATATCCCATTGCAGGAAAAACTGGCTTACAACCAGACCAAAAGGTTTAAGACTGATGAGAGGGATTACACACATCAGACTGCTCACTCCCTGCAAGGATTTGGCCAGAGGAGAAAATGGCTGCTCAAGGTTGGGGGTTTGAGGAGGGGTGGTGGTTATGCGGAACAAGCAGATACCAAAGCACGACCAACGAAGTACACTAATGTTCTTGTCTACACTGCTCTCCCATTACCACCGGCACTAACTGATTCTTAACCTCCACCAAGCTCTATCCATCTTCAACACGTTTGTTTGAAGACACAAGCTTTTGGAGTCTCACTCCTTCTTTAGGTGTCAGTGAGAGAGGTGGCATCAGACGCAGAATTAAAAAGCAAAAGATCAAAGAGTCATAGAATTGATGTGAATGTATTTAACAAACCTAAAATGGCTGTTAAATCTTTAATCATTTAGCAAGGATTAATATGCAAATCCCAGAATTTCATTCAATTCACTGCCCTGAGATAACTATAGGTTTTATCAATATACCAGAGGTGACAACTCAGGTCAGACAATGCATTTTAGGTGTGAGGTCTTGTTTAGAATCTGGTTGTATACTAACTTGGAGTCAGACTGTTCTATTTCCAAGGTAGGAATATGTAAAATATCAAATTAACTGTCTACAAATTGTGTATATTTTGAACAAAAAAGAAATAATCTGCAATTATAACTCTGCAAAGACAAATTCACCCCATAGATTTATGGTGTGTGTGTGTGTGTGTGTGTGTGTGTGTGTGCACATGAAGGAGAGAGAGAGAGCGTGTCAGTGTGTGTGTGCGCGCGCAAGAGAGAGAGTGTGTGTGCGTGTGTGTGTGTGCACGTGAAGGAGAGAGAGCGTGTCTGTGTGTGTGTGCGCAAGAGAGAGAGAGTGTGTGTGTGTGAGAGAGAGAGAGTCTGTGTGTGTGTATGTGAGGGAGACAGTCTGTGTTTGTGTGTGTGTGTGCGCGCGCGCGTGCGTACACGCAAGCTTTAGAGAAAGAGAGTGTGTGTGTGTGCCTGTGTATGAGAGTGTATAGTGTGGTGGGGTCACCTGTAGTGCGACATGAACCTAAGATCCCGATTGACGTCATTCTCATGGGTACATGGCCTCTGCTCAGTGACTCTGCGTTGTTGTGGATCCTGAAGTCCACCTTGGAGGACATTTATCTCAAGATGCGAGGCCGAATATCCTTGATTATTGAAGTGTTCCCCCACTGGGAGGGAACATCCTTTCCTGGCTATTGTTGTGCAACAAACAGGACAAATACCCTATCACACACTCTCACACACACACACATATACATACACACGCACTCACACAAACACATTCACACACACATACTCACACACTCACGCAGACCCTCTCTCATACATACTCTCTCACACACACACGTACTCACACTCACATGCACACACCCGCTTATACACTCTCTATCAAGCGCACACACACAGACACACACACACACACACACACACACACACACACAGACACACAGACAAACACACACAGAGACAAATCTATGGGGTGAATTTGCCTTTGCAGATTTGTAATTGTCAATGTGGCATTTTATAAATTCCTCCTTTAGAAATAAAACCAGTTGACTTCAAGTTAATACACAGCCAGATTTTAAACAAGACCTCATGCCTAAAATGCATTGTCTGACCTGAGATGTCATCTTTGGTATGCTGATAAAACTTTGAAATATCTTGGGCCAGTGACTTGAAAGAAATTCTGGAATTTGCATATTTTTCGTTTCTAACTGATTATAGATTTAACAGCCATCTTAGGTTTGTTCAATACAGTCGCATCAGTTCTAAGACCCTTTGATCTTTTGCTTATAAATTCTGTGTCTGTAGCTACCTCTCTTACTGACACCTGAAGAAGGAGTGAGACTCTGAAAGCTTGTGCCTTCAAATAAACCTGTTGGGCTATAACCTGGTATCATGTGATTTTTGACCTTGTCCACCCCAGTCCAACACCAGCACCTCCACATCATCTTCAACTCATTTCCCCTCTTCTCTTATGCAGGCATTAGCAACACCCAGTGAAGCTTTGGAAAGAAACCGACACTGGAGGCCATCAACTCTACATCTGAAGCTACTGAACCCTCTGAGGATGCACCAGCAAAGTTTTTATCTGCACAACCCAGCAACTCAGATACTCTCATTTCAGCCCAGTCTCTTTCTAGTTAAGATCCTGGAGCACAATCCTATGGAGGAAGTAACACCCGAGATTTCTGGCACTCCAAGGAATGCCAGAGGCCAGGCATGTGCTCAACCTTAAGCTCAAACGTCAGCGAGAGGCACAGGAATGTCAAGCAGGTTTTCCAAGCATGTGGTAAGCTGGATAGAAGACCAGGAGAACCCATCAACTTCCTCAGTGCAGTGTTAGCTTGGGCCCCTGTATGCCTGCTGTGGAAACAGCAGGCTAGCAGGACACTCAGATATGCAGGCAACTTTTGCTGTATCACTTTAACGACGGGTACTCATAGCAAGGTGAGAACAGGGCCAGGAGGCTAGCCAAGGGTCCCTTTATCTCAGGGAGATAGGCTGGTGCCATTGTGCACTCAAATGGAAGAGGAGGAGTAACAGACAGGAACCAGCTGACTACACGTCACTTGGATGTGATTTTCTGATAGCTGCCTTAACAGGTACCCAACGTTAGTGCCATACGATATTAGTGCACAGTCACTAATGGTCATGTCAGACTGTGTATTGTTGATTTGCTTTAGAGCCTGAAGATAGCATGCATACAATCACATGGATAATCAGACATGTTTTCAACAAGGCAAAAGCTTAAGACCAGCAAAAGTAACACGTCCCACATATCTTTTTGCACTAAACAGAGGCTACTTGCCAGATTAGCAGTAGAATCATAAACAAAGTTCAAATTCAGGTTGGTCATCCCAGAAGTGGGTGGCTATAAGATTGTCTTTGACATTTCAGTCTCTATGATGCACTATTCTGTCATACTTTCTTGAAGGTCTTCCTGGTTAACGTTCTGATTCTCACCCTCAAATTCATCCTCAGAAGATCGCTGTGAATTTCCAATTTCATCTGCATCCAGAACATCCACAATTTGTTGGCTCCAGTCGTGAAGGGCACAAACTGCCACAATGTTGTGGCACACCCTTTCTTTCGGCTATGGCCCTGCTTGAGTGGACCAGGCCTCAAAACATCTTCTTCAAGAGGTCTTTGTTCTATTCCACTATAGAATGGATATTGAAGAATGAATATTACTATTTTTTCATTCTGTATCAATGTGAGGCTTGTTTAAAGAAATGACAAGCCAGGTTTGCAGGGGTGTCCCTTATATCCCGGCAGCCATCCCAGTATGGGTCAAAGTCCTTGGAAGGAGGTGGGAAGCTGTGCGTTCTCTCATATATAAGAATCATGGCAGCTCCCATAATATCTGGTGCAGACTCCAGAATTAGGCATCAATGATTCCCTATCAGGGCAGCACAGTGGTTCAATGGTTAGCACTACTGCCTATCAGTCCCAGGGACCAATTCCACTCTCGGGCAACATTCTGTGTGGAGTTTGCACGTTATCCCTGTGTCTGTGTGGGTTTCCTCTGGGTGCTTCGGTTTCCACCCACAGTCCAAAAATGTGCAGGTTTGGTGGATTGACCATGCTAAATCACCCATAGTGTCCAGGGGTATGCAGGTTAGGTGGATTAGCCATGGGAAATGCAGGGTTACAGTGATACGGTAGGAGGTGGGATCCATTTCAGAGGGTTATTGTGGACTCGACGGGCCAGTGACCTCCTTCCACACTTCGGGGAATCTATGATTCTACAGTTCGAAGCTGCACAGATGAAATGTTTTTCTGTTCATAGACTTTGCAAGCTGATGATAATCAAATCAGTATGTGCACACTCAATAGTGTCCTGCACTTGGTGGAAACCCATGAGGGTAAAGAATGCAGTACTATCACTGCTTTACGAATACCTCTACTGGGGAAGGAAATGAAGAGGCATTCTCTGATGAAACTGGTGTCAGTATCAATTTGGATACAACTGTGATCGAGGATTGAGAGATGCCACACATGATCCCAGATGCTTTTTGAAATGAGTTGTGGGCATAAAAATTCAGAGCAACTGTCATGGCCTTGATGGCCACAGGGGATGGGATTGGCATCCAGCCCTTCTGAGTATGGGTCCTGTTTCAGCAAATGTCACAGCCCTGCAATGATAGAGTGGGTATCTTTACTCTTTCACACAGTTGAAGAAAATGACAATAAAGCCTGTAGAATTGAGATCATTCAGTGTGCCTCCTTGGCATATGATCAGTGACTGCTTCTCCCTTTTGAGGCTGTGCAGAGGTTTTTTTGTGAAGTTAATATGCAATTGGCTTCTGATGTGACATGACAAAGTTCCAGCTTTGTGAGTAACCATCAGGCTCAACCTGTGACATATGAATTTTCCCCAAATGTGAACATTAACAGGCCTCTTGAACATAACTAAACACAAGATACATTGGAAGAGTGTTAAACCAGTACTTTGCACCAGTCTTCACTTGGGAGAGGAAGGATGGAGGTGCAAAATTCAGGAGGTTGTGAGGTTCATGAGCATGATGACATAGGGAATGAGGAAGTATCAGAGGTTTTGATGTGCTTAAAATTGGATAAATTCCCAAGAAGCATTATATCCCAGGCTGCTGTGAGACATGAGGGAGCAAATCACACAGGCTCTGACCAAATATTTTAATTCCTTTCGGGACACAGGGGATGTGTGGTTCCACTTTTAAGAAAGGTGGTAGAGATAGACCAGGGAAGTACAGACCAGTGAGTCAGTTGTAAGGAAACTATTGGAGAAAATTCTAAAGAAGAGAATTAATCTCCACTTGGAAAGGCAAGGTTTAATCAGGCATAGTTAGCATGACTTTATCAGAGGGAGGTCATGTCTAACAAATTGGATTGAATTTTTCAAGGAGATGGCCTGAATGAAGATGGGCCTCTTCTGATTCTATGGCTATAACTCTATGGAAAGGGAGGACATGTCTGGAACCCAAAAGACCCACTCCTTTTGTATTCCTTTGCACAGATCTCTGAGGTCCATTCACAGCGTTGACTTCCAGAACTGGATGCTGCAAAGAGTATCAGCATACTGATTATCGTGCATGGACCCTTGGAGCGCACAACTTAAAGGGAATGTTGACTATAACATAGCTCCTTTTGCTTGCACTCAGTAGTTTTTCAATAAGTAAAGCTATAGTTAACTCTTTAATCCAATCTCACCTGTCTATATCACCATTATGCAGTATTTACACATCTTCCACAACTTCATCCCTCCTTTCCCTCCTCCCACTCACCAGCTGTCTGGTTCACAAGAATAGTTTGAAAATTGGTTTTGCCAATCTCCTTGAAGGTGCATACAGTTCCATTAGAGGTTATGGGGAATTGGTGCATGGTGAACTGTTTCTCTTAAGGGCTTAGGCCCTTATCTCAGTCGTGAGGGTGTCTGTGTTGTCACAATAACTTTCTAGGTGTCAGGAAGTAAAGCCATCCAGCTATTTGCTTCTTTTGTAGCAAAGTGATGGCATTTCTGTTTCTTGGAACAATGCTATTTGGTGTATGGCTAGGATACAATCTCGGCTGTTGGAATCTTGTCAGCACAGTGCCCAGTGACACCTGGTCCCTGATCAGAAATTGGGTGCTCTTTCCAATCGGACATGTCATGAGCACTGTATCTCTGGTTAAGGGTGAGGGTTAGACTGTCCAGTAACATTGGTGTTCCTGTCGTACTTGTCATACATGGTCCTGCACAAAGGCACTCAGTCCCTCAGGGACCCTCAGCCAGGTCTGACCCATCTCCAGAATTTTGCCTTCACCTCCTCTTTCCACTGCCGCACAGCGATAGGGTTCCCCTTGACCTCACCTTTCATCCCACCGGCATCCACATCCATAGGATCATTAGCTCCAGTGGGATGCCACCCCCAGACACATATTCCCCTCCCCTCCGTAGTCAGCCTTCCGCAGGGACAGTTTCCTCCAGGACACTGTGGCCCACTCTTCTTCTGCTCCCAACATCTCCCCTCAGCCCCACAGCACCTTCCCCTGCAACCACAGAAGCTGTAACACCTGCCCCTTTACTTCATCCCTCCTCACTATCCAAGGGCCCAAACATACCTTCCAGGTGAATCAGTGCTTTACCTGCATTTCACTCAATCTAGTCTACTGCATTTGCTGCTCACAATGTGGTCTCCTCTACATTGGGGTAATGAAGTATAGAGTGGGTTACTGCTTTGCAGAACACTTACATTCTGTCGGCAGAAATGACCCTGAGCTTCCAGTTGCCTGACACTTCAACATAGCACTGTGCTCCCTGGTTAACAGCTCTGTCTTGGACTTGCTGCTGTGTTCCAGTGACGCTCAACTGTAGCTGGAGGAACTGAACGTCATCTTCTGCCTGGGGTGCCTTAAAGCTTTCAGGACTCAACATTGAGTTTAGCAATTTCAGAGCCATGTCCATTACTGACACCAACACTCCAGGTTCTGTCATGAAATGGCTTGCTTTCAGCACAGCCAATCCGTTTTCACCCACTTGTAGTCCCCATTATCAACTAGCCAGCTTCTCTTCTTCCCTGGCTTACTATTCACAATCCTGTGGTCTGCCTTTTTCCCCTCTCTCTGGGGCCCCTCTCAACTTATTCACTCACTCCTTCCTAACACTGTCCCCTCCAAACGCCATTATCAGTATATATACCATCTTTTCTTAGCTGGTATCAGTTCTGAGGAAGGGTCATACAAAATGTTAATCTGTTTTCTCTTCGCTGATATTGACTTTCTTCAACAATTTCTGTTCTTGTTTGTTTAAAATATTATATGTAGGTTGGCTCGAGATTTATCTTAATTATTCTCCCCCCACAAATATCCCCAACAGTTTCTCCTCTTTTAAGTTAGGTCCTATTACACCCCGTTAGGTGTCATAGTCAATAAAGAACCAGAAATTAGGAGTGAGAATTGCTATCAACTGCGCTACAATATTTTAACTTGCAATGATGACAAATGATAAACCCCAAAAATGAGGTTTCCAGATTCGACTGCAGAAAGGTAGTCAACTGCAGGCAATTTATTTTAAACTTGATGTCCAGCCAAAGTGGCTGGCTTGAAAATGAATGATGTGAGCTGCAAAGGTAAGGCTTGTCATACGGCATCAAACAATTGGATCAAATAATGAGGTCAACTTAACTTATAATTCTACAGCAACAGGTTTGATTTAAGTTAACTTTACATCCAGCATTTCCTTTCTGAAAAGGAAGAAAGTAATGTTTAGAGATTGAGCCAATTTTCATTAGACTCATGCTCTGCCAAGAACATTACAGACACCGAGATTATGTCTGGTATATATTAAACCTTTATTACACTACTAGACAAAGTGTCTGCGGGGCTGCAGGCACTGAGACTTGAGTCAGTGAGGAGTGGGAGTAGATATGAACCACAGCACATTCAGTCTCCATCTGCAGTAAAGAGAATGTAATTAAAATGTGTATCCAGGGTATATAATACACTGCCCAGGCTTCACAAAATGGATTCATCAAGACTTCCCACATGTGGAGGGGCTATAAGCAGGAAGGTACTCAATTAGAATTGTTTTGGATACTGTCCAATGCAAAACCTTTTTGGAGAGTGGTGCTGACTAACATCCAACAGATCCTTCTGAATTCAGCAAACTCTTTGTTTCTTCCATTGAATTAAAATGGACTTTTGCCATAAGTATGGACGAACTTCAGTTCGTACATCCTCTACATTCTACATCCAATAATATTGGCAGATAGATTGCTAGTATAAATGAAAAATGGATAACTCTTCAGATTTTAGAAGGAGCCTTTTTGGAGGGGCTTAGTTACAATGAAGATATTCTGGCTCATCAGTAAGTAAATCATCTCTGCATGACTGGTACACTTAGCCTGCTGTTATACGCTTAACACTGGGGATACAACGGCTGGTTTGTGATCCAGAGTGATGCCAGCACCCAGGGTTCAATCCCAAACTCGCTGAGGTTACCGTGAAGGACTCTCCCCAACCTCTCCCCTTATCTGAGGTGTGGTGACACCCCAGGTTAAACCACCACCAGTCCTCTCTCTATCTCTGATGAGAACCAAGCCATTTGGCCTGGTAGGGCCATGGTGACTTTGTCTTTATTCTTAAGTCACAAAAGAGACTTTACACAATTTAATATAAATTAATGCGCTCTATACTCTAAACTTTTAGTTTGACTGTACATGAACGAATGTTTGAACATAATGCTATTCAGAGTTTCAGGTATGGTTGAGGCATTACTCATTTCTGCATACCAACCTTTCATAACTGCATAGGGTCAGGGAAAGCTGGGACTTCCAGGAATTATGTTGACCAACAACCATTCAAGTTGTGTTCGTTCCCATTGTTGTGCTGCTGTCAACTCATAAAGTGTCATAGAGTCATAGAGCGGTACAGCATGGAAACAGACACTACGGTCCAACTCGTCCATCCCGACCAGATATCCTAAAGTAATCTAGTCCCAGTGCTGGCAAAAATGCTTATTAGGCATCTCAGGGATGCAAATTGAGATGATGTTAGACATCTTTACAAAGTTATGGAAGTTGATGGTACATAATTTTGGTGGGTTTGTGCAATTGTTGATAGGAATAATTTAAGTAAAATTTTCTATATGTCTTTTTTTCAGCATGCCTTATGATTAAGCAGTATGAAATATTAAGAACATGGAACATAGAACATAGAACATAGAACATAGAACTGTACAGCACAGTACAGGCCCTTCGGCCCACGATGTTATGCCGACCTATTATCCTACTAAGATCAATCTACCTTGCATACCCTACATTTAACTATCCTCCATGTGCCTATCATCATACTTAGTATATACTCCATAATTCTAATGCCCAATTGCAGTTACATAACAGACTGATTGACTGAAAATCATACACTATGTACAATGACATCCAAAGTACAGTCTAACTATGTCAAGCTATGATGAAGAGTCATCTAGACTTGAAATGTTAGCCAGCTTCCTCTCCATTGGTGCTGCCTAACCTGCTGTGACCTCCAGCATTTTGTTTTTTGTTTTCTGCATGTCAGATAGTTGGTGGCTGATGCTGGACAGATACTTTAGAAACTTGAAGAACCACCAATGTGGCCAGGATAGAGCAATAAGCTGCAAAGCTGGTTCAGGTCATGTTTAGCACAATGTACCAACTCTGTTTTGGAGTTGGCACACGCTCAAAGTGACCACCCAGAGAATTGTAAAGGAACTAATTGACATGTTACTGGCCTGCCAGAGCTCAATAAAGAGGTTGAACATAATTTGATGACTTGCACTTCAGTTAACAACCTATTTTAACAGGAGTAAACAAGTTATTGTCGAAAATTTCGGGTACTACTTAAAGCCATACTCAGCTTCCAAGATTCACTTACTGATCAGTATAAATTGTGATATATGAAAACTTTTGACTTCTGCTACACATTAGGAGACTTTCTGACACCCATTCTCATATCAACATTTTTCCAGATAGATTTCACCTAAAATAGATTAAATACTATGTTGCTCCACAATATTAGACAGTTAATAGAATTTGCCAGTAGGGAAGGGGGTGCTTAGTCAGAAGCATTTTGTTAGGGATCATCTTGCTTTGCAAGAAGAATGAGTGAAGGTAATAATGTCAAGGAGAGCAGCAGCAGTTGCTGTGGAAGAGAAGGGCAGGAAGGAGAAGATAGTCTTCAGCAGGTTGACCCACCCATGCAGGGCCTTCAGAGATCACTACTCCTACTACCACATGAACATGACCCTAAAGTACACGGAGGCCACATTTTACCAAGGAGGTAATCTCTAGATTTTGTGGCCTGATGGAACAAAAGCAGCACAGCCTCACTTGTGACAGTCAAGGTCACAGTAGCTCCTAGTTCTTGTGCTATTTGAACCTGCTCTAGGTAAAAAAAAACAAAAACTGCAGATGCTGGAGATCTAAAACAAAAACAGGAATTGCTGCAGAAACGCAGCAGGTCTGCCAGCATCTGTGGAGGGAAAGCAAACTCAATGTTTCAAGCCCAGTGACCCTTCTTTTGTACTATTAGGCAGCTAGGAAAAGGTGCTATTGATGCTGAAGGTGAGGTTGGGGAAGGAAAGAGGTGAACGGATAGGTGGAGATGGAGCCCAGAGAAAGAGAAAGAAAGAGATATGAAAAGGGCAGGTAAACAAGGAGATTATGGATATCAGACCGGGACAGAAGAAAAGTTGAATAAGTGATAATAAGAGCTAAGATTAGGAGAGAATGAGTGAGTTGTGCCGAATACAACACTTGTTACGTGAAAATTGGCCTAGGAGTATGTGAGATGGGCGACCGTTCCAAAAGTGACATAATAGGGCTATGTGTGGGATAGGTAAAAAACATGGAAGGATTGAATCGGTCTCTAGTTATTGAACTTTGTGTTGCGTTCGAGATGCTGCAGTGTGACCAACGGGAAAATGAGATGTTGTTCTTCAAGCTTGCTCTGACGCTCACTGGAACACTGCAGCAGGCCTGAGGCAGAGATTTTGCCATGGGAACATGGTGGTGTGCGGTGAAGAGACACACAACTGGAAGCTCAGGGTCACATTTGCAGACAGATTGTAGGTTTTCTGCAAGCCATTGACTGGCCTGTGTTTCGCTTCCCCAGTATCGAAGAGACCCCATATTGTGAGCAGTGAATACTGTATACTAGATTGAGCAAAGTGCAGGTAAATCACTGCATCAACTGGGGCCTTGGATAGTGAAGACAGCGTGAGGGCTGAAGTACGGGAGATGAGTCAGACATCGTCGAACACCCTGTCAACCACGATGGTGGCAAATCCTTAGTTGAGGAACAAGGTTGACACTTCTAAGACTCCTTGTCGAAGGTGTCATCATCAGAACAAATGCTAAGAAACTGAGAAATCAGGAGAATGGAATGGAGTTTTTGCAGGAAGCTAGTTGTGAGGAAATGTAGTCAAGGTAACTGAGGGAGTCAGTGGTTTGTAGTCGATGTTGGTGGTCAGTCTAGCCCCAGAAATGGAAACAGAAATGTTGAGGAATTGTAGGGAGGTACCAGAGATGGACTAGGTGAAGGTGAAAGCGAGGTGGTAATTGGAAGCAAAATAAATAAACTCTTCTGATTCCGCACGAGAAACAGAAGCGGTCCGTTATCAACATACCGGAGAAAGAGTTGTGGGTGGAGTATATGTCATTCCCAATTGTTAGATAGGCTGAGGGGAAATCATCTTCAGTATTCATCGGGTTTACATCATTCCAATGGTCCAGGGAGCTGCTGACTGTACACATGTAGCCATGTTGGGGAAGGAGCAATGGCAAGTTTTGTTGTCACTTGGTCAATAATCCAGAAACCCAGGCTAATTAGTGCCTCCCTTACTAATGTATGTGTCCCATTCCTTATTATCTTGGCAGATGGTGAAATTGAAGCAATGAAATTCTGCTATTAAAAGTTAGCTCTGATGGTAACCTTTTAAGTTTTGTTGCTTGTTGCAAAAACCTTTCTCGTTTGCTAGTGTCCTTTAGGGAAAGAAATCTGCCATCCTTACCTGGTCTGGCCACCATGTGACACGAGACCCACAGCAACATGGTTGCCCTCCTAACCGTGCTTTGAAGTAGCTCTAGCAAAGCCAGTCAGTTCAATTGGCATTCAGGGATGGGCAATAAATGCTGGTCCAGCCAGCAACTCCTGCATTCCATGAATGAATGAAAAAAAGACTGTAAACCCTTCAATTAAACTTGGAAATGTTCAGGGAGAGGAAGCAATTTTATTCCTTCAATGTGTATACTGTGTGTGACCACTCACAGTACATCTTGCATGTAGATGTCTGCTATTTATTAAGCTGCCATAAAATATTTCTAATGAGACAGTCATCCATCCTGTGATTCTTTGAATCCCAGTGCAATGTCTATGTCTGGCCAGTGGGCAATGAGGAATAACCTCCGATGCCATGGTTTATATCTGGGTGTCTATTAGCGCAAGCTGAACATTCAAACAATGAGATTCATTCAATCACCAGAAATGTTGCTAAGCAAATCACTGAGTTCCTCAAGCAAAGGTTTCAAGTCCCTTACTGTTCCAGAGGGGATCTGTCATACTTAGTTGAGAAATTTTTTTGCTGACTTGCTGGATGTTCTGCAAAGTTGTGATCATGAGGGGGCATCAGCCAATCTGCCAAGGGATTGGACCAAAGTCTTGAGATCAGGAGCTACAGGATGAGGTTCAGGACCAGGAAGTTAATAAGGAAGTAGAAGATGTGGGGGACTGAGGGAACCACCAGAGGGTTCCATATAGATGTGGGAGAGGGAACTTTATCACCACGCAAATGAAGAACTTTTTTTTTACAAAACATCGTCTGTCCTTCGACTTCGGAGCATTTTAATGTACCTGTACTACTTACAAAGAATCAGGCAGTCCTTCATTTCAACTGAATCCTTTCAATCATGATCAGAAACAAACAAGGGAAACATTACAAAACAAATGGTTCTTGTTGATTGTAACCTCTTCACCATGGTGCTGACTTGTGTCCATAACTGGCCTTGACTAATCTATGGTTTCGAGAAAGGATGGAAATTGACAAGCATACAACATCTAGGGTTGTAATCTAAAGATTGCTTACACTGACTTGTGGTTGTGATAATAGGAATAGGAGGATTGATTAGTTAAACACATGGTTGCAGAATTAATGTAAGAGAAAGAACTTGGAGACCTGGATTTGGAGATCTGAGGATCAGCACTAGGGAAGGTGGGTCCTGTGCATGCCAGGCGTAACAAGACAAGAAGAGGACTGATATAATCTCATGGAGATTTGCTAGTGCTATAGAGAGAATGTTTGATTGAGCTTGTCAAGGGGATGGGAACCAGAGAGATAACTCAAATTGAAAGGAAATTAAGCTGGTAACAGGAAGTAGAAAAGTGGCAAGTGAAATTAGAAGACAAGAATCAACTAAGCTTCAAATGCTAAATAATGTCAAAAAAGATGTAGGTTAAGGGCACACTATCTGAATACATGCAGCATTCACAACAAGTTAAATGATTTACTGCCACATATAGAAGTAAATGGACATGATCCAATCACCAATACAGAAATATGGTTGTAGGGTGACCAAAACTGGGAACTGAATATTCAAGGATTTTTGACATTTAGAAAAGACAGGCAAAAGGAAAAGGAGATGGTATAATGCTGATAATGAAGGATGGGATCCATGCATTAATAAGGGAGGATCTCAGATTGGAAGAACAAAATGTAAAAATCTGTTTTGGTGGAGCTAACAGAAATCAAAGGAAGCAAACATTAGTAGCAGTCATTCATTAGCCACTGAACGTAGTGGTAGTGCAGGCTTGGTATTAATCAGGAGAATTAGAGAAATATGTACCGTGGATAAAATGGTAATCATTGAAGGCTTCAATCTGTATAATGACTGGATAAAAGTAATGGGCACTAATGCTGTAGAGGATGAGATTCTGGAGTTAGCTAAGACAAATGTGTGTCCCTTATGGACAGAGTCCGAACTTATATGGGATTAGTCAAATGACAAAGAAGCTAAATGATCGTTTTATGTCTGTCTTCACTAAGGAAAATAGAAGAAATCCCCCAGAATTAGAGATCCAAGGGACGAGGAAGAATGTGGAATTTAAGGAAATTAGCATCAGCAAAAAAGTTGTTTCGCAATAATTAATGGAAGTGAAGTTCCATTAAGGTGATGGGTCATGGGTTTTGGATCTTGGGTCTCGATATGTTACCTCTCAGAATGTTAAAAGAGATTAGATATGGAGATAATGGATGCACACCACCTTCCAAAATTCTACAGACTCTGGTTTGGTCCTGCAAATTAGAAGGTAGCAAATGTCATCCCACTACTTAAGAAGAAAGGGAGAGACAAAATAGGGAACCACAGATTTATTACTCCTACATCAGTAGTTGGGGAGATGTGAGAAACTGTTACAAAGGCTATGATAATTTTTAAAAAATTCATTCATAGGATGAGGGGATACTGTCTAGGCAGCATTTATTGCCATCCTTAGATGCCCGGATGGCAGTTAAGAGTCAACTATATTGCTGTGGGTCTGGAGTCACATGTAGTCCAGACCAGGTAAGGATGGCAGTTTCTTTTCTTAAAGTATGTTCGTGAACCAGATGGGTTTTTCTCCAAAAATCAACAATGGTTTCAAGGTCATCATAAGACTCTTAATTCCAGATTTTTATCGAATTCAAATTCCACCATCTGCCATGGAAGGATTCAAACCCAGGTCCCCAGAACATTACCTGGGTCTCTGGACTAACAGTCCAATGATAATACCACTAGGCGATCATAGAAAATTATGATCTATTGTGCATAGCAAACATATACTTGTGAATAGGAAATCATGCTTGGTAAACCTGTTGGGAGTTTTGAGAGGGTGTTAGTAACAGAATGGATATGGGGAGGTGGTGGACATAATATATTTGAAAGATCAGAAGGCTTTTGATAAAGTTCCCCACAGGAGGTTGGTTAGGAAAATTGAAGCACCTAGGATCGGAGGTAATGTACTGCCACTTGTTAAGGATTACCTAATAGGCAGAAAACAGAATAGGAAACAGATCCCTCTTGCATTGGCAGGAGGTGACTAATGGGATTCTTCAAGGATCTATACTTGGTCCTCAGCAGTTCACAGTATATATCAATGAGCTGGAGATGGAGACCAAATACAATGTTTTCCAGTTTGTGCATGACAGAAAGCTAGATGGGCATGTGAGCTGTGAGTAAGATGCAGAGAAGCTTCAAGAAAATTTTGGATAGATTTATTTAGGGGGAAGATGAAATATGATACATTGGAAAAAGGGTTATCCACTTTGGTCGGCAGAAGAGATGGGCACATCACTTCCTAAAATAGTAAGAGGCTAGAAAGTCCTTGTTGTTTAAAGGGGCCTGGGTGACCTTGTCAATAAGTCACTAAAAGCTAGCATGCAAATGCAGCTGGCTATTAGGAAAGCTAATCATATGTTAACCATTGTCACGTGAGAATTTGAGAGCTAACGTAGTGAAGTCTTGCTCAAGTTGTATAGAACTTTGGTTATCCAACTCTATTTGATTTGAATCCCTACCTTGCCCCCTTCACTTTGTTTTTTACATAAACATTGCCCCTATCAGGCTTTGCTTATTGCTGGTTCCCTGGCCATATGAGTGCTTTTCCTGGTGGTGGAAATGTTGAATAAAATTATTTTGTACATGGTGCTTTTACTGAGTCCCTGCACTTGCACACGCACAACATGGGTGTTGTGGGGAAAACAAGCACTGCTACTGTATAGCACTAGTGTGGGGGTTTATATAAAAAAAAGGACAAGAGATTAGAATCTCCTCAAAAAAAATAGAACTTTGGTTAGACTGCTCCACATTGCAGACAGTCCCTAGGTCACAAACAGATTCCGTTCCTTGTACGCAATTTGGAAAACAATAGAGGACAACATAAAATAGCCATTCATAAGTCCGGGAAACATTTGTATATCTGGATCATTAAAATGACCCCCCACCCCCGACACTGATAAGATCATATTTGTAAGTACATGCATTCATAAATCAGATGTTTGTAGATTGGGGACCCCCGCGTGCAGTTTTGGTTTCCTTCCTTTAAGAAGGATATTATTGTCATGGAGGGAGTTCAACAAAGATTCACTGGACTTGTTCCTAAGGTGGTGGTAACAACATTCCATTAACCTTCCTAATAGTCTCCTAAAGACTTCCTGACCACTTCCAAAATCCATTTAATATGATCATGGCTGATCTGATGGTGGTTGCAAATCCATATTCCTGTCTAACCCTGACAGCTGTAACTCCATTGTTAGTTAAGAATCTTGCCTTAAAAATATTCAATGGCCTTGCATCCACCATGCTCAGGAGAATACAGTTCCAAAGATTCAAGATTTTGTGAGGAAGGTTATGAGGGAGAGATGATGGCCTTGTGGTATTATCACTAGATTATTAATCTGGAAACTCAGCTAATGTTCTGGGGTCCTGGGTTCGAATTGCGCCACAGCAGATGGTGGAATTTGAATTCAACAAAAGTCTGAAGTTAGGACCATGCATCCATTGTCAATTGATGTATAAATCCATCTGGTTCACTCATGCCCTTTAGGGAAGGCAGGGTAACTGCAGCTCTTGCCTGCATGTAGCTACAGACTCCCATAGCAATGTGGTTGACTCTCAACTGCTCCCTGGGCAATTAGGGTAAGGCAATGAACACTGGCCTAGCCAGTGATTCCCACATTCTGTGAATAAATAAAAAAAAATTACCTCTTAAATCATCGTAAACCTCTTTCTCCCACAATGGTTGAATGTTGACAGTCAAGTCACCTCATGGAATCTGCCTCTATAGGAGCACCTCTCATTCTTTAAAACATCAAGATATTTGGCCCAAGAACACTACTCTGGGAAACCCCAATAGACTTTTCCTGAAACTGAGATGATTGACCACCAACAACCACAGCTATCTTCATTTGTGCCACTATGATACAGCCAGTGGAGAGTTTGCCCCCTGATTCCCAATGGCTTTAGTTTTGCTAGGGCTCCTTGATGCCACACTTTGTCAAATATGGCCTTGATGTCAAGGCAGTTGTTTTTTTCCTCACCTCTGGAATTCATCCCTTGTTGGTTTCTTCACAATCTTCTGCAGAACCAGTGTAGCAGCAATGTCCTTCAGGACTTGACCAACTTGATCTGTAGCGATGCTGCTGAACCACATTGAAGGCCCTAACCCACCCTCCAGAATACATTTTATGCCTTGCAACCTTTAGCACTCTCTCCAACTTAAGAGAAGTACAGATCCAATATCTGTAGGATATTGAAGAGGAGGGGGCAGTGAGCCACAATTTGTAGTAATCAGCTGGAGGTTTCCTTACCCATCCTTGACCTGATGTCATGAGACTTCATGGCGTCCCGAGCTAATGCAAAGCACTACCAGGGCCATTCCCTCCTGACTGTATACCACAGTGCTGCCAGCTGTGCCATATGTGTCCTGCCAGTGGGACATGAGATACCCCAGGATGATGATTGTTTTGCTGGGAAATTGTATGTGAGACATGATCTTGGGAGTACCACGCTATTGCTTGATTAGTTTGTGAGAATGGGTCTCCCAATTCTGACATTAACCTCCAGATATTAGTAAGGAGGCCTGGGCTGAGTTTACAATTGTTGATCCAGATGCTTAGGTTAATGATGGGTCATCCATCCAGTACCATTCCTTCCGTTGAGACTCTTTAGCAGTTTGATACAACTGAGTGGCTTGATAGGCTATTTCAGACAGCAGTTGAGAGTCAAGCACATTGATCTGGAGACACATGGAAGATAGACCAGGTAAGGACAGTCTTTTTCCCTTTTAGAAAAGGACACTGGGGAATCAGATTTGTTTATTTACAACAGTTGATTATAGCTTCATGGTCATCATTAGACTTTTAATTTCAGATACTTTAAAATTGAATTTAAATTCCACCATCGTACCCTAGGTCTCTGGACTACCAATTCAGTGACAATATCATTACACCATTGTCTGTCCATTCTGGGAAACTGCCTTTGGCCTGTTCCTGAGGAGGTCCTGCCAGAAACTCAGTGTGGCGCCTGACCATGCCAGGATATGGACCCAGTCTTGTGGCTAGGCATGTCCAGGAAACATGTTGAGAGCAAAACCTTGTAATTTTCCTCACCCTTCATCAAACTAACAGAGGTGTCAGATTCTCTAAATTGTGAACCGCTCTCCTGCACTTCCTGGTTGAAGTTTGTCACCATCCTGAGCTGGACGCTTGCCAAATTGACTGCTGTGGTCTTGAGTGGAGGAGCTGAAAGTAACAGATTTACATACAGATCGGGGAAGACAAGATCACCCCCACCTTGTTCAGCTTCTGCCTAAGCCAAGATGACCTACTACCTGGTGTCAGCATTGAGTATGGTCTGGACAGGAAGCTCTTCAGCCTCGGACACTTCTGGTCACCGCTGTCAACATCTAGCACCTTCATTTTGCAGATGCTTGTTGCATGATTACTCATGCCTCACAGGATGTGCAAAGGAGGTTTGACTTTTTCAGTGGCTCCTAAATGATGCTCTGCCTATCCCCAAACATTGTGAAGATGAAGGTCCTCCAACAATGTTGTCCAGGCCAATTCAAAATCCCCACTCCACCCCTCACCACAGCACCCCCCACCATTGAAATAAATGTAGATAGAGTGCTCTGGAGTCTCTGATGCACTTGCCATTTCTCAATAAAAACTCTCCCATCAATGGAGAGTGGAACCTTGTGTGGGTGGGTTTCCACCAGGTACTCCAATTTTCTCCTACAGTCAAAAGGTGTGCAGGTTTGTGGATTGGACACACTAAATTGCCCTGTAGTGACCAGGACATGGAGGCTAGACAGATTACTCATGGTAAATGTGGAGTTATGGGGATAGGATGGGTTGCTGGGTCTGGTTGGGTTGCTCTTTGGAGTGTCAGTCCAGATTTGATGGGCTGAATGGCTTCTTCTGCACTGTAAGGAATCTGTGAGATATGAGAAGTCTGGCACTGGGTGAATTGTGCCAGTGCTGTCCTTTTAAATTGTTGAGGTGCCGGTGTTGAACTGGGGGGGACGTGGTCAGAAATCACATGACACCAGGATATAGTCCAACATGTTTATTCGAAAACACAACCTTTCAGAGGTTTTATTTCTAAAGTAGGAATTTACATCACATTACACCACAAAATACCACAGTGACTGGCTGTCTATAAATTATGTGCTTTTTGAACAAAATAGAATGCATCTGCAAATACAAATTCACTCCATAGATGTGTGTGTGTGTGTGTGTGTGAGTGTGTGTGTGTGTGTGTGTGAGTGTGTGTGTGTGTGTGTGTGTGTGTGTGTGTGTGTGAGTGAGTGAGAGAGTGCATAATATGGTGCGGTCACCTGTAGTGCGACTTGAACCTCAGATCCTGATTGAACCCATCCTCTCAGGTACTGAACTTGGCTATCAAGCCTCTGCTCGGTGACTCTGCTCGGTGACTCTGTATGCTGAAGTCCACCTTGGAAGACGTTTACCCAAAGATCCCAGGCTGAATGTCCTTTGCAGTTGAAGTAATCTTCGGGAAAATGAGAAAAGGCGGACTTCGGGATACACAACAATGCAGAGTCGCCAAGTAGAGGCTGATTGCCACATTTGGTACCCATGAGGAAGGCCTCAACCGGGATCTTGGGTTCATGTTGCACCACAGATGACCCCACCACACTATACACTCCCACACACACACACACACACACACACACACACACACACACACACACACAAATCTATGGAGTGAATTTGTATTTGCAGATGCATTCTATTTTGTTCAAAAAGCACATAATTTATAGACAGCCAGTCACTGTGGCATTATGTGGTGTAATGTGATGTAAATTCCTACTTTAGAAATAAAACCTCTGAAAGGTTGTGTTTTCGAATAAACATGTTGGTCTATATCCTGGTGTCATGTGATTTCTGACCATGTCCGCCCCAGTTCAACACCGGCACCTCAACAATTTAAAGAGGACAGCACTGGCACAATTCGCCCAGTGCCAGACTTCTCATATCTCATAGATTCCTTACAGTGCAGAAGAAGCCATTCAGCCCATCAAATCTGGACTGACACTCCAAAGAGCATCCCAACCAGACCCAGCAACCCATCCTATCCCCATAACTCCACATTTACCATGAGTAATCTGTCTAGCCTCCATGTCCTGGTCACTACAGGGCAATTTAGTGTGTCCAATCCACAAACCTGCACATCTTTGGCCTGTAGGAGAAAATTGGAGTACCTGGCAGAAACCCACTCTCACACACACACACACACACACACACACACACACACACACACACACAGACACACACAGACTTACACACACACACACACTCTCTCTCTCTCTTTCTCTTCCCCATCTCTCTCTCGCACACACATGTGCATACATACATATAAATCTATGGGGTAAATTTGTATTTACAGATACATTCTACTTTGTTCAAAAAGCACACAATTTATAGACATTCAGTCAATTTATAAATTCCTACTTTAGAAATAAAACCAGTCTGACTCCAAACCAAAACACAAACAGATTCTAAACAAGACCTCACACCTAACATGTATTGTCTGATCTAAAATGTAACCTCTTCTTTACGCTGATAATGCTTTCAGTTCTCTCAGGGCAGTGACTTGAAAAGAAATTTGGGGATTTACATATACATATTAAACAATTAAAATCTTCCAACTGATTAAAGATTTAACAGCTTCTTAGATTTGTTTAATACATCCTCAGCAGTTGTGTGACCCTTTGATCTTTTACTGATAAATTCTGCATTCTGTGTGCGTCTTTCTCATTTCACCTGACAAAGGGACTGTGCTCCAAAAGTTTTTGTTTTCAAATAAACCTGTTGTACTATAACTTGGTGTCGTGTGATTTCTGACCCTCTTCAAATTACAGCAATATATCTTTGACAACAAGAACTCCTGGAAGTCCTGGCTTCGAAGGCTTTTGTGTTGGTCGCCCTCCTGTACTGTAGCAAAACCTGAACCAACCACTAATGTGACATTAAGATCCTTGAGAGGTTCCACCAGTGGTGTGTGAGCAGAATCCTGGAGATCAAATGGGTGGACTGCTGGACCACTGCACAAGTGCTCCATAACGCTGTGTCTACAGCATCAAAGCCTTGCGACTGAAGAACCAACTACAATGGATTAGCCATTGTATTCCAATGCCCGCCTTGGTTGTTCTCTTCTTTCAGTTCCCTGATGGCAATGCTTAAATGGCATTTAAAGGAAAAGGCTAAGCCATAAACACATGCTCAAAGTCACCCTAAAGCATGGAGATATTGTCACCACTGACTGGGAAGAGAAAGCAGCAGACTGCTTGATGTGGCACCTCCTGACCCATTAAAGCCCAAGTCTCTTCAAGGCTCAGCTCCTCAACAGCAGCAAAAGTGGAACAGCAGCAACATAGCCAGGAGAAAGAAGCCAGCCAAGGGCTACAAATTCCATTTGCTCTATTTTGATCATTGCCGAGAGAGAGCTGGGAAAAGAGAATCTGCTGAGGACGGCAGTTTTTGGACAACCGGGCCCAATGGCCCATCCATTGTCATTGGTTCTTTAGTAGCAAGGTTTCAACATCATGCCACATCTGCAGATCCTGTTTGCACGCAAGACTGATCATCTGAAGGCTCAGCTAGGCTGCCAGGCATCATCCTCAATTCCAAGGTGCGACCACTACTGCCCTCAGGAGGCATGTCAACAGAAAATAAACTTATCTGCCTCTTGATGAGACCAGTATTGAAAAAAGAATCGCTCATACAAAAAGCATTCAAGCGTTGAAATTCCTCATGAAAACAAGCATTTAATTTATGTGCATAATCCCTTAAAAATTTAATTCCTTATGTAAACTGACATTTCACTTTCATGCTTAATTTCTCATTCAGACAAACACTTTCACTCTCTAAACATTTAGAGCCATCCATCAAAATGTTCACTGGATGAGCACTCCATTAGGAAAGTGATAGATTGGGAAATTGGTCATGCAACACAAATCTCATAATGGTCCATGGTAACATGAAAGTTGAAATACCTCGCAAATTTTTTAAAAAGCCACAGTTCCTTGGAAACTTCCTTGACAACTTTGACATCTTGAACAATCCAAAATATCAGTCAAATCATCAGCAAAGTAATGTAAGGCATCATTGACAGTGTTAACAAGTGGTACACACCCGCATTAACCTGTTCATTGATGCTTAGTTTGAGGACTACTCAGTTTCTGACAGAATGGCAGTCTTCGTTCAAACATGAAAATAAAATCTCTGTTGGTTGGTGACATACTGAGCACAAAGGAAGATGCTGGCAATCATTGAAAGTCAATCATTTCAATCCCAGGACTTCTCTGTAGGAGTTCCTCAGTGTGGTGTCCCAGGTACGACCATTGTCAAGTTGGTCATCAATGGACTTTCCTCAGTCATGATATCTGACATGAGGATGTCCATTAATTACAGCATAATGTTCAGCACCATTCGTGACTCCTCAGATACTGAGAAAGGCTCTCCATTATCATAAAATTCTCAGATACTTTGGCCAATTCACAACCTACTTTCTTACCTTTTTTTGTATTATCAGCAGATTTAACAATCATACGTTCTGTCATCCATGCCATTTACAAAGACTGTAAATAATTGAGGCCCCCACATTGATCCCTGTGCCACACCACTTGTCACATCCAGTCAGTCTAAAGTTGACCTATTTATGCCTGCTGGCTGCTTCTTATTAGCCCGCCAATCCTCCATCCATGCTAATATGTTCCTCCCTACACCTTAAGCTCTTAATTCAAGGTAGTAACCTTTGATGTGACATCTTGCCAAATATCTTTCGGAAATCTAACCACAGTATATCCACTGATTTTCTTTATCCACAGAGTTGTTACTTCCTCAAAAATTCTATTAAATTAATCAAACATGATTCCTTTTCAGAACACACAGTTGATACTGCCTTACTAAATTAAGATTTTCTAAATGCTCGGCTATAACTGCCTTAATAATATATTCTAGCATTTTCCTGAAGATAGATGTTAGGCCACATTATCTATAGTTTTCTGCTTTCTATCTCCCTCATTTATTATATAGAGAACTCACTTTCACTATTTCCCATCTGATGTGATCTTTCCAGAATCTTGGTAATCTTGAAAAATTAAAACCAATCTTAGCGGCCACATTGTTTGTTATGAATGCGTTCAGATACAGAGTCTTTTGTTCTGTCTTTTTTCTTATGAATTTTGTGATCTCTAGCCTTAACCACTGTGCCAATCTTGGGTATCTGTGTGCTGTCACTTCCTACCATCTTCTGATCACCACTTCTCTCGTTGTCACCTCATCTCTTGTCTTCTTCTTTTTACCCCCTGGGTCCACTTTTAGGGTCAGTGGACCAGTCAGATTTTAATCTCACAATTTTCTCAGCATCTTTTCCCTGCTGATTATAGTTATCTTAAGTTACTCACTTTCTTTCAGATTCTCACTCACAGTTATTTCTAGAATGTTATTTGTGTCCTCTATAGTGAAGACTGATGCAAAATATCTGTTCAGTTCATCTCTCATTGCCCTGTTTTATTGATGCCCCAGACTCACTCTCTAGAGAACGACACCCACTTATTTGTTTCCTTTGTAAGTATCAGTGGAAACACTTACTATCTGTTTTCATACTTATAGTTAGTTTTCTCTCATACTCTAAATTTCTCCCTCTTTATTAATCACTTAGTTGCTCTTTGCTGCTATTTTTATTCTGTCCAATCTTCTGACCGGTTTTCTTTTGGTTTGGTACTATACCTAAATTCCTTAGTTAGCCAAGGTGCAACCTTCATTTTGAACCTTCCTTATGATTGTATATTTTCTTAGTATTCTGAACCATCTCTTTAGATATCTACCACTGTACGTCTGTGTACACATCTCTTAACATAGTAACCCAGTTCAAGATAACCAACTCTCACTTAATGATTTCATAATTGTCCTTGTTTAAATTTTGAATATTAATCTTAAATGCACACTTTTCTTACTCAACCTGAATGCAGAATATCGATCATATTCACTCAGCTACCTTTATCAAAAGGTTGTATATTAATTTATTATATTAATATCAATGAACTCATCCTCCAGCTTACTCTTGTGAATCTGAATTAGGCAATCTATATGTAGACTGAAACCACCTTTAATTATCACCATATCATTCTCACTATCCTATATTATTCTTGAGAAACTCAGCAGGCCTGGCAGCATCAGTGGGAAGAAAATAGAGTCAACATTTGGAGTTTCTCCAGCAGTTTCTGTTTTTGTTTCAGATTTTTGCATTTCTTTGTTTTATTACCCTTTTATGCATCACCTTACAATGTGATTGCTGTTGGGGAGCATATAACCCGCTCCAACTAGTGACTTCTTAGTTTTACTATTTCCTGTTTCTACTCAAACCAATTCTACATCCAAACTGCAGTCATCTCATTTTATTGTCCCAGTACCACCCTTAATGAACAGATCTTCACTAAGTCCCTATCCTTCCTAAATGTTATGTGTACTTGAATAGTCAGGCCTGAATCATTGTCATCTGTAACCGTGTCTATATAATGGCTATCAGATCCTACACATTTATTCTATTTGTGTTGGCAATTGATCTGTTTTGTTATGAATGATACCTGCATTCAGACACAGAGCCTTTAGTTCTGTAACTTTTCTTACAATTTTTGTGATCTCGAGCCCTAATTACTGGGGCAGTCTTAGGAATCTGCTTGTTGTCCCTTCGTATCACCTTCTGATCAACATTTCCCTTAATTGTTACTTTTTTCTCTGGTGTTATCTTCTTTATATGATTTTAAAAACTTTCCAAAATTTGATCCCTTGCATTCACTATTTAGCACAAAAGCCCTTCCTCGCACCCTAGTTACGCAGAACACAGGTCCCAGCACAGTTCAGGTAAAAATTGTGCCAATGCTCAAGCCTCCACCTTCCTCTGTACTGGTGTCAATGCCACATGAATCAAAACCCATCAACCCAATATAAGTCATTGAGCCATGCTCGATGTTATTACCTCATACTATTTAACCTACACAAATTTGTTCATGATTTAGGCAATAACACAGAACTTACCTTGGAAGTTCTGCTTTTTACATTTTGCCTGCAGCTGCTCATGGGCTCTGACCAGAATTTCCTTCCTAGGTCTGCCCATGTGACTGGTAACTATAGGGAACAGGAACACTGGATCCCTATCCCATCATTGTATACTCCACTCCAGCTCCGAGCACATTGTCCGAACCTGGCAGCAGGCAGGGCGCATAGCCACCCAAATTTGTATTCCCATTTGCAGTGAAACGTATTGATGCCCCTCATGACAAAATATCCTCAAATTGGACAACACTCCTCTAACCCCACTGCTTGAATTACTTGCTCTTCCACAATTCAGGGAACTTTTCCTCTTCTGTCATAAGGTTCAAAGAATTCCCCATCATTCTCTCATTGTGAAAGAAACTCTCCCCATCAATCCCATGTCTTTACAAAACTCTTTCCATCGCTGATAACCGAACACTCAGCGTCACTCAGTCTCTATTTACTGAACACACTCCATTGCAATCTCACTGTTTACTGAACTCACTGCATCACTCCCACAATTTTTACTGAACTGTCTCCGTCGCTCTCTCACTGTTTACTGAAGTCTCTTCATCACTCTAACATACTTTCTGAACCCTCTGCATTGCTCTCTCACAGTTTACACATCTCAACACAACACTTTCACACTCTCTATTTAATTTTCTCCATTGCTCTCATAATCTTTACTGAACTTTTTCCATTTCTCTCAAACTGTTTACTGAACACTCTCCAACATGATGAAATCTGTCTATCGCACTGTCACTATTTACTGAACTTTCTCTATCACTCTCACTGTTTACTGAGCACTCTCAATCACTCTCACATTCTAGTCCACCCCAGTGCAACACTGACACCTCCACATCTTAACTGAATGCTCTACATTACTCTCACACTGTTTACTGAACTCTCCACATCACTTTCTCACTGTTCACTCAACTCAATCCATTCTCTTGCTGCTTACTGAACTCTCTCCATCACAATCACACAGTTTACTGAATTCTCTCTATTACTCTCAAGCTGTTTGCTGAACTGAACTCTGTCATGTTGTCGAGTGAACACTTCCCATTGCTCCCACATGTTTTACTGAAATCTCTCTCATGGTGCTGTATTGTAATGACAAATGCAGCTTTTCACTTATTTTATTGTATTTTTACTATAAAATACACGTGACAATAAAGTCAAAATCAAAATCAATCTCACACAGTTTACCGAATGTTTTCAATAATTCTATCTGTGTTTGGCTAACACCCTCCATCACTCTCTATGTACTGAACTCGTTCCATTGTCTGTTCATTGTTTACTGAACTCTCACAATCATTCTGAAACTACTTACTGAACTCACTCCTCTCTTTCACTGCTTATTGAACTCACCCCATCACTCCCACAGTCTTTACTAAATGCTCTCCACCAGTCTCTTACTGTTTAATGAACTCTCTCCATCACTCTCTCCTTATTTGCCAAATGCTCTCCATTGCTGTCTCACACTTGACCAAACACTCTCTATTGCTCTCAAACTATATACCGAACTCTCTCCTCTCTCTACTGCTTACTGAATTCTCTCCATCACTGTCCTATGGTTTACGAAGTTCTCTGAATTGTAGTCTCACTCTTCACTGACACCCCTCCGTAACACTCTCACCATTTACTGAACTTTCTCCATCGCTTGCTCACTGTTCGCTGACGTCTCTCCATCACTCCCACACCATTTACTGAACTCAGTCCATCACTTCCACATTATTTACTGAACTCTCTCCATCATTCTCATATTACTTATTGAACTCAGTCCATCAGTCTCTCACATTTCACTGAATGCTCTCCATCACTATCTCACTATCTCACTATCTATAGAACTCCTGCCATCAGTCCTTCACTCTATGCTGAACTCTCTCCATCATTCTTTCACTGTGTACTGAACTGTCTCCTCTCTCCAATACTTAGTGAATTTCCCATTTACTTTCTCAAAGCCTACTGAATTCTGTCAGTCATTCTCAAACTGTTTACTCTCTCCTTCAATCTCACACTATTTACCGAACTCTCGACATCATTCCCTCACTGTTCACTGAATTCTCTCTATCACTCTCCCACAGTTTACTAAGAGAAAGCAAGAGGTGCAGATACTGGAGTCAGAGATAACACTGCGTGGAGCTGGAGGAGCACAGCAGGCCAGGCAGCACCAGAGAAGCAGGAAAGTTGACGTTTCGGGTCAGGACCCATGCTGCCTGGCCTGCTGTATTCCTCCAGCTCCACCTGCATTGTCTCTGACTCCAGCATCTGCAGTTCTTGCTATGTCACCGATTTATAACCCTACTGTGAAGCCTCTTCCAAAGATGCTCACCTTGAAGAAGTTGTCCTCCTCCCCCCTTCCCCCTCCCCATTTCCAAAGAAGGGTCCCAAAATGAAATGTCAACTTTGCTGCTCTCCCACAGTTTACTGACCTCTTTCTATCACTCTTACATAGCTTACTGATCTCTCTTTCACTCTCTCACTGTTTACATAACACTCTCCATCGTTCTCAAGCTGTTTACTCTTTCCTTCACTCTCATACTATTTCCTAAACACTCTCTATCACTCTGTCACTCTTCACTGAACTGTTTCTATTCAGGCTCATGTTGTTTGCTGAATGCTCAATGTTGCTCTCTCATACTTCACTAAAGCCTCTCTATCACTCTTCAAAAATTTACTGAACTCTCTTCATCACTCTCACACTATTTACTGAACTGTCTCCATCACTCCATCACTGCTGACTGAATTCTCTCCATCACTCTCTCACTGTTTACCAAACTCTCTCTGTCACACTGATACTGTTTGCCGAATTGTGATGATAAGTGCTTTCAACAGGTGTATTTTGTCCTGTTTATTTTATGAAGAATGGTTCATGTGTAGAAGACGAGCAGTCTGCTCAAAGCTAATAAAGTAAACAGCTTGTGAGGACTTGGGCTTTTTTTAAAAATTGGAACATTAGAAACAGCCTGAATAGGTGGGGTCAAGTTCCCACAGAATCAGTATTTTTAGTTTTAGCTTTCAGCAGTTGCTGTGGTCTTGAAGCTGGATGTAGAAGCTCTAATTCCACTCTCTGTTATAACTAAAATCTGGAGTTCTCTTCCTGCTGCCGGAATTGCATGTGAGACAATCTATTTTGCTGAATTTGTCTTTGCCAAGGGTCTGTTTATGGGATGACACTACATTGGAACAGATAATAGTTAATATATATGTTATTTGTTAAGCATTTCAATAGAGTTATAGTTAAGCCAATTCTTTCCTTTTCTTTTTATTTTGTCTGTATTTTAACTATAGTGTAAAAATAAAGCGCGTCTTGCTTAACGCGAGTAATTTGATCAATCGAATTGTGTCTGGAATGCAACACCTACACTTACCGTTAAAATAAGAAAACATCAGAGTCTAGGCTATCTTCTTAATATATTTTGAGGGTGTTTGGTTTGTTCTATAACAGAATGTTCTCCATTGCTCTCTTACCCTTTTTACTGAACTCTCTCCATCACTCTCTCATGGTTTACAGTATTCTTTTTTATCACACTTACACTGTTTAAAAAACTCTCTCCATCCTGGTCTCACTCCATTTACTTAACTCTCTTCATCACTCTCTCACTATTTATTGAAATCTCTTCACTGTGCTCTCACGGTTTACTGAACCTGACTCTAATACTGTTTACTGAACTCAGTCCATCAGACTTTCACTTTTTACTGAACACTCTGCATCTCACTGTCACTATTTACAAAACTCTCTCTATTGCAGTCTCATACTTTATTGAATGCTCTGCAACCCTCCCTCCAAACTCTCTCCATCAGTCTCACATGGGTTACTGAACTCTCTTCATCACTCTCTCACTGTTAATTTAACTCACTTCATCGCGGTCTCTAACTTTACGGAACTCTATTGCTTCCACATTATTTTACTGAACTTTCTCCACCATCTCTCACATTTTACTGAACTCTCTCCATAACTCTCTCACTGTATACAGTGCTCTCTGCATCATGCTTACACTGTGTACAGAACTCCCTCCTCCATTGTCTCACTGTTTACTGAACTCTCTCTGTCACTCTCCGACAGATTACTGAACTCTCTCCAACACTCACACTGCTTGGGTAGGCAATAGCCTAGTGGTATTATCTCTGGACTGCTAATCCAGAAACCCAGATAATGTTCTGGGAACCAGGGTTCAAACTCCACCATGCCAGATCATGGAATTTGAATTCAACAAATATCTGGAATTAAGAATCTGACGATGATCATGAATCAATTGTCAGGAAAAACCCATCTGGTTCACTAATGTCCTTTAGGGAAGAAAACTGCTGGTCTGGCCTACATGTGACTCCAGACCCGCAGCAATATGGTTGACTCTCAACTGCCCCCTGGGCAATTAGGGATGGGCAACGAATGCTACCTTGTTAGTGACACCCTCATCCTTTTAATGAATAAAGAAAAAAATTTTTTACTGAAGTCTCTCCATCGGTCCCTCACTGTTTATTCCCACTGTTTACTCTCCATCATATTACACTCACCAACTCAACTCCAAGATGTTTGCAGCACTGATGGAGGTCATTTAGTCCATCATGTAATTGCTGTTTATTAACAATCTGACTACCTTAATCCCATTTTCCTGCTTTTAGCCCAGTGGGGAGGCGGAACTGAATATTTTTCTTCTGCTTTAATGTGAATAGAGTTCCTGATGTAATCAGTCTATCAAGTAGCAATTTCCAGACTTCCAGGCCCTTTGAATGAAATTGTTTGTCCTCTCCTCTCCTCTCACCTTTCTACCTCTGGTCTTAAATCCCTCCTTACCCTGTGCACTCAAGCTCTCCCTGTTAATAGTTAAACTACCCTACTATGACTGCTTTAATATTCTAACAATTCACTGATGTTTGATTCTATATTTGATTCTCTATCTCTCGCTGCCTATTTGATGAGGGAGGGCTAAAATACATACTCAGCAGAGTGTTTGTCCCTTTTGAGTTTTTTTACTTCTACTTGTATGGCCTTGTTTAGTGATCCTTCCACAAGATCATTCCTTCTCACTGTTACAGTTGGCACCTTGATCAACTTTGCAAACCTTCTCCTCTTCTACCCCCTCTCTATCTTTCCTGAATGCTCTAAAAGCAGGAATGTTAAGCTTCCAATTCTGCCCGTCTTCCAGGCAAGTTTCAGTCATAGCTATGATATAATGGCCCCATACATCTATCTGTGTGCTCAGCTTGTTTATCTTATTTCTCAGGCTCCTTGCAGTAAAACGTAACCCATTCTGCTTTGCTAAACCCACTTCCTTCTGACCTCGTTTATGCCTTCCAAACTCACGATACAACTTTTCATTCCAACTCAGTTCTTTACCCTCTGAACTGCTTGTCAGGATTCCACATTCCTGCAGATCTACTTTAAATCCATCCCGACATGAATTAGCAAACTGCCCTGCAAACAGACTGGTTCTACTCCTGTTCAAATGTAACCCATCCAACTTGTACAAGTCCTGCCTAGCTTTGATCTCCTTGTAACTATATTTCTGTTAACTCAAAAAATCATACCAATAAACAATTTGGGCTGTTATTTCAATTATTTTATTTAAAAGACATGCATTTAAGTAGAAAGCCAGTAATTTTATTTTTTTTATAATATCCCCCCTTCGCCTCTATTTGCTGCTGTTTTTATGCTCTTTTCCTTTCTGTGTATCAGTATCAAAATAGCTGCCCTGCAATGCTGCTATTTCCTTTTTCTTTGTAAGCCTATGCATCCTATCTCCCAAATCCTCCCCCTAATTACTTTAGAGGCCTCTCTAAACCCCTGGTTATTCAATTTGCCAGGACATTGGCCCCAGTGTGTTTCAAGTGCAGCCCATCCAAGCTGAATAGATCCCTTCGACCCCAGGTTTGGTGTCAGTGCTCCATGAACTTAAAACCTTCAATCCACAAAAAAATTTGAGCCACATATTTATCTCCTTGACTTTATTTATCCTGTGCCAATTTACCTGTAGCTCAGGTGGTAATCCCGGGATTACTACCTTGGAGGTTTTGCTTTTTAATTTCGCTCCGAATCCCCTTTCTAGTCCTATGAATGTGATTAGTAGCAACAAGGATGATGGCATCTGCATACCTCCCCTCCTACTCCAACCTCAGGACTTGAGGAATGTTCTTACCCCTGACCTTGGACAGATAAGCACAACAATTTCCTCTGAGTCGGGAGAGAGCGCGAGGGGACTGCTGGAAAGGTAAGTGGCGAGTATAATAACTTACAGTTAGTGCTTTGGGGCCTTCATTTTTGGCGGCGGAGGAGGGAGAGACCGGGACTGAGAGCACAAGAGTGGTGTCTCCCACCCTTCCACCTCCTCTAACCTAAGAATAAAAGGGTAAGTAAGTTATTCCCTACTTTTTACAAATCTTTTGGGGAAGTTTAAGTTTAGAGAGGATGGCAGTCAGGGCAGTGCAATGTTCCTTCTGCAGGATGTGGGAGGTAAGAGTCAACAGCAGTGACTCTGCTGACATCACCTGTGGGAAATGCACCCAGCTCCAGCTCCTCAAAGGCCGTGTTAGGGAATTGGAGCTGGAGCTGGATGAACACAGGATCATCTGGGAGGCTGAGGTGGTGATAGAAACGAGCTACAGGGACATAGTTACCCCTAAGAATGAAGGCAGTTGGGTGATAGTAAGAAAAGGGAAGGGAAGGAAACAGTCAGTGCAGGGATTCCCTGTGGTCATTCCCCTCAACAATAAGTATACTGTTTTGGATGCTGCTGGGGGGAGAACGACCTACCAGGGGTAAGCCACAGGGATTGGGTTTCTGGTACAGGGTCTGGCTCTGTGGCTCAGAAGGGAAGGGAGGAGAATAGGAGAGCAATTGTAGTTGGGGATTCAATAGTTAGAGGCTCAGACAGGCGGTTCTGTGAATGCGAACGAGACGAACGGATGGTATGTTGCCTCCCGGGTGCCAGGTACCGTGACGTCTCAGATCATGTCTTCAAGATCCTTAAGGGGGAGGGTGAGCACATTGGTCCAATGACATAGGTGGAAAAAGGGCTGAGAATGTGAAAAACGAGTACAGGGAGTTAGGTTGGAAGCTGAAGTTGAGGACAAACAGGGTAGTTATTTCGAGATTACTACCAGTGCCACGTGATAACGAGGTAAGAAATAGGGAGAGAGTGCAGCTAAACACGTGACTACAGGGCTGGTGTAGGAGGGAGGGCTTCCATTATGTGGATAATTGGAGCACTTTCTGGGGAAGGTGGGACCTGTACAGTAAGGACGGGTTGCACCTGAGGGAGGGCACAAATATCCTGGGAGGGAGGTTTGCTCGAGCTATACAAGATGATTTAAACTAAATTGGCAGGGGGTGGGGAACCGGATTTGTAATTCAGATGATAAGGTATTCAGCCTTCCAACAGACACAAGGGAGTGAGGTTGTCAATAAAGAAATGTGGTCGATGGAGCGTAATTGTGGACAGAGGGATGGTTTGAAGTGTGTATACTTCAATGCTAGAAGTATCAGAAATAAGGTGGATGTACTTGGAACTATGATGTTGTGGCCATTACAGAAACTTGGGTAACTCAGGGACAGGAATGGTTGTTGGAAGTTCTGGGATTTAGATGCTTTAAAAGAAATAGGGAGGGTGGTAAAAGAGGCGGGGGATTGGCATTGCTAGTCAGGGCTAGCATAGCAGCTACTGAAAGGCAGTTCGATAATGATATGTCTACAGAGTCAGTTTGGGTTGAGGTCAGGAACAAGAAAGGAGCAGTCACTTTGTTGGGGGTTTTTTAACAGACCTCCTAATAGTTGCAGAGAAGTGGAGGAGCGGATTGGAAGGCAGATACTGGAAGGGTGCAGAAGTCACAGGGTTGTAGTCATGGGTGACTTCAACTTTCCAAATATTGATTGGAAACTTTTTAGTTGTAATAGTTTAGATGGAGCAGATTTTGTCCAGTGCATTCAGGAAGGATTCCTGACAGTATGTAGATAGACCATCACAAGGAGAGGCCACTTTGGATTTGGTGCTTGGCAATGAACCGGGCCAAGTGTTAGACCTGTTGGTAGGAGAGCATTTTGACGGTAGCGATCATAACTCTTGTTACTTTTACAATAGTCATGGAAAAGGATAGGTACATACAGCAGGGTAAGGTCTATAATTGGGGGAAGGGTAATTATAATTCTGTTAGGCAAGAACTGGGTAACATAAAATGGGAACAGATGCTGTCAGGGAAGAGCACTATAGAAATGCGGAGATTGTTTAAGGAATGCATACTGCGCGTCCTCAATATGTTTGTCCCCAGCAGGCAGGGAAGGTGCGGTTGAGTGAGGGAGCCTTGGTTCTCAAGAGAGGTTGAACGACTAGTTAAAAGGCAGAAAGATGTTTATATAAGGTTTAAGAAACAAGGATCGGAAAAGGATCTAGAGGGATACAAGTTAGCCAGGAAGGAGCCGAAGAAAGGGCTTAGGAGAGCTATAAGGGGGCATGAGAAAACCTTGGCAGACAGGATCAAGGAAAACTGTGAGGAATAAGAGAATGACCAGTGAAAAGGTAGGGCCTATCAAGGATTGTAAAGGGAATTTGTGCATGGAGCCTAAGAGATAGGAGAGGTCCTTAATGAATACTTTTCTTCGGTATTCACAACTGAGGCGGACCTAGTTGTCGGGGAGGACAGTGTGAAACTGGCTGGTGGGCTAAAGGAGGTGGATGTTAGTAAGGAAGATGTACTAGGAATTTTGAGGAACTTGAAGACAGATAAGTCCCCTGGGCCTGATGGGATTTATCCAAGGATTCTATGGGAAGCAAGGGAAGAGATTGTAGGGCCTTTGACAATGATCTCTTCATCCTCACTGTCCACGGGTATAGTGCCGGAAGATTGGAGAGTGGCAAACGTCATTCCCTTGTTCAAAAAAGGGAATAGGGATAACCCCAGAAATTACAGGCCAGTTAGTCTTTCTTCAGTGGTGGGCAAATTATTGGAAAGGGCTCTGAGAGATAGGATTTATGACCACTTGGATAGGCACAGTTTGATTCATGATAGTCAGCACGGATTTGTGAGGGGTAGATCATGCCTCACAAACCTTATTGAATTCTTTGAAGAGGTGACCAAATACGCGGATGAAGGTAGAGCAGTGGATGTGGTATACATGGATTTAAGTAAGGCATTGGATAACGCTCCCCATGGTAGGCTCATACAGAAAGTAAGGAGGCATGGGATAGGGGGAAATGTGGCAGATTGGATTCAGAATTGGCTGACCCTTAGAATACAAAGGGTGGTAGTGGATGGAAAATATTCAACATGGTGCTCAGTTACGAGTGGTGTACCATAAGGATCTGTTCTGGGTCCTTTTCTATTTGTGATTTTTGTAAATGATTTGGATGTAGGAGTGGAAGGGTGGATTAGTAAGTTCGCCGATGATACGAATGTGGTTCGAGTTGTGGATAGTGTGGAGGGCTGTTCTAGGTTACAAAGGGACATTGATAGGATGCAGAGCTGGGCTGAGAAGTGGCAGATGGAGTTTAACCCTGAAAAGTGTGAGGTGATTCATTTTGGAAGGACAAATTTGAAAGCAGAATACAGGGTTAACGGAAAGATTCTTGGCAGTATGGAGGAGCAGAGGGATCTTGGGCTTCATTTCCACAGTTCCCTGAAAGCTGCCACCCAGGTGGATAGAGTTGTTAAGAAGGCGTATGGTGTGTTAGCTTTCATTAATAGAGGAATTGAGTTCAAGAGGCGTGAAGTTATGCTCCAGCTATACAAAACCCTTGTTCGGCCACATCTGGAGTATTTGTCCAGTTCTGGTCACCTCATTACAGGAAAGAAGCGGAAGCATTGGAAAAGGTGCAGAGGAGATTTACCAGGATGTTGCCTGGAATGGAGGGAAGGTCTTAAGAGGAAAGGTTGAGAGAACTAGGGTTTTTCTCTTTAGAACGACGAAGGATGAGAGGTGACTTGATAGAGGTGTACAAAGTGACCAGAGGTATAGGTAGAGTGGACAGCCAGAGGCTTTTTCCTAGGGTGGAGACAGCTATTATGAGGGGGCATAGTTTTAAAGTGAGTGGAGGTAGATATGGGGGAGACGTCAGAAGTAGGTTCTTTACGCAGAGAGTGGTAGAGGCGTGGAATGCATTGCTGGAGAGGGTAGTGGAGTTGGCCCCATTAGGGGCATTTAAGTGGCTATTAGATAGGCATATGGATGATAGTATAAGGTAGGGGTGGAGGTTAGACAGACCTTAGGTTTGGAGTAAAAGATCGGCACAACATCGTGGGCCGAAGGGCATGTGCTGGGCTGTACTGTTCTATGTTCTATAACACAGCCTATGGGGCTCCCACTATTAGCTGCGGAGAACAGTACCTATCCCCCAATTATGCCTTCACCCTACTATTTACCTGCATCAAAGTGCCCACATAACTTTCTCTTTCCCTGATACGGTACAATGCCTAAAGCTCTGACTCTAGATCCTCAACCCGGATCCAAAATTCTTCAAGCCACAAACACTCACTATAAATGGGGTCCGTCTGAATCACATTGGCATCCAATAGCTTGCAAATGTTGCAGCAGCAACACATCACCGTCCTGCCATCACTACCACATTTCATTTAATTTATCAATTACTCTCAAACCCCTGCTCTCCACATTTCATTGCAATTACATTTTTAAAGAAATACAACAGTATCAATCTTAGATTTAACAAGCATGGGGCTGGATGAACACAGCAGGTCAAGCAGCATCATAGGAGCAGGAAAACTTGACGTTTCGGGCCTAGACCCTTCATCAGAAATGGGGGAGGGGAAGAGGGTTCTGAAATAAATAGGGAGAGAGGGGGAGGCGGATAGAGGATGGATAGAGGAGAGGATAGGTGGAGAG
>JAHRHZ010000013.1:12910488-12968699 GCA_024137785.1 Ginglymostoma cirratum | reverse complement strand
TCACCTTTACTGGCTCCATCCCCGCCTCTTCCACTTGTCTGCCTCCTCTCCACCTATCCTTTCCTCTATCCATCCTCTATCCGCCTCCCCCTCTCTCCCTATTTATTTCAGAACCCTCTTCCCCTCCCCCACATCTGATGAAGGGTTTAGGCCCGAAACGTCAAGTTTTCCTGCTCCTATGATGCTGCTTGACCTGCTGTGTTCATCCAGCCCCATGCTTGTTATCTAGGGTCAATAATGTGGTCTTCACATAACCTGTCTGCTTTTGCATTGTATTAGCTCTGACTTTACTGGTGCCACAAAAACGTAGGTTAGATTTTTACTCTTCCAAAAATTCAGCTGTCATAGGATTCTGCAGGTCATGTCTTCAAATACACAAATCCCCAATCTTCTGCTGTCCCTGATCTTGCCCAGAACAACTGGCCCCAAAACCCCAAGCAAGTCGATTTCAAGATTTACATCATTACATTTCATCTCCCTCATAGCCTTGTCCACTCTGTTCTGGTAACATTCTGTGACATTACATTCCGCCCAATTCCCTTTATTCCATTGGCTGTGTATTAATGCATGTCCCAGCTCTTTCTGCTTCCCATAAAAATCTAATCTTTCAGCCATTAGGACCATGCCCTCTGTAACTCTCTTTCAAAGCCATTTCATTATTTAAATCCGTACCTTTAAAGTCTCTTTAGAATCTGAATCTTTGGCCATGTTTTCGATCTATTGCTCCTAAATAGCTTCACGTCCAGATCAGTGTCCATTTTCCTCTTTTATATAGTGCTGCAAAACATTTCTTTCTCATGAGCAATATTACACAAAATGGAACTTATTAAATACTGTGCTCATTATCTTCAGTTACACTGCAGAGAGCAATGTATTTTTGCATGCACTCAAGAAGTTATGATATGAATAGCTTATGATGCAGGTGAACAAAACCATTCAGAATCCTTGCTAGATCCTTTAAGAGAAGAACTTTATATCATTTTCTACCCTTTTTTATGGTCTCCCTGTGGAATATAACATCCTCAGCTAGCTGACAGAATTGACAAATGATTGCCACCAGGGCCCGCTGACTGGTTTCTAGAGAATCTAAGTGATCTTTAATTCTTCCCTTGTTCCGGTTTCAAAGTAAAAAGGTTTCGATCATCTCCATGTCAGTACAGTGAACTCACCCATTCTCTACATAGTCTTTATTAAAGTTAATATTAAGTAAAATTTAACATTTTTATAAGACGCACTTACAAATGTTTTAGACAAAGAGTTTTCAATGTTAAGTAGACATTTTTGGTTATTTCAGTCTGATGAATTATCCACCTTCACTCACCCCGAAAACATTGGACAGATTTTCCTAACTTTGTAACTGCAATAGACATGCATTCCTCCCTCACTGGTTTGACTGTCTGCACCACACCCGTGCTTTTCCACAAAATGATTGTCTTCACCACATTCCCTGTTCTGGAAAGACAGTTGTGTCTGTCGACTGACACTGGAATGTGGTTTCACAATTACCAACTGCTCCTCAATACTTTGTCAAGGTAGCCATTTTGCTGTAGAATTCTCAAAAGCGAGTGCCGGTAAAATTCCTGATCACAGAGTGGATCACAGCTAATCTCAAGTTTTGTATTTCACTTAGCCAGCAGTGCAAAATCTCACTGTTTGTTGCCCTGCCATAACCCAAGAGTGCTGAAGCTAATTGTAGTGTCTCTCCCACCACCTTGGCTACAGTTAGATCTGTTAGTGCAGGCAGGGATGTTGGCAGCTTGTATCTATTAATGTGCACTGGAGAATATTAACATCTAATGGACAGTCCAGGAGACCAAGCCCCAAAGCTTGTTTTGCAAAATTGGAAATGTTCTAACTTATATATATTATACCACATTCCCTGTTCAATGCAGACACCTAGACTGTGGACTGATGACACATAATAGCACAAGAGGTAACCCAAAAGCAATGCCTCTGCCACATCCTCCAGATTCATCAGGAGGACTATCAAACAAAATGCTAGTGCCCTTCTTGAAGCCAGGTCCACAGATATCCAGGCAAAACTCCAGTAAAATCAACATCAATGCATTGCAATATTTGGATGGTTGGAAAAACACCTCCCATTCCAGGTCTTTTCCTCTCAACTCTCAAACAGCTAGTGTTCCACAGAAGGATGAAGGACATATTTCAAAGACACTCTGGAGCTTTCCTTAATCAGTGATGGCATTGACCTTAATGACTGGGAGCAGGGAGCAACCAACCTTTCAGAATGTGAGAATTTGTCCATCAATCTGCATCGTATTTTTAAGTCCTGACACTTTATTGACAAGGCAGAGTGGTGAGAAGGAAGGAAAAGGAAGCAAATACTACACTCCAAACACCACTCCCTTGTGAGATTCATTTCCCATATAACAATGAGCTGCAGGTCGAGAATCAGCCACTTCATTCACAGGAAGTCTCATTGGAGAATCCTGTGACCGTGTGCAGACGGCTTCCAGAAACTGAGGGAGCGTTGGTGATAACCATTCAATGTAACATGCCCTGGCACACTAACATCTAAGGTATGACTGTTGACTGACACTGGGATGTGGTTTCACAATTACCAACAGCTCGTCAATACTTTGTCAAGGTAGCCATTTTGCTGTAGAATGCTCAGAACCAAGTGCCAGTAAAATTCCTGATCACAGAGTGGATCACAGCTAATCTCAGTTTTGTATTTCACTTAGCCAGCAGTGCAAAATCTCACTGTTTGTTGCCCTGCCATAACCAAGGGTGCTGAAACTAATTGTAGTGTCTCTCCCATCACCCTGGCTGCGCTTAGAGCAGTTAGTGCAGGCAGGAGCTTGTTCCAGGGATGCTGGCAGCTTGTATCTATTAACGTACGCTGGAGAATATTAATATCTAATGGACTGTCTAGGAAACCAAACCACAAAGCTTGTTTTGGAAAATTGGAAATGTTATAACTTATACATATTATAAAATATATTTTTATATAACACCATTAACAGAATGAAATGTTCCAAGGTACTTCACATCAACAATTTAAAGCAAAGTTGCACATTGAGTCACAAAATGAGACACTAGGTAAAATGGCAGAAAGATTAGTCAAAGATTTATGAAGTTCCTTAAAGAAGGAAAATGAGATAGAGAGGGAGGAAGGCATAGGGAGGAAATTCTGGAGTTTTGGACTGAAGGCATGGCCATCAATAGTGAAGGAATTATAATTGGGAATTCACAAGATACCAAAATTAAATGTGTGCAGATATCTTAGAGTGCCCTGGGTTTGGAGCAGATCACAGAGGCGGGGATTGGTAAGGCCATGGAAGGATTTGAAAACAAGGATGAGAATTGGAAAATCAGATTAAAGCATGTGTGTAGCGTATAGCACAGGAAGACAAGGGAAAAATAATTTTAACGTTTTATATTTTCATGTTAACTTTTAAAATGTTGTATTTTATTCATGTAATGTCATCAGTATTGCCATTGTGCAGATCCAGCTTTCTCATGTGACTCATTCATTTTGGTGTAGCCTATTTTAACAAAACTTATCTGGTACAGCCTCACACCTTCTCTGTTCATATTACACACCACAATCTTAGCAATACTTCAAAGTTAAAACCTATCTGGCTGGTCGAAGCAAGAACAATTGCACTCATATAACATCTTTAACATAGAAGACTGTGTCAAGGAGCTTCATGGAAACATAAGTGAACACAGATGGCGTGCTAGAGAATCAGAGATTAGGGGCCTTTGAGGATTGGTTTTAAAGAGGGTGTCAAAAGAGTAAAGCATCAGAAATATTGATAAGGTGGGGGGGTGGTATAATTTTAAACCATGGCCTCTGTTGGAGATCTTCATTCACTAGAGTTTCTGAAAGAAAATTGAAGAATGAAAAGCATAATTTTCTCAGTATTAAATTTAAATGCTTGGAAAATCTTACATACTATGAGCGTGAATTCCTACATGTGCTCCTGAAAAATGAGGCTCCTTAATGGAAAGTTGGTTATTTATCCTTATAATAAACTCATAGATACACGTGTCCTATTGGAGGCGTTTTTATTGACAAAGTCGCAGTCTATGATTTTACCACAAAAACTGATTATGCCCAACCAGTACTGTTGAAGGCTTCAATGGGGAAATATGAGGAAGAATCTAGGGTATAAATGCTGTAAGAATAAAACTAATATAAAATACAATTTTTCTTGGTGCTACTAGCAGCTGGTACCATTTTCCTACAGCATCTGTATTATTTGTGTGAATGACACTGATACAGATTGCAAAGAAGATATTGACTCAGAAAACAGAAATATCTCATTAAGAAACAATTGATCAAAAGTCAAATTATGTGATATCTTATGAAGGAGCTAGATCACTATTTGTCATATTGGATCAGCATCTGAGAAGAAGCATTTAGCAGAGTTGTAAGAAGCTGACGGTGACATAATAATGACATCTAGCTTCACAGATGTGTGCTAACAGTTACTGCAAGTTATTGCAACAATGATCAACGTTTTGTGAGATCTCCTTAATTACCTTAAATACAGTCACAGGAAATGGCACACAGCTGTGAGGGAGCCTTGTCCCAGAGAAATCCTCACTTTTTATCAGCATTTGTCATTTCAAGTTAAGCTTTCAGGATCCTTAGTCAAATTGTCCAGTGGGAGCAATAAACTGGCAATTAGGTATGACAAAGGTTTAGACCAGAAACAATTAGTTATTAGCATAGTAAAAGAATAAAGACAAGCTCCCTCAAACTCCCCAGAAAACCATTGCTCACTGCATGAGCTGCCTGACCTTAACTCAAAAAAAAATCCAAATATTTGCTGAAGATTTTGTCTGCATTGCTGCCAAGACATTATAATGTTTTATATCATGTATCACCAGAATTTACTGCCTCTAATTTCTGCAGTAATTTGATTGCTTCGATCGCTTGGTGAGACACAGCCATTATTATTTGCCTTTATTACTCATCCTTTAATTCTTCACTGTCTTCAGAGGGAATTGTTTCATTAAAGAAAAAAAATCTCCAGTAAGTGCCGTTTAACCAGTACAAAGATTTTTTCAAATAAGTCTTTGTCCTATCAATTTCTGGAGCCTTTTGTGCATTAAATCTTTCTTCCTCCAAAAGGAGTGAACTTTTAAACTTCATATTTATCTTCGGAAATATAAAATGCGTAGCACTAAATAATTCAATATCTACGCTCCAAATAGACAGCAAATTTGTTTTTGTTTGCTATTCTTTTCCTTCAATGAAATAATCAGCACTTAATTACATGGATATAATCTAATACATAAAGAACACATTCATTTACTACAGGGAGGCTGTGATGTTTCAAGTGTATTGGAGCATTTTGCTATTCCCTTCTCTCAATGTCATATTTCTCTCCTTCATTCTTCTTCAACCATTTCTATTATCCCTCGCTTTTCTCCTTGTACTGTTTACCAAATTCCTGATTTTACCTTTACTTTTCTTCATCTGTTTATTTTTCTGCTGTTAGTCTCTGGCTGCTTCTCTACTCTTTGCACTTTTCATATTCCATCTTTCAACTATTGCTTTTTTTTGCTTTTTTTTGCTTTACCTCCCCCACCATCTCTATTAAACAATTCACTACTCTTCCTTACCATCACCAGAAGTTTATATTATCAAATCTTGAGTCATTGGTGACCAGGGTCAACCAGAACTGGAAACAACAAAGGCAGCACTGCAATTTAACAAAAATATTAATTCAAAGTCTTCCGACAAGCAAGGCTTTTGATGATAAAGTCACACATCAAGCTTAAACAGAATTCTCAGTTCTCTTCTTTCCAGATTGGGACTCTCAATATCTTGTCATTCCCAAGCCCTTCAATCACTTGAATGTAATAAGGCTATAATCATCATTGACACTATAATGATTAAAATGAATAAAACCCATTAAGAAAAGTCATGTTGAGTTATTAAAAGTTTCGGTCTGTGTGATATGTAATCTTTCATACCATTTTTACGATGAAACCTGTGACCATTAATTCACTAAAGATCATTAATTTACTGCTCAGTGGATGCTACTCTTTCCTTTATCGTAACAGCTTGCCATTGATTTTAGATATTATATCTGTGGAGTGATGTACCTAGAAGAAAGATCTGAATGCCACTGTAAATTTGGCTCTGACACAATGATCAAAGTTTTGTGGTCTGGCCTGAGGGGGCTTGGAAAAGTTCCTTTTGAACCTCTTGGTTTTTCCTGCTGTGGTAAAGCTTGAGGTAATTGTGCTTATACATGTTATCAGTGCTCATGAATCCTTGTAAAAAGGTCATGTGCACTGTAGGAAAAAAAACCATAAAATTTCCATTAACTGGAGCCTAGCTAAAAGGCTTATTGGCATCTATTAGGAACAAATTACAAACAAAACAGACCATGTCATAAACTCTCCATCACTGAGTAAATTTAGCTTTTGTAATCGCTTCTCAGCTCCACATTAGAGTTGCATGGAAGACAAGTCTATGAGGCAAAATGCTAATACTGTTCCATACAGTATTTGGTTTCAGTGGAGCATCACAGAGACCTATTGCTTTGCTTTTCAGAACTGTGGCATTCGGAAATTGATGCAATGTCCATGTTACTGCCAGAGACTGATGACAAAACAACACCTTGAACAACACAACAGACCAATGCAGGGTAAAGTGAGCAGCATTTCACCCACAGCTTTCTAAGTGCAGGTTTACCAGTGATTTCTGAATAGGCAAACACCAATAAAGCAATCCTTACGGAACAATGAACACATCTAGTGTCACACAAAAGGCGTTTTAGCTGCAGTGAGTATTTTCTCATCATAAAATTGACTCATTATCTTTACTAGTCATCAAACCCTTTTCTGGCCTCAGTTACAGTAGGAAACTGAAGTCAGGTTCCGGCGCCAAAGTTAAGCTGTAAGAAGAAGAGTCACAATGAGCAGTTGTTGGCTTTGAAATTGTTTATTCTATTAAAAAAGAAAGCTTATTTTGTTGTCTTGCTGGTTACCATTTATGAGCACGCATCATTGTTATGTGAAATGCCAATTGACTCCTTACAAATATGGCATTTAAAATTGGACATTCTTTGTAAATGTAATCTTGGAACTGCTGCAATCCATTTGCTTATGGCTTATGACCTCACATTGTGTATCCAGTTCCTTACATTTTATGTCCAATTAATTATTGAAACATAACAGTATACATTAACATATTTAAAATGTGTTCAACACTATAATGATTTATTCTCTTGCTGTCATGGGAAAAGACCACATATTTCATTTTCCAGCAAAACTCCCTAAACTCACATTACCATCTTGTGGCTTCACTTTTTTTGTTTCATGATCTGAATTGGCACTGCAGCCATCACTGCAATGACTCACATCAGAAAGTACAAAATTGGTGGCAATGCTGAAAACGAATTACTTAAAAGAAGCACTTAATGAAACTAGGAGGCTGCCATCCAAATCTCATGCGTAATATTTTATGCTCACATAGATATTGAGCCAACAGACTAAGGTCAATTGCCAACAAGCTGTTGTCCTCCTTCCCCAATTGCCTTTCACCTTCCCAGATTTATCTATTGCCTTAGGCCAACATCCCTGCCCTCAGTCATTGGTTTGCTTTGCCTCCCGTAACCTCAGTACTTGTGGATGATGAGCTAACTCTTGAAACTGACTTCCATAAATTACCCGTAATGTATAAATGAAATTGAAGGAACAATTTCCTGCTGTCCAACCGCCAGCCTCCAGTTTCTAGGCTCAAGCATTTGTAGATCTAGACAACATATGAATTAGTTGACAGAAACTATGATTACTAAGGTTCTTGAGTGGATTTGTAGCTCGGGCTGTGGATGCTGCGGTTGGTTTGTTCGCCGAGATGAGTCGTTAGTTCGCAGATGTTTCATTCCCCTGCTGGGTAACATCATCAGTACAACCTCCGATGAAGCGCTGTTGTGTTTTCCCGCCTGGTATTTAAACTCTGGGGTCCATTGGAATTGGTTACCTCATTTCCAATTTTTCTTCACAGTGGTGAATATATAGGGTCTAATTCTATATGTTTATTGATGGCCTTTTTGGTGGAGCACCAAACCTTTAGAAATTCCAATGCTTGTCTCTGTTCGACCTGTCCTAGGATCCTAATGTTGTCCCAATTGAACTGATGGTTCTCCTCATCCTTGTGAATGGAGACAAGTGAGGATTGGTCATTTTTTTTGTTGCTAGTTGGTGTTCATGTATTCTTGTGGCCAGTTTCCTTCCTGACTGTCCAATGTAATGTTTGTCGCAGTCTTTGCATGGGATCTTGTATATCACGTTGGTCGTGTCCATAGTGGATAAGGGGTCTTTGGTTCAAGTTAGCAGTAGGCGTAGGGTTGATGTAGATTTGTGTGCCACTCTGATGCCCAATGGTCGTAGGAGTCTTGTGGTCAGTTCGGATATATTCTTGTTGTACGGTAATGTGACAAGTGTGTACAGCACAAGTGTACGTACTGTATCTTCCTGTTGTTGTTTGTGTGATAGGCATTGTTGGACCTGGCTGTTGGGTATCCGTTGTCTTTAAATACTTCGTAGACGTATTCTTCTTCATTACGAAGTTGCATGAGAACACTGTTTAAATGAGCAACAACACACCGCAGCAACCCAGAACTACGCCAACATGAAGAAGAATACCTCTATCAAGTATTTAAGGACAACGGATACCCAAACAGCTGGGTCCGACAATGCCTATCACACAAACAACAAAACAGGAAAATATAGTAAGCTCTGACACACTCATCACGTTACCGTACATCAAGAACATATCCAAACTGACCACAAGACTCCTATGACTATTAGATATCAGAGTGGCACACAAACCTAAGTCAACCCTATGCCAACTGCTAACTCGAGCCAAAGACCCCTTACCCGTGATAGACAGAACCAATGTGATATACAAGATCCCATGCAAAGACTGTGATAAACACTACATTGGACAGACAGGAAGGAAACTGGCCGCAAGAATACATGAACACCAACTAGCAACAAAAAGACACGACCAGTACTCACTTGTCTCCATTCATACAGATAAGGAGAGCAACCAGTCCGACTGTGACATTAGGATCCTAGGACAGGCCAAACAGAGACAAGCATGGGAATTTCTAAAGGCTTGGTTCTCCACCAAGAAGGCCATCAATAAACATGTAGAATTAGACCCTATATATTCACCACTGTGAAGAAAAACCAGAAATGAGGTAACCAATTCCAATGGACCCCAGAATTTAAATACCAGGCGGGAAAACACAGCAGCGCTTCATCGGAGGCTGCACTGATGATGTTACCCAGCAGGGTAATGAAGCGTCTGCGAACTAACGAATTAGCTTGGTGAGCAAACCAACCATAACTATGATTTGCTTACAACCATCAGCTAGTGAACTGCATTAGTTAGTGGCCTCGAACTATCAATCAAAGGTGATTCAGTGGCACATTCTTTGAAAACCAGACGCCAAATTAAATTCAAAGCCAATGAGTTTCATTTGACATTTTATGTGAAATCTTGGAATTTGAACTACATCAATAAATCATTTCTTCTCATTGTTGAGTCATCTATTTCAGCCTTGTTTTGTGTTATTCCTGTAATATTATAGATACTAAATAGCACATCATCGAGCAAGTAATTACAGAAAGTACCTGTGACGCATGTCACATCAAGCAATTAGTCTCCAGTTTAAATATTACAATATTCAATATCTTATGTCCCACATCCCACAACCTCCACTTCCGAGCCTACAGTGAATAAGTATAGACAAATGAGATTGAGATCTGGATGTATCATGGGCTAATGATAACAATCCTTAATGGGAAACTGATGGTCAGATTGAAATGAGGCCTTTTGGCCTCATTTCAGTCATTTTGGTGAGGTACTAAGCATCAACATAAGGTCAGTTATTGCTTCAAGGAACGTCAGGCCACCTGACCACAGCATCCTTTGGGGTAGTGTGAAAGGGTTATGTTAGGAGGTGTGGGACATGTCTGTGCCTGTCAGTAGCCATAAGGATGGCCATGGAGCTAAGAGGAGTTCTGTTCTTCCAGGAACATCATGATTCTTTTATCAAGATCTACATTTTTAGTCGAATTTGGTGGCTTGTTACATTCACAACCAAATGCCTTGCAGAAGATAGTGCAATTTCTCAGAGGGGTTTTGACGCTTCATCCACAGTTACAATGGCACAACTGGCTGTGTTAGAGAGCCACTCAATTCTTGAAAATCAGTTGGAATGAAAATGGCAACAGTTTTTTTTAAGTCTGCTGTGAGGCACAACAAATGACCAATGTCTACCACATTCTTTGATTCAGTCTTTAGTTTAAGGTAATGTTATTAAACCTGTTGAGTTGCCATTTTATGTGTTGGGGTGTTATCCAAAGCTCAAGACCGAATTAGTTTGTGTTTCACAGAGAAGCCACGAATAGTCTTTAGGTATATAACCAAAAAAACACTCTTCTAGTCATTGTCTAAAATTGTATTGAGAGCATTTCAATTTGCTTAATGTACATAATGCATATAATTCTAATAATTCAAGTAAGGTGAGAAACTGAGTTGAAGCTTTTAAAATGGAAGGGGCAAAGTGAGGAAACAGCAATGACTAAACCATGGATAATTCTTTATAGAATCCCTACAATGTGGAAAGAGACCATTTGGCCCATTGAGTCTGTGCTGATTCTCTGAACAGCATCCAACTCAGACCCACACCTATCCCTGTAACTCCATATTTACCAATGGTTAATCCACCTAACTTGCACACTATGGTTCAATTTGGCATGGCCAATCCACCTAGACTGCACATCTTTGGACTGTGAGAGGAAATCAGTGCACCCAGAGGAAACCCATGCAAACATAGGTAGAACATGTAAACTTCACACAGACAGTCACCAGAAGCTGGAATTGAACCTGGGTCCCTGGCACTGAGGGGCAGCAGTGCTAGCCACCGAGCCATCTTGCTTCCCCTAATGATTGCATGAAGACATAGAGGCTCTTTTGCTATGAGTATAGTTAAAATAATTATTTAAAATTATTGCACTGTAACTACAATTTGAGATTTTTTTGTTGAAGCTGCAGCACATAAGAAGAATAAGCCTGTTACAGAGTCACAGAGTCATACAGCATGGAAACAGACCCTTCGGTCCAACTAGTCCAAGTCAACAATGTTCCCAAACTAAACTAGTCCCACCTGCCCATGTTTGGCCCATATCCCTCCAAACATTTCTTATTCACAAACTTATTCAAATGTCTTTTAAAATTGTATCTGTACCTGCATCCACCACTTCATCTGCAGTGTGGCTTTCGTGTACGGGATATAGGTCATCTAGTGTTGTTGCAAATGACTCCTCTAAAATTACAAATCAGGCTTATGAACTGATGCCAAATATATTTGTAGTTATTAAGCAAGGGATACACTTACTAAATCTAGCAATCAATTGGTATTGAAGGGAAACAAATACTGACTAAGCCTTTTCTATTTTATCATTGTTTACAGAAATGCAAACTGACACTGGGCCAGGTTAGTCAGTGCTTCACATTTCTTCGAATGTGAGTTTTACAAACTTCTGTCAGATATATCTGCCTTGAGTATTATCTCACAGCTGGGAAGAAAATCAGTTTGAGGTGCACTATTCCACTCCCCACTGAGATGATCAAAGACGACAGAAAATTGCAGCTCCTTCCTGGTAAAGGAACAGATCCAAGCCAATAAATGAGCACTCTGCTGCTTTAGTTTTGTTTCTTCCACTAGATCTTTCAACAAGGGAAGTGATTCAGCAATCTGTTAATGCAAATCTCAAGATATCGCAACCTGTGCAAGCCACTTGTCAGTTGTTCTTAATTACAAGTCATTTTTGAGGCAAATTTAGCTAAAAGGGATTTTGAAAAGACCTGTAAGGTAATATTTAAATGGATCCCAATTTTTGCTTCAGGTTCAATGGCAAGATTTATATTTGCATAATGCTTTTCTCACAATGTGGAGAGTAAGGATTTTGGTGACAAAGGCTGTTATTGAAACATTACCTCAAGCGTACATCATCCCTGTTGATTTGAGGTTTTAATTAATAATGACCTTTTGGGTTACCCCATGCTTTATTACAGGGAAAGTTACACAACGCTGATCATAAAGAAGATGACATTTGCAAATTCTAGGCAAAGAAAGCCATCAATGAACTAGAGATTGGTGACTCTGTGAACATAATTACAGGTAAAAAAAAATTGCTGAGCTTTCTGCCCTCTGATGGCAAAACAAATGATCCAGGCTTACTGGAAGTGAATCATTATCTGCAAATCATCTTTTACCTGACAAAACCCAAAACAACAGCAAAAATTATATTCAACTATCAATGTTTCACAGTATGAACCAGAGATTTTGGAGCCGATTCACAATCTCCCTCAGTATATACACAGGCCCTCCATAAATTCTTATTAGCAGCAAAATAATAATTAACAGCTACAGCTTTACATGCTGCATTTATTATAAACACAAAGCCTTTCTGAAAGGTGCAATGCTAACATTAATCATGCTGTTTGGAACAAACAGTTTTAAGGCAAAGGAAATTTTTAATGCAGAGTAACATACGCAGTTAACAGTGGCCATTAAGTGTTCTTTTACAGTTGTTTACTGTGTATTCTCTGAACTATCTTCTGTGTGATTCCACACTTATTATGATTGCTTTCGTCTCTTACAGTGTCCTTGTCTGGACTTCAAAGGTCTTACCATGTATAAGAATGTTGCGTGTAAGATCACTATTCAAGTTACCCAAAAGGTTCCCAATAAATCATGTGACCGTGTAAAACATAAGGAAGAAAAGGTCTCACATTGATTATTCTGAACCTTTTGCCATTGATATTTGTGCTGTGTAATCAATTTTCCATTAATATATGCAAGGTTGAAAGTGAAGTTGACAACTTTGCTTCTTTCAGCAGTGTGACAAATTATGATGTAGAAGGCATTTATTTATTTTCCAAATTATGATAAGTTTCACTTCACCATGAACACACAATCAACATGTGGTGAAGAACATCAAAACCAGTACGTAAGTGCCATATAACAAAAATAAAACAACATTGGGCAAAAATTCTGCAAGAGATCCTTGTGGTATTCATCTCAATGTAAGATGCTTCTCGAGAAGACTCTGTAACACAAGAACTGAGAGCATCGGTGACAGTCAGTGCAACAACTATTGTAGGCTGATGCTGGCTATGTGTGTCCATCAGTCTCGGCAGGTGAACAGCAAACCTCAATTGCAATTTGCCTTGTGAGCTTGACACTCATTTGGAGGTAATTTCAGTTTTGGTGGTATTGATTCAATTGCACAATATACATCTAACCCAATTTCCATTCCCATGAACCATAGAGTGGGAGAATCTATTGTTAAAGCTTCCACTCATAGATCAGAGGCTTTGGGCTACAAATCTCAGAATACTCTTTTGCTTAGCTTGAACATGCTAAAGTGTCAACCTCAGGGAACCATTTTGCAGGACTGCATTACATCATCGCTAGGTGGAGATGTGCTGTTACATAGATAACTGGACATGCTGAGGCCATGCCCAGCGGCTGGGCTATGTACAGCTGGAACAAGCCTGGAAGCTAGGGAGCCGCTGTCTCTGTTTAATGTCACATTCTGACCAGTCAGCTCCCATTCAAGTGGCAAATCTTTTGTACAAGGCCTGAAAGCCAGCCACCATGGCAACAGAATAACTTCTACTTCAAAAGGAAGCAGACAGCAACCCTTGATCCCTAAAACTTTCAATGTTATAGTCAACCATTTAATTCACTCCTACTACTGGGAATCAATTTCAAAAGAGGGCAAGGTTAAATATGGAAGATAAAAAAAAGCCAGTTTTCCCATTATTTGTGAGCCTAGACCCCAATAACTTATCACATTCAAATGTTATTCACATGCAATTTCTTGAGATCAGTTTATTTTCTTGACAACCGATTACAGATAGAAGCAGAAAGCACAGTAGCAATAAAACAAAAACTTGTAATCATTTTATCAATTCATTCTCAGGATGTGGGCATGATTGGAAACACTGTGATTTATTGCTATCCTTCCTGTCCTTTGAGAAGGTGGTAGGTGGACCTTCTTGAAATGTGACACTAAATGTTGTGAAGGTATGCCATAGTCCTGTCAGGCAGGTTTGACCTAGTGGCATTGAAGGTGCATCACGATATGTCTAAATCAGGAAGCTAAAGAAGGGTCAAGCGAAGAGACTGTCAAAATAGAGGAGGAGTCAATCTAAAAACCTTTGGAAAGGTTTAGAAGGAATGCTGAAAGGGCAGCAATTAGGCAGTGACACACTAATGAATGGTAACAAGAAAAACATGAATTTGCAAGTAAGTGAAGGAAAAGCTGATAGTTTCTGTCACTAAATCCCATGGGCACTCTTTCTAGAAGAGCAGGGAAGCTCTTCCAACGTCCTGGCCAATATTTTGCCTGCCAGCAAAATGAAAAACAAAGTAACATGTCATTCATCTCATTGTAAGACCTTATGCATGAATTGACTGACAGTTTAGCCTACAGCACAAATTTCTCAAATACTTCTAATTGTTCGCAGCTTCTGGCAGCGAGGGACTTTAATGCTGAGGTTCCTGGTAGGTCAAGAAGCCCACCAGGCAGCTCTTAAGAGGCTGATTGGAGCTTGATCTTGCAACCTTTCTTGCTTGTGGGATTGGTCAATCAGTAACCCCTGAAGATGATTGTCCCTCCACTTTGTGCAGAGACCACTAAATGCAGCCAATTATGTCAACTGACCAAATGTTTGGACAAATTCATAGAGGAGAGTGAAGTAGGGAGAAAATTCCAGAGCTTGGAACCAACACAGTTGAAGTCATGGCCACCAATGGTGGAGCAATTAAAATTTAGCAAACTCAACAGGTCAGAGTTAGAGGAGTGCAGATATGTCTGGGGGTTGTTGGACTGCAGAAAAGTCCTGTTGGTAGCTTTCAACACCATGGAGAAATTTGAAAACAAGGATTGGAATTTTAAAGCAAGATGTTGATTGACCAGTAGTCATAGTGTCATACAGCACAAAATAGACTCTTCAGTCCAACTCATCCGCACTGATCGGACATCCCGATCTGATCGAGTCCCATTTGCCAGCATTTGGCCCATATTCCTCTAAACCCTTTCTATTCATGTACCCATTCAGATGCCTTTTAAATGTAATTGACCTGCCTCACACTATTTCCTCACTCAAAACATGCACCACCCTCCGCGTGAAAATGTTACCCCTCATGTCCTTTTTAAATCTTTTCCCTCTCATCTTAAACCTACGCCCTCTAGTTTTGATTCCCCCACTCTAGAAAAAAGACCTTGGCTATTCACCAAATTCATGCCTCTCACGATTTTATAGATCTCTATAAGGTCACCACTCAGCCTTCGAAGTTCCAGGCAAAGAATCTCCAGCCTGTTTAATGTAGACCAGCAGGATAACAGTGATCAAGAAGCAGGATTTGGTGAAAATCAGGTTACAGGCAGAACCTTGGATGACCTCAGGTTTACAATGGGATAGAACATGCAAGACCAGCCATTGGAATAGTGATGTCTAGAGGTAATGAAAGCATAAATGAATGCTTCAGCAGCAGATGAACTTTGGTGGCGCAAAGTTACATGAAGTACAGAAATGGAAATACGCAGTCTTAATGATAGCATGAACATGAGGTCAGGACCTCACTTCACAGCTAAATGTGACACCAAGGTTGTGAACAGACTGTCTTAAATGTATACTGCTGCAAAGGAAAGGGACGGTGTAAATAGCTCAGGTGCAGAGATTGGGAAAAGAGACTGGAAACAATGACTTCAGGCTTCCTAATATTTAATTGGAGGAAATTTCTGCTTATCCAGAGCAGCCGCCAGATAAACATCTGTTAATTTAGCATCAGTAGAGAAATTAAAATAGTGAAAAGAAATTGGATATCATGAACACACATGTGAAAAATAATGCTGAACCTTTGTAAAACATCAGTGAGGTTAGCAGGTAGATGAGAAAAAGAGGACGATAAGGCTAGATCTTAGAAGAATCTGGAGGTGATGGTGTGACAGCAGGAAGAAAAATGCTTGCAACCATTGCAATGGGCAGCATGGTAGTTCAGTGGTTAGCACTGCTTCCTCACAGTGCTGAGGACCCAGGTTGAATCCAGCCTCATGTGACTGTCTGTATGGAGTTTGCATGTTCTCCCCACGTCTGCATGGGTTTCTGCCAGTTGCTCTGGATTCCTCCTATAGTCCAAAGATGTGTAGGTTTAGGTGGATTGGCCATGCTAAATTGCCCATAGAGTCCAGGGATGTGTAGGATAGGTGGGTTAGCCATGGGAAATGCAGGATTGCAGGGGTGGATCTGGGTGGGATGCTCTTCAGAGGTTTGGTGTGGAATTGATGGGCTGAATGGCCTACTCTCAGGCTGTAGGGCTTCTGCACGTGATGGGATAGATCAGAATGGAAACTGGTGAGAGCCATCCCATGATGCCATCAATTTCTTCAACTGTGAAGAATGACACAAAGTATTTATTCAACTGCTCTGCCATTTCCTGGTTCCCCATTATTATTTCTCTAGCTTCATTCCCTCAGTAGCTCATGTTCACTTTGGATTCTCTCTTCCTCTTTATACCTTTAAAGAAGCTCTTGCAGTATGTCTTGATAACACTTACTGTTAAAGCTTACTCTTAAGATTTATTACTCTTCTTTTTTTTATTTGATCAGCTTTTGCTGGTTTTTAAAACTTTTCCAATCTCTGGCTTACCACTAATCTTTGCCACATAGTACATTTTTCTGTCAATCTGGTGTTATCCCTAACTTCTTATGTTAAACATGGTTGGTGTATCCACTTCCCAGCATATTTCTTCCTTACTGGAATATGTCTTTGCTGTGAGGCATAAACTATTTTCTTAAACATTTGATATTGTTCTTCACCCATTTTAGCTGCTAAACCATTTCCCCTCTCTGGCCAGCTTTGCCCTCATTCCTTTGTAAGTAGTCTTATTTAAGCTTAGCACAATTGTTTCTGACTCATGCTCCTCCTCTCAAACTGAATGCTAAATTCTATCATGTTATGGTTACTGTTTCTGAGGGGTTCCTTTACTCTAACATTACCTGTTAATCCTGCCTCATTACACATACCAGATTCAAAATAGCCTGATCCCTACATTTCTGAGGAAGGGTCTAGGCCCGAAATGTCAGCTTTCCTCCTCCTCTGATGTTGCTTGGCCTGCTGTGTTCATCCAGCTCTATACCTTATTATCTCAGATTCTCCAGCATCTGCATTTCCGACTATCTCTGATCCCTGGTTGGACGCCTAACATATTGTTCTAGGAAATTGTCCCAAATATAGTCTGTGAATTTTTCCTCTAGGTTATCTCTGCCAATTTAATTTTCTCAACATATATGAAGATTAAAGATCCCATGATTAATGCACTGCCTTTTTAAGACACCCTCTTAGTCTTTTGATTTATTCTCTTTAAAGGAGATAAAAGGCGTGATGTAAGTTAAGGTTATTTCATTTGTAAGATGTTGACTGTCTGGTAAACGGAAGTGACCTGTGCAATTTATGCTGTTAGTCACTGACTACCTGGGTGTTGATTGATTTGAGCCCATTTTGCTCATGAAAGCAATGGAAATATTTGTCAGATTGTACACTGGTGCTGTTAACAAGGCCCTGAATGTTAGGGAATCCTGTGATTCGCAAGAAATGTAAGGGCTTCTCAATACAGAAAAGTGATGAAGATATTTGCTAGGACAGACATTACATCAATGATCAGATTGAAACCTCGTGGACTGTGGATTGATAGAAAATCCAAGCTTTCCTGACATGACTTGAAAGGAGTAGGAGGTATAAACTATTCAGTGTAGCAATCACAGTCAACGCTAGTGATGTTAGCAGTTCAAATACAAACAGATAGAACAACTTGGCCATTGATCTTTGGTGGCCCAAAATCCATGAAAGCAAACATGCTCTAAATATTCCCAGTTAGGTGCACCTTAGAGATACAGACTGTGTGGCTCAGACTAGCTTTTAGTGCAACCAGTTTAGCCTCGAGCCTGGTGTCATGTGACTTCTGACTTTGTCTCTTTTTATACTAAGAACATAGGAACAAGGGTAGTCCATTCAGCCCATCCACTGAGCCTGTTCTGTCGTTCACCTCAATCATGGCTGATCATTCACTTTAATTTTTTTGCCACTCTATCCCAAGATCCCTTTATGTCATTGGTATTTAGAAACCTGTCAATCTCTACCTTAAGCATACTTAAAGACTGAGCTTCAACAGTGTAGAAAATTCCAAAGAACCACGTCCCTTTGAGAAAAATAATTCCTGCTCATCTCTTCTAAGTGGTTACTCCTTGTTTTGAAATTGTATCCCCCGGTCCTAGAATCCCCAACCAGGGGAACCATCTTACTTGCCTTGACCCTGCCTATTTGTTAAGTATTTTGTCAGTTTCAATGTGGTCATTTCTCATTGCTCAAAACTATGTCCAGTTTCCTCAACTCTTTTTGTAGAAGAGTCTTGTCAACCTGGAATATACCTGTGAAGCAATGTTCTACTCCCTCTATGGCAATAATGTCTTTTCTACGGTCAGGGGAACAAAAACTGCACACAGTATTCTAGATCGTAAATGACGAAGGCTTCACCCCTAACATACTCTTGTGATGAAGGTTAACATACCTTTACCCTTCCTAATTGCCTGCATGTTGGTTTTCAGTGACTTAGTGATAAGGGTACCTAGGTCTCTTTGTACATCTACATTTTCTAACCCGTTACCATTTAAGAAACAGTCTACACATTCACACCTCCTACCAAAGTAGATAATCTCATGTTTTCAACAATATATTCCATTTGTCACATTCTTATCCATTCATCAGTTCTGTCCGATTCCTCTTGAAGCCTCTTCGTTGTTGCATCAGAGCATACGTTTCCACCCAGCTTTGAGATCTGTGAATTTGCAATTATGACATTTGGTCCCCACCATTTATATGTTTTGTCGTCAGTTTGGGTCCAGATATTGCTCCTTGTGGTATGCACTGGTCACAGCCTGCCAACATGAGATGGCATGTTTATTTCTACTCTCTCTTTGCTACCTATTAGTGAATCTATAGCCAATACCAGTAGCATTACTTCCTGTCCATGGGCATTAATTTTGCTTGTCAACGTCTTCGGGAGGACTTTTTAAGAAACTTTCTGAAAATCCAGTTTGCTATGTCCACAAGTTGCTCTGTGTTATTTCTGTAGTTAACATTCTCAAAAGAAATTCCAACAGGTTCACCAAATATGATTTCCCATTCAAAAATCTATGCTGACTTCGCTCAATCATTATTATCTAAGAGCTTATTTAGCACATTCTTTATAATAGATTCTAGCATTTTCCCACTACTGATGTAAAACTAACAGGTCTGTAATTCTCCATTTTTATCCCTTCTCCCCTTCTTAAACGGTATGGTGAATATTTCCTAGCTTGCCATCTACAGAAATCATTCCAGAATCCATACAGTTTTGGAAGATGATCATCAATGCATCTTTTATCTACATAGCTATCTTCTTTAACATTTTGAGATGTAGAATATCAGTTCCAAATGACCTGTCAACCTTCACTCCCATTAATTCTCAAGTGCAGTTTCCTTGCTAAAACTAATGTCCTTCATTTCCTCATTCTCCCCAGTCCCTTCGATCTCAAATTTTTTCAGATTTCTTGTATCTTCCTCAGTGAAGGTAGGCACTCCTCTGCCATTTCCCTATTCCCCCATTAGAAATTCTCTTTGTGCTTTTTGTAGTGGACCTAACATGTATCTTGACCAATGTTTCCTTTTTAACATACCTAAAGAAACATTTACAGTCCTTTTTTTTTGCTCGTTTTCATTTATATTTTATTTTCCCTTGCTTTATCAGTTTCTTGCTCAAACTTTGCTGGATTCTAAAATCCTTTCAATCTTCAGTTTTATTTCTATTTCTGTCAATGCTGTACTTCTTCTCTCTTAAGCTCATACACAATCTTTAACTTCTCTTATTTGCCAAGTTTGACTGACCTTTTAGACTTTTGTGCCTTAAAGGAATGTATAGATGCTATGAATTAGCTAATGATTCTATTCCCTTTTACCATCATGGTTTTTAATGTAATGGCCCAATCCACGAAAGCCAAATTGACCCCCTACATCCATAATTTTCTTTGTTCAAATTTTACACCCTGGTTTCAGATTGATCAACCTCATTTTTAAATATAATGTCATCCAAAAAGGTGTTTTTATAACAGTATTATTAATTAGCCCTTTTGAATTACATAGCACCACACAAAGACTAGTATGTTTTAGCTGCTTCTAGTTCCCTAACACTCACCAGGAATTCAACATCCACAGTAACTGTGCTTATTTGGCTGCCTAGTCTATTTGCAGATCAGAGACCACATGATTACTGTGTAATTGTGCTACATGCTTCTCTCATTTCCATGTCCCACACTAACATTACTGTTGGGTGGCCAATAAACAATTGTTACCAATGTTTGGTGCCCTTCGCAGTTTCTTAGCACCATCCAGACAGATTCAAAATTTCATCCTTCTGAACTGAGATCCTCTCTTACTAATGTATTGATCACATCTCTTATTAGTGCAACATCATTCCCTTCTTCTGTTTCTCTGTCCAAATATCCTGGAATAGTTAGTTCCTATTCTTAATCACTTTTCAACCATGCTTCTGTAATAGCAATTAGATATACCCATTTTGTTTACATTTGCAAGCTAGTTTAAACCCTCTCAAGCAGCACAACTGAACCTCATCTCACCCCCTTGACCTGTCCGTCCTCCCTGGACTGACCTATCTCCTCCCTACCCCCCCACCTACACTCACCTTTACTGGCTCCATCCCTGCCTCTTCGACTTGTCTGCTTCCTCTCCACCTATCCTCTCCTCTATCCATCCTCTATCCGCCTCCCCCTCTCTCCCTATTTATTTCAGAACCCTCTTCCCCTCCCCCATGTCTCATGAAGGGTCTAGGTCCGAAACGTCAAGCTTTCCTGCTCCTATGATGCTGCTTGGCCTGCTGTGTTCATCCAGCTCCACACCTTGTTATCTCCGATTCTCCAGCATCTGCAGTACCTAATATCTCTTCTCCCTGAGATGATATCAGTCCCAGGTTTTTTCAGATGTAACCTGTCCCAGTTTCTACAGGTCATACCTGCCCCATAACCAATAACAATGCATCAAAAATCTGATACATTCCCTTCTACACCAATTCTCCCACCATGTGTTCAATTGATTTATCCTCATAGTTCCATATGGCAGTGAGGGCAATTCTGATGTCACAGTTTAAGAACTGTTTAATTTAGTTTCCTTCCTAACCTCCTAAAATCTGCATTCAAGCCCTCATCTCTCTTCCTATCTAAGCCATTCATTCCAATGTGAACTATAGCCTCTGGCTGCTCATCCTCTCCCCGAAGGATGTCCTGCAATTGTTTTTGACCCTGATACCAGGGAAGCAACAAACCATCCCGAAGTCATGTTTATTTCAAGAAAACTGGCTGTCTGATCTCTGACTATGGAATTCCCCATCGCCATTGCTCTTCCCCTCTCCTTCCTTCCCTCTGGGTATAGCTAAGTTGCTTGTGGTGCAATATACCTAAATCTGGCTGCACTCCCCTGAGGAACATTGCCCTTACAAAGATCCCCCCAAAAGGAAATCTAATTAAAAACAAGATAGACTTTGGCTGCTGTGATACTGCCTACTTCGTTCTCTTAGGACTGCCTACCAGTTGTCTATGCCATCTCTCACTGTCTAGCTCTAACCTGTGTTCTGACACTCTACCTAAATTCCTATCCAAGTAACTCTCCACCTTGTGGATACAAAACAGTGACTCTAGCTGCTGTTCAAGTTCTGCAGTCTGAAGCTCAAGTTTGAGCAACTGAAAACAATTGTGTTTATCTAGGAAATATGGTGCATTGATGAATTCCCACATACTATTGGGTGTGCTTCTTACTTGGCCAAGCTGACCTGCTATAACATAACTTTAAAAGAAACTTATTACTCACCAGCACTCAGTGCAGATCCATCTTTCTCTTCCTCCAATAAACACACAAAGAGGAGAAATCCCAGGTTTCAGCATGGTTCTATAATCCACAATGTTTCCAATAAATGCATGGGAAGAAAGAATTGCACAATGATAGCAAACATTTGAAAAGCAGCTTAAGAAGCTATCTGGTAAAGCCCACTGTAGCTATTTTCTTTGCAACTAGTTAAGAGATGCTATGATGCACCTCTCAAGCAGGTGGAACTTGAATCTGGACTTTCTGGTTCATAGGTAGGGACATTATCACTGAATTACAAATACACATTGAACAGATACAGCTAGCTTGTCTTTACTGGCCTAACTCTCATGACCTGGGTCATATGAGCCAATTGGATCCACAGAACATTCTCACAAGAAAGTAGAGGAAATTGCCTTGTGTGATGATCCGATGGCAGCATGAATTATTATAATAAAGTGCCTCACATGGAAGTGCTGCTGTGCACAATGGAACAGAGTCCAGTGACATTGATCGCTGTCCAATTATTAAGTCTCCAGTTGCAACTCTAATGTGTCACCACCAAATAAATTGTCCTGCAGTATTTTGTTAAGTAAAATAGATGAAATATTTGGATCTTAGTACCAATGTAATTACCTTCACAAACATATAATTAAAACAAAATAGCCTGACTTTATAATGCCTTGCTTGACTCTCTTTACGAGTTAACAGTTTGCACCTCGAGATCTGAACTAGAAGTAAAACAGAAAACAGACCTCATTTACTGTATTTATGATGATTGGCAGTGAAATTCCTTGGGTCACGATCTGAGCAGTTATGATTGATTGTAAAGCATTGGTACATCTCCTGGCCTTAGATCCTCCCAATGGGACCAACACTCATTCAGTGCAGACCAGTACGTTGAATTCACTCAGGATACCAGCCTCTGCCAATATGACTGAACTCTACTGGGTCAAGGAACTGTGGGAACTTTGAATAGAGTGAGTCCCCATCACTGGCTCCATTTTTGAGGAGGAAATTCCAACAGATGGTTGGGGACATGAGGAAGAAATCAGGAACTCATCTGAGCATGAGGTTTAGGTGGTTTTGGCTCTGGCCCTTATTTAAGTTCCTCTCACTGACTCCTGATTAACACTGGTGGGGATGATGCTGAGGCTGGTTAGAAATAATGCAGATACTGAAGGCAGCTGCAGACACTTGTAAATGGTTTCCACAACATAAGGCATGCAGAAATGTGGTCACAGCCAATCATGGCCTGCAGTGGGGTAGGAGTAAGGTGGAGTGCTTGAGGATGTTGTATGATGGACCCACACCACAGTCACCATGAAAGATACACCAGATAGATTTGCTGCCACCCTTGTCCTTTTAGCTTGGGATCTAAACTGGTCTCGTGTGGTAGTCTAATGGGAAGAGGCTTTTGTCTAAACAAGATTTGGTTTATTGCATGATAGCAATCAGGTACAAATTACATTGATATGATAGACAATGGCTCAGATATTCCGATGGCCACAGTGTTTTTGGAGCAATGTAGACTTAAATTGGGAATCCAAATCATGTACAGTTCCTGACTCTGAAGTAACTGCCATGAAATTGAACTTTCCAATGGGCAATCCCCAGAACCTGGAAACCTCCAAAAATGTCTGACCTCACTTCAAGATCCAGAAGTAGCTCCTATCTGATCTGCTTGACATCATCATATTGGGTGGTACTTAATGGCCAACCCAGCATTAACTCCTTCAGAGCCTAACAGCTTTTACAACAAAGAACCCTCTTACTTAGCCTGAAGGGATACTTCTGCCTTTCATGGACCACCAAAAATCATTCAATTTCAGATTAAAAAAACTACTTCTACGGGTACTCTCTCATCTAATCCTAACCAGCATCAAGTATAAAATAAACTATTAGCTTTGCATAAGTGTTTGCATTGGTTGACTAATGGCTACTTTATATTCTATAAATATGACCTTTAGTTTTGCAAAAAATGTCATCATGCAATCATAAATTTTAATTTGTGCAATCGGACATAATTGCTGAATGTACAGCCTTAGGAGAATATAGTTTGAGGTGTAGTTTAGCTGTCACCTAAAAACAAATAGTATCTGATCGTGATTTCAAAGCAGTGTAACTTAAACTGATCAGAGAATATATACAAAACTGGAAACGTGAAATTCAAAATGTCAAAGTTAGACTTTTAGCAGTTATATTTGATTGTGAAGCTTTAAAATATCAGGTAATTCGTACTGACAGCTTTTAACTTTCCCACAATATGTTAACTTTTCCGTCTAAAACTTGCTTCAGTTCAACCTTGTGCTTGGAAGTATTTTGTTTTTGTTTAAAACTGCAGTTTATAGGTCCCTGAGTGGTACCATGACCTCACAGAACCAGACTGCATCATTCCTTCCTTCTAAGGAGCCTTTATTTTATTGCCTTTATCAGAGTTGAGATCTACAGAGAACTTTGTGATTCCCTTTGATTTTATGGGTTGTACAACTTACTCCAGTCTTTAAAAGAAGCTCCTTAAAATAAATGACAGTTATTTTACCCACTTCATTGCCAACTTTCATTTCATGCATTGAAGAACAGTTACACAAAGTGAAATCATAAGCTTCTAACTACTACAGGAACTCTCATTGCAGCAAATGCTCTAAAATAGTTATTGAAATCTGTTTTTCTAATCTCCAGTTTTTTTGTTCAATTTTGTGAGGACTCTTAAGGCTCACAACCCGAACGACACCTATTGGACCTCTTAGAAGTCTTGATTTTTAAATTTACGTGCAATTTACATTGTAAATTGCCCAGCTTTGATGGCTCCATCAAATAAGACAAAAGTACGCAATGCCACTGCAATTACTTGTGGTGCTTCATATGAAAACACACTACTTTCCACACTATTTCCAATTAAAGATATCCACTTGAGGTGATAATCTGCAGATGCCTTTTCTTGCTGAAGTACAAGATCCTGAATGGAGAATAACTTTGAGTTACCAGTTTCCTTTCATAGGTGGAATATCTGTTTTATGTGATGGAACCCATATTGAATTTTCACAGACTTGTGTCCAGTCAAAAAAGATAGTACTCAGTTGTTTCCCTATAGATCAAATCCTATACCAGTCTGTCACAGAGAGCCTCTAGACAGAATAGTAAAATTCTGAGGATCCGAATTGTATGCAACTGTTAACAATGTTTTCAATAGTCACTCTCAGGTTGGCCATTTTCAGATTTTCTTTTGAAAACTTTATAAAGGGAGAGAATATCATTCATCTTCCCTTGGCAATATTATCTGCTTTTATTAATAATGTGTGGCTTTCACAGAAGATCATCACTTGGAGATCAGTGTCTTCCCCGACATCATATGAAAATGTATGATGTTCAAAGGACATACCTCAGTCACAACTGTCAATGTTAACAACGGCAGCAACATTTATATGGCAGGTTAAAAGTAGCAGAGTATCACAAGACACTTAACAGGAGTGCCATCAGAAGGAAATTGACACCAAGTCACGTAATGAAAGGTCAAGTTTGGTCAAAAAGGTGGTTTTTAAGGAGCAACTAAAAGGAAGGCAGTGAGGCCAAGGTACAGATAGGTTTAGGGAGAGAATTCCATAGCTTAGAGCACAATGGCATTGGCTGACAATGATGGAGCAAAGAAAATCATGGATGCATATTTGAATTTGAAAAGTGTTGAGACTTTTTAACACTCGTGGGACATGGGCATCGCTAGCTGGGCCAGCATTTATTGGCCATCCCTAGTTGCCCTTGATAGGGTGGTGGAGAGCTGCCTAGTTGAATCACTCTAGTCCATGTGCTGCAGATAGATCCACGATACCCTTACAGTCAGATTTCCAGGATTTTGATTAATGACACTGAAGGAACAGCAATATATTTCTAAGTCAGGGTGATGAGCGACTTGAAGGAGAACTTGGTGGTGTTCCCATGTATCTGCTGCCCTTCCTTCTAGATAAAAGTGGCTGTGGGTTTGGAAGGTACTGTAAAGGAGCCTTGGCAAATTTCTGCAGAGCATCTTGTAGATAGTACACACTGTTTCTACCAAGTATCTGTGGTGGAAGGCTTGTGAATGTGCTGCCAATCAAGCTGACTACTTTGTCCTGAATGGAGTCAAGCTTCTTGAGAATTGTTGGAGCTGTACCCATCCAGGCAAGTGAGGGATATTCCGTCACACTCCTGACTTGTGCCTTGGAGATGGTGGACAGGCTTTGTGGAGTCAGGATGCAAGCTACTCATTGCTGTATACCTCCCCTCTGATCTACTGTATTTGTATGGCAAGTCCAGTTTAGTTTCTGGTCAATAATAACCCCAGGACGTTGGTCGTGGGGGTTTCAGTGATGTTAAAGCTATTGAATGTCAATGAACAGCGGTTAAATAATCTCTTATTGGAGATCATAATTGCCTGGTGTTTTCGGGGCGCAAATGTTATTTGATACTTTTCAGGCCAAGCCTGGATATCCTTCAGGCCTTGCTGTATTTGGACTTGGACTGCTTCAGTATTTGAGAAGTCATGAACTCTGCTGAATTCTGTGTAACCATTGGTGAACATCTCAGGCCAAAGACACTACCATGAGGAACTCCTGCAGAGATATCTGGAGCTGAGGTGACTGAATTTCAACAGCCATAACTATCTTTCTATATGCCAGGTATGACTCATACAGTTGTAGAGTCATAGAGTCATATAGCACGGACACAGACCTTTCAGCCCAACTAGTCCATGTTGACAATGTTGTCAAACTTAACTAGTCTCACCTACCTGCATTTGGCCCATATCCCTCCAAACTGTTCTTATTCACCTGCTTATCTAAATGTCTTTTAAATGTTGTAACCGTACCTGCATCCACAATTTCTTTTGGCAATTCGTTCCACACGCTAACCATTGTCTGTGTAAAAAAGTTGCCCCTTGTGTCCTTTTTAAATCTTTCTCCTCTCACCTTAAAAATATGCCCCCTAGTTTTGAACTCCCCCACCTTAGGGAAATAAGAACATAAGAACTAGGAGCAGGAGTAGGCCATCTGGCCCCTCGAGCCTGCCCCACCATTTAATAAGATCATGGCTGATCTTTTTGAGACTCAGCTCCACTTACCCGCCCACACACCATAGCCCTTAATTCCTTTACTGTTCAAAAATTTATCTAGCCCTGCCTTAAACACATTCAGCGAGGTAGTTTCAACCGCTTCACTGGGCAGGGAATTCCACAGATTCACAACCCTTTGGGTGAAGAAGTTCCTTCTGACCTCAGTCCTACATCTGCTTCCCTTTATTTTGAGGCTGTGCCCTCTAGTCCTAGTTTCACCTGCTAATGGAAACAACCTCCCTGCCTCCACCTTATCTATTCCCTTCATAATCTTACATGTTTCGATAAGATCACCCCTCATTCTTCTGAATTCCAATGAGTATAATCCCAGCCTACTCAGTCTCTCCTCATAATCCAACCCTCTCAACTCTGGAATCAACCGAGTAAATCTCCTTTGCAACCCCTCCAGTGCTAGTATATCTCTTCACAAGTAAGGAGACCAAAACTGCACACAGTACTCCAAGTGTGGCCTCACCAGGATCCCACACAGCTGCAGCATAGACTCTCTGTTTTCAAACTCCATCCCTCTAGCAATGACAGACAAAATTCCATTTGCCTTTTTAATTACCTGCTGCACCTGCAATCCTACTTTTAGCGATTCATGCACAAGGACACCCAAGTCCCTTTGCACAGCAGCATGCTGCAATTTTTTACAATTTACAACATAGTCCATTTTGCTGTTATTCCTACCAAAATGGATGACCTCACACTTATCAACATTTCACTCCATCTGCCAGACCTTTGCCCACTCACTTAGACTATCTATATCCCTCAGCAGACTTTCAGTGTCTTCTGCACACTTTGCTCTACCGCTCATCTTAGTGTCATCTGCAAATTTTGACACACCACACTTAGTCCCCAACTCCAAATCATCTATGTAAATTGTAAACAATTGCGGTCCCAACACTGATCCCTGAGGCACACCACTAGCCACTGACTGCCAACCAGAAAAACACTCATTTACCCTTACTCTTTGCTTTCTACTAGTCAACCAATCCTCTATCCATGCCAATTCATTACATGTAATACCTTGCAACTTTATCTTATGTAGCAGCCTTTGGTGTGGCACCTTGACAAATGCCTTCTGGAAATCCCGATAAACTACATCCACAGATTCTCCATTGTCCACCATGCAAGTAATGTCCTCAAAGAATTCCACCAAATTAGTTAAACATGACCTGCCCTTCATGAACCCATGCTGGGTGTTCCCAATGGGAGAATTTGTATCCAGATGTCTTGCTATTTCTTCCTTAATGATAGATTCAAGCATTTTCCCCACTACCGAAGTTAAGCTAACTGGCCTATAGTTACCTGCTTATTGTCTACTTCCTTTTTCAAACAGTGGTGTCACATTGGCTGTTTTCCAATCTGCGGGAACCACCCCAGATTCCAGTGAATTTTGGTACATAATTACTAGTGCACTTGCTATTTCTCCCATCACCTCTTTTAGCACCCTGGGATTCATTTCATCAGGGCCAGGAGACTTGTCTACCTTTTGCCCCATTAGATTACCCAGCACTGCCTCCTTAGGGATAATGATAGGTTCTAGGTCCTCACCTGCTATAACCTTCTTGCCATCAGTTTTCGGCATGTTATTTGTGTCTTCCACTGTGAAGACCAACACAAAATAACTGTTTAATGCCTCCGCTATTTCCTCATTTCCAGTTATTAAATTGGCCTTCTCATCCTCTAAAGGACCAATGTTTACCTTCAACACTCTTTTACGCTTTACATATTTATCGAAACTTTAGCTGCCTGTTTTTATATTTTGAGCTGGTTTACTCTCATAATCTATCTTACTTTTCTTTATAACTTTGTTTGTGGCTTTCTGTTGGCCTTTAAAGATTTCCCAGTCTACAAGTTTCCCACTAATCTTTGCTTTTTTTGTATGTTTTTTATTTAATCTGATACTTCCCTTTATTTCCTTAGACATCCATGGTTGACTATTTCTTTTCCCACAGTTCTTCCTTATCACTGGAATATACTTCTGCTGAGCACTGTGAAAAATCGTTTTGAAAGTCCTCCACTGTTCCTCAATTGATCCACCATAAAGTTTTTGCTCCCATTTTACCTTACCTAACTCCTCCCTCATCCCATCATAGTCTCCTTTGTTTAAGCACAGGACATTGGTACTGGATTTAACCTTCTCACTCACCATCTGTATTTTAAATTCGACCATACTGTGATCACTCCTTCCGAGAGGATCCCTAACTGTGAGATCATTAATTATTCCTGTCTCATTACACAGGACTAGATCTAGCATAGCTTGTTCCCTCGTAGGTTCCATTACATATTGTTCAAGGAAATTATTGCGGATGCATTCTATGAACCCCCTCTCATGACTGACCTTTGACTAATCAATATGTAGATTAAAATCCCCCATGACAATTGCTGTACCATTTTTACATGCATTAGCTACTTCTATATTTATTGCCCGCCCCCACCGCGATGTCGTTATTTGGTGGCCTATAGACCACACCTACCAGTGACTTCTTCTCCCTGCTATTTCTAATTTCCAAATGACTGTTGCTATTATCTATGACCCTCATGGTCCAGGGTATCGGAGTTTTATATGCCCTGGAGAAGATCACAGAAATAAAGAAGGGGGGAGGTCATGGAGGAATTTGAAAAAAAGGAAGCAAATTCTAAAACTGTGGTGTTGTTGGCCTGGGACTCAATGTTGTTCCACATACTCAAGGAAAGATAAATATTAGGATATGGGTAGTAGGTTTTCAATAGATGATATTTACACAGGATGGTAGGTGAGACATTAGCCAGGAAAGCATTGGAATAGTCAAGTGTACAGATAAAATAATGTAAATAGAGTAATGTCTTTTGAAAAAGCAAATGGAAAATAACAATAATGTGCAATTATATATAACTGGACGGAATTGTTGAGAATTCTGACACATGATGCCATCTCACTATTTCCACCTTTCTGAATGATGGGTAGAAGCTACAGGAACTGCCAAAAACAGGAGGGAGAGCTGGGCAGAGAAATTAATTGTGCAGGAGGTGAGTTCTCACTTTTTCAAAGGTGGGGTTGCAAGTTGAGATTAATGATGGATCATAGATCCCAATGACAAGTGACAGGAAGCTGCAATTAACACATTACGGTGATGAAAGTTCATCATAGATTGCTATTATTCGAGAACTTGGGTTGTGAAACATTGGAAAACGGATGTTAGATTTACAGTTCTGTGGAGATCTGCCTTTTATTTAAAAGTCAAAAATTCATTTTACACATGGAGTTCAAAACAGCAGAAGTCATGCTTTTTTTTAGTATTCATTCACAGGATGTGGGTGTCTATGGTTGGGCCTGTAATTATTGCCTATCCCTACTTACCCTTGAAAGGTGATGGTCAGCTGCCAGCTGTAGGTTGACTGACATGCCCTTAGGGAAGGAGTTCCAGGATTTTGACCCAGTGACACTGAAGGAACTGCAATAAATTTCCAAGTTTGGATGGTGAGTGGCTTGGAGGGGAATTTGAAGTTTGTAGTGTTCCCATGTATCAATTGCCCTTGTCCTTGTAGATGGTAGTGACCATGGGTTTGGAAGCTGGTGTCTAAGGAGCCTTGGTGAATTTCTGCAATACATTCCGTTGATAGTACACACTGCTGTTACTGAGTGTTGTTGGTCAAAGAACTGAATGTTTGTGGATGTGATGCCAATCAAATGAGCTTCTTTGTCCTGGATTGAGTCAAGTTTCTTAAGTGTTGTTGGACTGTGCCCATCCAAACAAATGGGGAGTATTCCATCGCACTCCTGACTTGTGCCTTCTAAATGGCAGATAGGGCTTGGGGAGTCAGGGGGTGAATTACTCACTGCAGTATTGCTAACTTTTGATTTGCTCTTGTAGCCACTATATTTATATAGTGAGTCCAGTTGAGATCCTTGTCAATGCTAACCCCCAGGACAATGGTAGTGGGGGAACACATTGAATGTCAATAGCCAACATTTAGATTCTCTTTTAGATGTTCATATTCAGCTAAATGACCAGCAAGCCTCTCCAAAAGATATCTGCTGAAGTGTTTGTTGGCTTGGGTTTTAGGACCATGAGACAGCGAGAGAGAGAGAGAGAGAGAGAGAGACAGACAGACAGAGACAAAGACAGAGACAGAACGAAGGGAAAGAAGAAGGTACATGCAGCATAAAGAGGCCCATAAGAACAGAGGTGCTGTTATTAGCAGCTTCCAAGAGCAAGGACTGCGGAGAAGTCCCAAGGTGCTTAGAAATCAGTGAGACTAAAGCTATAGACCTAGTAGGTTGTGGTGATATCAGTGAGGCTGTTGAAAACTTGAGTTTAGGGAACTTAGTTAAAGTAATTGTGAGCTGAGTTAGCCGGTTGTGTTAAAGGCCTTGGGAATAGACATTACCAGAAGAAAATAGCATGTCAATAGGGAACCAATTGCATCTGTGCTAGTTGGGTGAGAAGTTTTTGATTGGGAATAGGATTGAATTTTCCCTGAAGTTTGAGTCTTGATTAATGTACTATCAGATGAAGGGGATGAATCCTTATTTCTGATGTTTATAATAAAACATTTCAATTTCTTCTCATTTAGTGTAATATACTTCATGATTTTTTTTGTGCAATAAACTTTTATATTCTTTTGACAGAAATGCATTGTTAGCCAATTGTGAATGATGAGCCACTACAATCTTTGCAACGCTTCATTATCCAGGGGTAGCCTAACAATTTTAAACATTCCAGCGAAATTTGTTCAGAGACAAGTTTGGCATGTCACAACAAATCATTCTCTAGAGCAAATAACTCCTAATACCAAAGCATTACCCAAAGATATCATGTCCATTTTGCACCAGAGACATGACAGTACTGAAAACACAAGATGGTTGCTGGTGAATTTGTGTACTGGTCAGGATGAATCAAGACATTCGAAGACTCGTGAGTACAGGTGAGGCATGACAAACATTTCAATTTAAGCTCCAGAAAGGGTCTTGACATCCAAAACACGTTTCATCCACGCTTGGACAAATCTATTCACAGTGCAGGGGGAAGATTACATCCATGTGACAGGTTAATTCTTCACATTTCCCACTGTTTGGTGACTTAACGACATGTCCAATGTGACTGTTACTGACACAATCGTAGCTATTTGTTTGGCATCCTGAAACAGATAGCATCTGACAATGGACTGTGGCTCACTGGCAAACTACTCCAAGATATATATTAAATGGGGAATCATTCAAATGCAGTCACCCCACTATCCATTCTCAAACAATATAGCAGAATCTATGGTATGAATGATCATTAAGTGTCAAGCAACAAAGCAAGATTTTTGTATTGCATTGATGCATTTCATGGAAACCAGTGGAGAAGGATTCCCACTCCCAATTTGACTTATGCTAAGAAAGGAAGTTTGAATGTTTGACAGGTTGCAGATTCTGAAGGTAATGCCTAAGGAGCCTTGGGGAGTTGTTGCTGTGCAAAAAAGGATGGTTGTGGTAATTGGAGATCAATTATCTCAGTCCGAGGACATCTCTGTGGGAGTTCCTCAGAGTTACGTTCTAGGCCCAACCATCTTCAGCTGCTTCATCAATAACACACTCCACTAAAAGATCAGAAGTGGGGCTGTTCACTGATGGTTGGACAATGTCCAGGTCTATTTACAATTTCCTCAAATACTGAAGCAATATGTGTCCAAAGGTAACAATATTTGGACAAGTTGCAGGCTGGGGATGATAAATGGCAAGTAATATTTGTGCTACAGAAGTGCCAGGCAATGACCATGTTCAATAAGAGAGAATCCAATCAGTGCCCCTTGACATCGAAAGGCATTACTACCACTGAACCCCTCACTATCAATATTCTGTGGTTACCATTGACCAAACACTGAATTGATCTGGCCATATAAATAATGTAGCTACAAGAACAGGTCACAGGTTGGGAATTCTGTGGTTTGAAACTCACTTCTTGATTCTCAAAAGCCTCCCAGTATTTACAGTTCAGGAGTATCTTGGAGTACTCTGCAGTTGCCTGGATAAGTACAGCTCCAACAATACTCAAGGAGCTTAACGCCATCAAGTTGATTGGCACCCCATCCATCACTTTAAACATTCATTCTCTTCACCACTGCACACAGTGTCAGCAATTTGAATCATCTACAAAACGCAACACAGAAACTCATCAGGCCTCATTCAACAGCAGCTTCCAACCCTGAAAGTACTACCACCTAGAAGGACAACAGCAGTGTATAAACAGAAAACCATCACCTACTCTTCCCACCAACTCAGACAGCATCCTGACCTGAAATTATATCACTGTTCCTTCACTTCTGCTGACTCCAAATCATTAAACTCACTTCCTAACAGCATACACATTAGTTCATCTAAAATGCTTCAAGAAGACAGCTCAACAGTTATGTGTATACTTTGCTTTGAAGACTGTACATTGTTTAGGACTCCCTGTGCTTTGTATATGTAATGTTGTGATTCTTTCTCACAGTTAGTGTGCTTCGGGTTTCCAAGTTGCACTCACAGAAATCAGTTGGTTGCTGTAATGTTTGTTTTTAACCTGTAACTTGTTTTCCTATTTTAAGTAAATTGACCCCTGGAATGAATCAATCCCTGATGTGAGATTGATTATTCGACTAATATCATTAACATGACATAGTGAACAGCAATGGAAAACAGTGCTGATGAGGCCGATGGTGCCTGAACATTAATTAGTAGGTAATCTACAGACAGAGACAATGGTTTACAGTCTTAAATCATGCTAAAGTGCATGAGACAACCCTCAACATCTTTGTTCATTACAGTGCCAGAAAGTGTTGAAAACACAACTTGCTGACAAACAGACAAATCCATATTGAGATGCCAGTATAGCTCACTTGAAAAGGCATGCACTGAGGATGTATGTCGGTTTGTAGCCAGCAAGGCAAGGTCAAAGGCGTACTGTTAGAAGTCCACAAAATTAAACTAGGACAGAGATGAAAATGTTTGTGCTGTGTTCAAGGCTATGGTTTCTAGATTTGGTTGCGTCTTATACAGCATGATGTAAGATTTGCTTAGTAGTAGGGAATTTCGTCCTTGGAAAACTGGCAATAGTTTGTTATTGGCCAAGATTGATTCAGGACCAAGTGTCAATATGCGACCCTTGCAAATACTAAAATGCACGTATCCACAGACATGGGAAACCATCACAAAATTTACAAATGTAAAACTTTCAGTGTAGGCTGGTTACCAATTACACATGCAGGATTAATACTGCTGGAATGCTAGTACAATTAATCCTCCTGGATTTTCTACATGTGGATGCTACTGGACCGCCAACTGCTATCTACCAGCATGCTGTCACCTAACACTAGTCACAATTTCTGGAATGGGATAGATATCAGAGAAAAATCAAGTCCTGAAACAACAAACGCTGGCCAGCAATGCTCCCATCCCATAATTTTATTTGTTGAATTTATTTTCAACAGTTGTCATTGTTGGCATTTGCACCCACATTCCCAGCCCATTAGCCAGGACCTCTAGAGTACTAGTCCAGTGATATCACATTACCACTAGATCAACCCCTCCTTGAAGTACGACTTTGATAGTACTTTGATTCAGAAGTACTTTAACAACATGTTTCAAAGGTGCTCTATATGTGCACATTGCTGTCAAAATGAAGATCACTCACCAAAGATCAGAAGATCGTTGGTGAGTCAGTTAGTACTGGAAATGTTCCAATAACCTCAGAACAAGTTGACCTTTTTGATTGAGGATTAAGGCGTCATAAGTGGGCCACAAAATGACTGACAATGAAGAAGAAATAGGTATTTCCTAATTGATGATTGCCAGTGATTTAGAAGGAAATATTTTAACTGAATATCCCATGTTATGACATAAGTACACCTGATTTATCAATATCAATGGCTCTTGAAAATTAAATCATCGCCTTCAAGCCAGTGACAAAAAAATCTTATTTATTCTAATTAAATGATCAACAGATTTTTGGAAAAGAAGGTAATTTTCATATTTGTGGTGAACACAGCAGAGACAACATGACCTCAGTAATAAAAAGGAGCAAGTGATGTAGAAGTTCAAGTTATGTAGCATCAGATAATAAGTATCTGCAGTTGTATCTTCTCTCTGTGTCATGCATGTTTATTACGAAAAATAGAATCTACTGTAGCAGATGTGATTTGAATGCTTGTATGATTTAACTATAGTATAAACTCAGGATATTTGCATATATTTTTCTGTGTTTTGTTAGAATATTTTTTAAGTTTTGTGATTCAAGTAGAAGTCATAGAGTGCTCCAATCCAACATGTCTGGTATTGCTAGGCAACAGAAGGAAATACTAACTGTTTATTTTCAAATTAGGTTCGTGTTTATTTTGCATATATTTTTAAATTGACAACAATGATAAAATCAATACTCATTTATCTCATGTACGTATTTTGTGATAATTGGGATAAAATAAGCGGTTTCTATTAGCTGAGTCTAAGCTTCAACATTTCTGATTTTCTTGAAGTGCGAAATAAAACACCATTGTCGAAGGCTCAGGACTTAATTGTTGTCATTGGGGTGATGGCCAGCATGATCTTCCCCATTATGCAGCCACTCTGTCATTTAACGTATATACTCTTCCAATACTTCTTTATAACCAAGACTTTCCGAACAGAAGAAGGAGAGTAAATTCGGCAGTATTAGGTGCCCCTTTACAGTCTTTCTTGGAAAAATTATACTGGATTTATTCAGCATAATGTTTATAATTAGTACAGTTAAAGGTGTGACAAACCTGAAATATTTTCCATCTTAACAGGCAATCTGGTGGTATCTAATATGAACAGATAAACAAAAAGCCAATATTCCCAAAATCACAGAATTTTTATTGTGCAGAATCTGGCCATTCGACCCACTGTGTCAACACTGCTTCTCCGTGTGCTTTAATGTAGCGAGAACTTATTACTTTTACCCTGTAGCCCTGCTCATTCCTCCTATTGAAATAATCATCCAAAGCACTCTTTAAGGCCTTGCCTGAACCTACCTACACAACTCATCCAGGCAGCGCATTCCAGACCCTAACAACTTCATGAATGAAAACAAAATTCTGGCCTTACATTTACTTCTTTTGCAAAACACTTTAAAACTGTTCCCCTTATTATCGTTCCTTTTATGAGCAGGAATAATTTCACCCTGTCTACTCCGTCCAGATTTTGAAAACTTCTATTAAATCTCTTCTTAGTCTAATTTAATTGATTCACGTTAGTTTAGTTTACTTTAAATTTTATTAATCCATTAACCTAATGTAATCTTAGCCTAAGGGGAGATGATGGCCTAGTCATATGTTAATCCAGTGACCCAGATTATGGTCTGGGGTCCTGGGTTTAAATCCTGCCACAGCAGAGGGTGAAATTCAAATTCAATAAGTATTTGGAATTAAGAATCTAGTGATGACCATGAATCCATGGCTGATTGTTGGAAAAACCAGTGTGGTTCACTAATGTCCTTCAGGGAAGGAAGCTGCCATCCTTACCTGGTCTGGCCTACATATGACTCCACACCCACAGCAATGCGGTTGACTCTTAATAAGAGTCTTTATAATACATTAAATATGTCTTCCACTCATGTTTTTTAAAATTCTGTCTTTAATGTAAGTCAGACGGTGATATAAACTTCTGCTCTTACATCAATTTCATCTTTATTATGCTATTATCCATATCATACCATACTAATACACAAACGATAAAAGTACAAGTCTGTTATTAATTAATCAGACATGATGTAAAACTCATGAAAATGAACATTGGTAATAATGTTCAATTTTACAGCCTATGCCGATTATAGATGTGTACACGATCAAGCACACATTTGGATGAGTGTAGCAAGCACACACAGAAAGGGTGTCAAATTGCATTCATGTGAAACTTAAAGAGGGCAGTTGTAAACTAACACATGAGGGAGGAACAGGGCCACTTCAGGTCAGCGATTCCTACTGCAACAGGTCCACTTGCATTCTTTATTGGTGGCTGACCCAAGTCACTTGGATCCCACTTGGTTTGTTAGGTTTAATTATTCTTGAAGAGAGGACGTCAATCCCCAAATAGATTGTCAGGGTAAAATTTCCCAAGACTTTCAAAAGTTTTCAATGTTTGCCAAGTCAGAATGCAAGCGGTTCTAAAAGTGGCAAAGAATAAACCAAGAAGAGGCTTCAGTCTGCCATGTGACAGAACAAAGCAGCATAGTCTGCTGAAGTGACAGCATCCCTATAATGGAAATTTGGCCACATTCCTCTCAATGGAGATGAATTAGGTCTCAAGGACATCTGACCACATTTCTCAGTAACTGCAGCAGGTCAATGTGAAAAGCTTGGAAAAGTTTTATTCACAGCAGGTAGTATTTGTCTTTCTACTGATCCAAGCCATGAGGAGATAGTTTCATGTAGTCAGGAGAACTACACTGGTTTTTCATCACACTGGAATGCTATCTATCAACAAATTCCATTGAAATAACACACTGAGATTAGAGTGCTCTGAAGAAGCATCCTACTTATCAGGTCCTACTTGCACAAGTTTTAACAGTGCTATTGGGCATGTTTTAGCAGCTTCGTTGTTGGAAACGTCATTTAGACAGTTTGCTGCATCTGTTGTCATGTAGTGCATTATGAAGGCAGACCCTTAAAGACCAAATCTGCCAAGGGCATTCGACAAGGCTAACTGCAGAATCTCTGACTGCAACTCAGCAGTCTCCCACCAGCTTTGCCGCAGCCATTGGGGCTGCTCTGTTTAGGGACAAAAGGACAGGCAAAAGCAACTGCAAGACAGACACTTAGGAATGTGAATACTTCACTTTTGTTTGTATATTTAGAAGCGTTATTGGATAAACATGAACTTGGAAGGTTTCTTCTCAGGTTTTTATTAAAGAAGGGAACTCTGTGATGCGATGACTCAGGTGGAACAATGACAGATGTCTGCTGGTAAAGAGAAGCAGTTTTATGAATAGTGAAGACTGAGAAGGGGCTCTCATGACAACCTGCCTGGAGAGAAGAATGTACCCTTCCTGTTTTCTCCTCCTCCTCCTTTGAGGACCCTCCATATTTTTAGTGGCAACACCTGCACCTTCCTGAGCATGAGGATGTTGTGGGTGAAACATCATTTCACCATGAACATGGAAATCCACTCTGACATGTAATGGATGGTACCCTCTGTCCAGCCGATTCTTGTCTCTCTCCCCACTGCCATGGCGTTCCGCAGAATACAACTGATGGCACCCTGCACCATTGGGAATCACACATGCCCAGTCATCTTGCTTCTCAGTCTGGATTGTAAAATCCATATTGTCCCCTCAATTGACGTGGATGGCCTCTGTCACTTCCCCAGTGCAGCAACAGAAGGAATGCTGGAAAATATTGAGAATGCAATCAACTCTTACCTGGAAAGGTCCCATTGCCAAGATGTTCTATGCCACTTTGGCAGCATTGGTCATATACAAATGCAAGGTTCCAGGTCAGTTTGAAGAAGGTGAGCAGCTCTGTGACTATTTCTCTTTTGAACTTGAATCAGTTCTGGCCTTGGTCCTGGGTGGGATGGAGATAGAAGAAATACTTACGAGAAATCCATAATAGATAGGACCTTCTGAGGAAAGCTATTTCCCTCCTCTCTCTTTGCATAGTCTTCCCTGGAGCTTTGCTCAATTTTCTGATCTTATTAGAGACCTGAAGACTCTGCAATATCAGCTCCCTTTTCTTATGCACCGATTAATCATTAAATCTTGCTGACTCTTAATGTGTGCAGTAGTTCTCCAAAACATCTCCCAGTGCAGTCCAGAGTACTTCCATAACTTTTGTCAAATCCATCTGTAGCAAACCTGGAAAACATCCAGACTTTGGCTGATATAAGGCAAATAACATAGCTGTCACACAAATGCCAGGTAACGGCCATCTCAAGCAAGGGAGGGTCTAACCATCTCGTCTTGGCAATTTATTTGCTTTTTCAGGATTGGATTCTCCACTATTAGCATTCTGGTGGTTACCATCAACCAAAAACTAAACTTGTCGAGCCAAATAAATTCTCTGCCTAAAGGAGCATGTCAACAGCTAGGAATTCTGGGGTGAGTGACTCCCCTCCTCTCTCCGCAGTGCCTGTCCATCATTTACAAGGCAACAAATCAGGAATGTGATGGAATAGTGCAGCTCCAGTAACAGTCAAGAAGCTCAAAACCATTCAGTATAAAACAACCTGCATAATTGGCACCCCATCCACAATCTTAAATATTTCCTCCCTTCATTGCTAGGACTCAGTGGCAGCATGTGTGCTACCTACAGAATGCACTGCAGAAACTCATCAAGGATCCTTCAGAAGCACCTTCCAAACCCATGACATTTGATATATTTGAAGCATTTATTTTGTACTTTAATTTATTGTAGTCACGTACCCATGTACAGTGAAAAGCTTTGTTTTACAAGCAGTACAGACAGATTGTAGCAAACAACGACCTACAGATCTTAGGGTGGTTAGACAGAGCGAGGCATACAGGATACAATTGCACAGGAGGTGCGCAAAGCAAGATCAGTAATAGCAAGGTCAACGTTATTTGATGTTAAGGAGTCTATTCAGCAGTCTAATAATGGCAGGGAACAAGCTGTTATTGAACCTGTTGGTATATGTATGTTTAAACTTCTGTATCTTCTGCCTGATGGAAGAGGTGGTTGGAAAGCATTATTGGGGTGGGAGGGGTCTTTGGTGATGTTGACAGCCTTTTTGTGGCAATGAGAAGTGTAAATGGAGTCTATCTACTACCAAGGAATGCAATAGTTCTAGAGGGCAGCACAATTAGGGTGGCTCAATAAATGCTTGCCTAGCCAGTGACACTCACATCACATGAATAAATTAGAAAAAAAAGTCTTGTACATGGCGTAGAATAATTTCACAATACTGTACTAATTTTTTTAGTTATAAACAATTCAAACCACAGCAAACTGTAAAAATTTTAGAGTAAAGTAATCTATCTTTTTTATAAGAGGTGAATTCCAAAAATCAGATTAATGGGTCTAGAATTTTAAATTCTTAAGTACTAAAGCTTGGTAGTTCTTTACTCACATATGAATAAATACCTTGTTCTGATTCAACAAAGATCAAATTAGAAAGCAGATATTCACTCACTTTTTCTTGTCTGTATAATTGTGTTTTAGCTAAGGGTAAAAGACAAATCCCCAGTGTTCATCCTAGTTAGCTGCTAGTTGGATTACTCTGTCGTTTTTCATTTCTGAAAGATATGATGAATTAAAGTAGTCATATATTGTACCAATTCCACTCAGTATAATTAAACAATTATTACAACATTACACTATTTCTAAAACATCTATTTGAAGGAGGATTTTCTGGCATTTGTTTTACAGTTTGGATTAGAACTGAAATCTAATCATTTTAAGTTGTATTAGCATAACTCATATAAAGGTTGGAAATGATACATTGCAGACTATATTTTACAATGCTGGCTTTCGGGTTTTTGGCATCAGTGTCCCATCCTGTTCATTTTCTGACTATGTTTGCAAGTTAACCTCTGCTTCCGTAAATACAATGCAGCTCCATTGTAAAAAAGAAGCCTAAGGGAACATCTATTTTAATCTATACTATAAGATAAATCACACTTGTCTTGGTTCTATTTTCACAGATATATTATCATCCTCAATAAGTACTGTGGCAGTGCTGTTTACATTCCATCAGGATTTGAAGATCAGTAAGAAAATATTTATGAAAAGCTTATTTCAATCAAAAGTTGACAATGGTTAGGAGACTTTAGAGGAAATGAAATCATTACATAAGGGACAAAGGAATAAAAGGATCTCGAGATACAATTAGATGAAGGAGGAAGCTTATGTAAACCAAAAGTTTTGGCACAGATCAGTTGAACCAAATGGCTTGTTTTTATGCTGTAAATTCTATGCAGTCATTCTTTAATGAAGCTTTACTTCAAGGAATTCATTTTATATATTACAATGGGTTATTAAAAATCACCATCATGGATAATAAAAAAAAAGGACTAAACGTTTAGTGAACTAGCTCAAGCCAAAAACACAAAATCAAAACATTTTGGGTGTCAAATTCAGATTCACTTAGTGCCACTGGAGACAGTGCTGGGGAGGTGGGAAGTCTTCCAAGTGCGTTGTATCATACCTTCAGCAGCTCCCGGTGTAGTTGCATTGCTGCTCAGGCTTCGAAGTGCACTGCTATCCTTCCCACTACTCCTGTGTGCACCGAAAGCTTCCAAGATGGTGCTGTCTTGATATTACTCAGTACTGTTGGCAAAATTAGTGCTCTAATTACAAACTTGGACCATGAAGGGCCATTCAACTTATTCAGTTACTCACCAAAGAACATATGCTCAAATATAAGCAGGCCCCATTCACTATGGGGCATCAACATATGTATTAGTTAAAGGACTCCTCACCAAACCTGCAGATAAAAAAACATGAGGGGCATAGGTAAGGTAAATAGCAAAGATCCTTTCACAAGGATAGTGAAAACTAGAAGACATAATTTTAAGGTGAGGGGGAATGATTTAAAAAGGACATGAGGGGCGTCCTTTTCACAAAGAGGGTAGTTCATATATGAAATGAACTACCAGAGGAAGTGATTGACACAGGCACAATTACAACATTTAAAAGATATTTAAACGAGTATATGAATAGAAAGTGTTTAGAGGGATATGGGCCAAATGCAGGTGAATAGGACAAGTTTAGTTTCGGAAACCTGGTCAGCATGGACAAGTTGCACTGAAAGGTCTGTTTCTGTGATATATGACCTAATGACTCTTATAAATAACTTAGAACAAATTGTGTGAATGCAGGGTCTCTGAAAGCACTGGGGAGTGTTTTTGGAGGTATTATGATGAGTGTCTAGATTTAACATGTGGCAATACTGTGCCTTTCAGAGATGTGTTCTGTCCTTTTTCTCTTGCAGAGGGATATTGTCACAATGGTACCGAAATGTCTGCTTCAGACAGTTGGTAAATAGTTATGAGCTCTGTCTGAGTTTTTCTTAAAAATGCAAAGGATGATAAGTGGGTGGGTCCAAGCTCACACAGACCCAAAATGTCTTTAGTTTTTCTTTCAGTTAGTTGGTGATGTTTTCTGGCTGCTGGAGCTGAAAGCTTGAGTTTTCTGCTGTTAGAGTAAAGCCTTAGACAGAGAGGCTTCTTCTTAAGAATCAAAAGAGGTAGATTGTTTCTTTTGGTGTTTCTTTCCATTGGACTGGAGAGAGACAGCACATGAGAAAAGTAACTATGTGCTGAATTGACTTTGCCAAGCGTATGTTTATCGGATGCTCCCTACATTGGAACAGTTGCTGGTTAGTGGTTAAATAATACATTATCTTGTTAAGTATTTCAATAGTGTAAAGTTATGCCAATTCTTCTTTTTGTTGTATTTTACCTGTAAGAATAAATTGTGTCGTAATTGAAGGTTAGTGTTGGACCAATCAAATCATATCTGGAACACAGCACTTCACACTTGCGCATTTTAAAAAATAAAAATATAAATGTTAGGGTCTAGGCTATCTCCATTGTATACTTTGGTGGGGTTCTGATCTGGTCCATATAAAACAAACAAGTGTTGCTGCAGGGGGAGAAAAGGATTCAGTGATAATCTATAGAAATGACATAACAGATATGAGAAGTTGTGGTTGCACTGCCTCTGGGTTAGCAGCATGACAGGGAGATATTGCAGAGGCTGTGGACAGTGCAAGACCTGTACAATATTCTGTGCCAGGTTGGAGCAGGATTCCTTCCTGCCCCTTGATGGTGACAGGAGATCATCAAGTAGGCCAGGCAATGTATCCAGCATCTTAGACTGCCCATTCAGTGCTCCCTCTCTATGTCTCCCCACTGAAGTCCGCATTGGAGTTCCTCTGTAGTATGAGCTGGCTGCAATTTTGCCCCTCTGGAGGGTGCTGGCACATGAACCATCCTTTACCTTGAATGAATAATTCAGTCAATTCACAACGACTTCAGTTTTCCTTGTAATGGAGCAAATCTTTCTTGTCATCTCTAGTGTTAAAAATGAACAGGTTGACTTTTACTTTGACTAGTATTTTTAGACACTAGACCACCAGCTATTTGCTTCTACAGCCATACATCATCCAGAATCCCTACTGGTTTAGTAATATCACGGCAATTGTTCCAGTTCTTCTTCTTGTTTTTGTTGGGCATTCAGACCTCAACTCTACAGTAAGCTACAAAATATACATAGTGTCAGCATCTGAGCTTGTGGCTTAAAGCATTCAAGGCTATAGTTTTGCTCCCTCTCTTCCTCCTTAGTATGTTCCAGTTGTGCAGAAGACAGTTATTTGTTATCTAAAAACAAGAACTCAGGAACAAGGAGGCTGTGCAAAGGGAAAGGGTTGGGGAGAAAAGCAGGAGGTCCACAGTCACACTAACTGCAGTATGCACTTCCTGCTGGAAAACAGGATGAAGATGAATTGGGAGTGAAGAAGGAGCTTAAGGTACAAACCCAACATTGCCTGACTGCAATACACCCCAAGTATGGCCTGGCATGCTGTGCCAAAGAAGGCAATGAAGTTGGTATTGAACACAAATATACCAATGTTGCTGGAATTTTCACTACAGCAACACACATAGGAGAGCAAATAACCTTCACTGTCAACAAATAATTGGTCATAGAGTGACCTAACTCATTATTACCACTGACTGATTCATCTTCAAGACTTTAATAGATATCACACAATGAAGACATCAGCTATAATGATTAAACAATTGTACTGTTGACTGCATTGTAGAATGCGAACATATGAACATGAATAGGAGAAGGCCATTCAGCTCCGTCAGCTTGTTCTACCATTCAATAAGATCCTCAAATCCACAATCCTGCCAACCCTTGATAACCCTTGACCTACTCGTTAATCAAGATTAAGTCATTCCTTTTTGCTGCCCAGAAACAAGATGCAGCCATTCATTAAATGGTGGAGAGACTTTTTCTTATGAGACAAATTTCTTATGCAGAAACTCAATGAAGACCTTTTGAACTACTCTAATCATTTCCTTGACAGTTAGCACAAGCCATTAATTATCATTAGAGCATTGGAACAAAGATGTTATTTCATAAATGCAGAATGCCTGCATTCACCAAAGAATACAATCAGCAAAAATATGTTGATCCAAGCCAACTTGAGTAGCCTATCATTAATCAGTTTCAATCTAGAAGGCCATTTTGCACTGTTACCGAAACCCCTACATGTTTTCCTGACGACCAATGGTACAACAATGGGAAGAACTGTATCATGCTTAATATAACTCTGTAGTACAACCTGAATATTAAAGCTTCCTTGCAAACAGTGGATGATTATCAACTGTCACAAGGCAAGCCATGATTGATGATGTCACTTTCTCTATAGAGCTAAGGTTAAAGCATTCCCACCATACGACAGTGGAAATCCTTAATCAGACCATGGAGAATTTCATTCAACAAAGTGCTGTTTGATAGCACTGTTGACAACATCTTCCAGTACTTTGCTGAAAACTAACCATAGGTTGCTAGATTGATGGGTCAGTAATCAGTTGGATGTGATTCGTTCCCTTTCGTTTGAACAAGATATATCTAGTTAACTTGTAACTTCATAATGAAGATGGTTGCAAATCTTTGAGAAACTTTGCCTTCATCAGTTTAAAATGCCCTAAATTTAGTTGAAATAATCATTTCCAAAATTCTCCTAACCCATGATGAAGAGTTGGACCTCTCAAGTCAATAGGTAATGGTGCATAGATTGACATACAAAGACAGCAGAGGCTAGAGGAGAAAATTAACTTTCTCACTTTAAGTAACCATTCAAAGGTAGCAATGCTGCACATGTCCAGGGTCTCTGCTCTAGTGCCAGAAACAGAGGGTTGTAGTAAGGCCTCCATATATTAGATGTTCCTGACATCGACTCCCAGTCCAAACCTCGGAAATGTGATGGAGGCAGTCACACATTTACTTTGCATTGCTATTTTCTGAACGACCACCCTACGAAACCCTCCAGTGTATTGCGGTGGGTTTTTTTTTAAAGGTAGTCAATTGCTCTGAAATTGATTGCTGTTGGGAAATAATGTTGCTTCAGACAGACCACAATGGCAACAGGGAAAGTAAAACCAGTGACCTTTTTTAACAGGACACAGATTCCCATTAAACTACCTTGTTGCTTAACATCACAATGGAAGGGAAGAAAAGTATCACTCTCGTGGATTAGTTGATGTCAGGGTAAAGACCTTGCCTGACCAAATCATGTACTAAATAGTAGACCCTCCCACCAATCTCTCTACATGTGAGCAGGTATTGCCTCCCTAGGCCCATGAATTTGACAGCATATTATTCAGCAGAAACTCCAAAAAAAAAAAATTGCTTCTTCATTAATCGACGTTTTGCAATGTCTTTTGTTATGAAATCCATCATGAATAATAATGTATAGGAGATTAAGTATAAGTATCCATCCATAACCTTGTCACCTCAGGAGACCTCCCACCCACAGCCTCGAAACTCATAATTCCCCAATCTCGCACTGCCCAGTTCTATCTCCTTCCCAAAAACCTGACTGCCCCAGCTGACCGAATGTTTCTGTCTGCTCTTACCCCACTGAACTCTTCTCTGCATACTTTGACTCTATCTTTTCTCCCAGGAACTTTTTCTCCCAGGTCCAGGAACTTCCCACCTACATTTGGGACACCACCCAGGCATTTCACCTCCTCCAGGATTTTCAATTCCCCAGTTCCCAAAACCTCATCTTCACCATGGACATTCAATCCCTCTACATGTGTATCCCCCACACAGGTGGCCTAAAAGCCCTCTGCTTCTTTGTCTCCTGCAGGCCAAACCAATCCCCTTCCACTGACACCCTCATCCGCGAAACAGAGCTTGTTCTTACTTTCAACAACTTTTCCTTTAACTCCTCCCACTTCCTACAAACCAAAGGGGTGGCTATGGGCACCCATATGGGTCCGAGCTATGCCCCCCCTCTTCGTAGGATACATTGAATTGTCCCTCTTCCGCTGTTACACCGCCACCATCCCTCATCTCTTCCTCCACTACATCGATGACTATATCGGCACTGCCTCATGCTCTCACGAAGAGCGTGGACAGTTCATCAACTTTACTAAACACCTTCCACCCCAACCTTAAATTCACCTGTACTATCTCCAATTCCTTCCTCCCCTTCCTGGACCTCTCTGTCTTCATATCCGGTAACCATCTCTTCACCAACATCTATTTCAAACTCACTGACTCCCATAGCTACCTGGACTATACCTCCTCTCACCCACTGTCCCGCAAGAATGCGATCCCTTATTCCCAATTTCTTTGTCTCTGCTGCATCTGCTTCCAAGATGGGGTGTTCCATTCACAGACATCCCAGATGTCCTCCTACTTCAAGGATGACAACATCCTCCCTCTGGTGATCGAAAATGCCCTCAATTGCATCTCTTGCATTTGCTACACTTCTGCCCTCAAAACCCTCCCCCCCACCAAAAATAAGGACAGAGTCCCCCTGGTCCTCAGATACCACCCCACCAACCAACGCATCCAGCACATCATCTTCCACCATTTCTGCCACCTACAACCCAATCCCACCACCAAAGAGATATTTCCTTCCCCACCCCTATCTGCCTTTCGTAGGGACTTCTCACTCCGTGACTCCGTCGCCCACTCGACACTCCCCACTAACCCCACCACACCCGGTATCTTTCTCTGCAGCCACAGGAAGTGCTACACATACTCCTACTCCTCCCATCTCACCTCCATCCGAGGGCCAAGACAAGCTTTCTGTATCCGACAGGGGTTCACCTGTACATCGTCCGACCTGGTCTGCTGTATCCATTGTTCCCGATGTGGCCTCCTCCATATCGGTGAGACCAAATGTAGACTTGGTGACAGATCTGCAGAGCTCCTGTGCTCCATAGACTATAATCAACAACAGCTTCAGGTCGCTAACCATTTTAACACCCTCTCCCACTCACTGGGTGACATGTCCATCCAGGGCCTCTTCCAGTGCCACAATGACGCCTCACGTAAACTAGAAGAACAACACCTCACATTCCGCCTCAGGAGCATATAGCCTGATGGCCTAAACCTGGAATTCACCAGTTTCAAAGTCTCCCCAGCCCCGGCCTCATTCCACGTCCAACTCTCCCTCTCATCCCTGCCCCCTTGACCTGACACTATCAGTCCATCTTCTTCCCCACCTTTCTGCCCCACCTTTCGCACTGACCAATCCCGACTACCCCTACCTGCATTCACCCATCACTATACAACCTACCTTCACCCAGCCCTACCCCTCTTTCCTCTATTTATTTCTGAGCTCTCTTCCTCCTCCCCGGTCCTGATGAAGGGTCTAGGCCCGAAACATTGACTCGCCTGCTCTCCTGATGCTGCCTGTCTGACTGTATTCCTCCAGCTCCACACTGTATTGAAGCATAAGTATTATTACCCAAAGTAAACCTGATTACTACTATAAATTGTAAGCCATGAAACTAGTGGAAACTGACCTTATACATATCTCAACAAATGATTGGAATGGAGAATAATGAATCTAATTAAAGCAATAGTGACTGAGATCTGTATTCTCTACATGATGGCAGAAATAATTCTCTGGTTGGTTTCTACAATCCCAAGAAGAAAATAGGATGAATATCTTGGCACGGCAACTTTGAAACTATCTACAGAGGGTTATATAGAAGCAAATGAGTGATGAATCTTCTTCTTAGCTTCTGCATATGGGAATGGCCTTTCCTCAGCAGCAGCTGGAGATTGTCATCATTATATGAGGCATTGTTCAGGAATACAAAGAGTGAAGAGGGAACTTGTACTTGTCAAAGAAGGCACATTAATGTTTAAACTGTGGCAGAACATAACGAGGTAACATTTAAATACTGTGTACAAGTGGTAAAAGTGAAGGAAAATATTTTCATTAAGATTATATCAATGAAACTTATGAAATACCCAACGTTAATAATTCTAAGCAATCATCAGTGCAATGGATCTATTAGTGTATGGTCTGCATTACCTTCCATTAGTGAATCTAGATCTGGTGCGCAACAATTGCTTACCAATTATTCAGTAAGTTCAATGAGACTGAGACCAAATTAAGTTTAAGAAAAAACAAAAAAAATTCAAAGTTAGGACGTTTATATATAATTCTGAAACAAATGCAAAAATGAGCTAAAAACAAAGTAATTGTGCTTCTAAATTATGCAACAAAGAGTACAGCATTAAGACACAAAAGTATTGAATTATGTAAAATCAGAAAAGGCAATTATAAAATAAGGTTTCCTCACATCAAATCAACTAAAAATGATAAGCACGAAAACTCTCCAAGAACTCTGACTTCCTCCAATTCTGCCATCTTGTGTATTCTCCATTGGCTTGAACACACTATTGATGGCCCGATTTGTGTCCATTTAAGCTCCTTTAAGAAGTTCATTGCAACCAATCATTTTGGCCAAGTGCAGAGTCATCCATCCATTATTTCTCTCATCATCTTTGTTCAAATATGTGTCTGAATGTGTTGCTGTACATGTTCTTGGCACAATTCACTATTTTAAAAGCAGCATATAAATCCAAGCTATTGTTAATTACATGTAAGTGCATACCAGTAATCACCATTCTGGAGCCGTAATCTTTAAATAGTTTGTAAGGTTCAAACCACCAACTGTACTGACATAACGGCATGGCAGACAGGAAAAAAAAAACTGCTCCATCAAGTCTGTAGCGTGTCCTATAAAGTAGCTGTGGAATTAAACAGCATGATTTCCAAAGCTCCAAATTACCATAGCCCATGCAATCTCTATGGGGACTGAGAGGGAGAGGCATCACTTTGGCGCATACATTACAGCCTGGAAGCATTTGCCTGCACTGAAGGCTGGATCATAGTGGGCCTGCTATCAAGGAGTGCTTTTAGTGACGTGATCACATCTAAGGTGCAGACAGAGAGTAAGTGGGTGACCACCAGGAAAGGCAAAGTGAGTAGGCAGAGAGTGCAGGAATCCCCTGTGGCCATTCTCCTTGAAAGTAAATATACTGTTTTAGATACTGTTGGGGGGGATGACCGTTCGGGGAAAGCAGCAGTGGCCAGGTGGCACTCCGACTAGCTCTGGGGTACAGTGAGAAAGCTTAAATGTTAACAGGACCTTAGTGATAGGAGACTCGATAGTTAGGGAGATTCTGTGGTCGCAAACAGGAATCCAGGATGCTGTGTTGCTTACTGGATGCCAGGGTCCAGGATGTCTCGGAGTGGCTGCATAACGTCTTCAAGGGGGAGGGTGAGTAGCCAGAAGTCATTGTGTACATTAGCACAAATGACATAGGCAGAAATAGGGACAAGGTCCTGCAGAATGATTATAGAGAGCTAGGAAAAATGTTAAAAACCAGGACGTCAATGGTGGTAAACTCCGGATTATTTCCAGTGTGATGTGCTAGTGAGGGTAAGAACAGAAGAATATGGCAGATGACTGTATGGCTAAAGAATTGGTGCAGGGAGCAGGTATTCAGATTCCTGATTCATTGGGATCTTTTCTGGGCAGAGGTGACCTGTTCAAGGGGGACAGGATGCACATGAACTGGAAGGGGACCAATATCTTGGTGGGCAGATTTGCTAGTGGTGCAAGGGAGGGTTAAAACTAGATTGGCAGGGCAGTGGGATGCTCAACAGTAAGGGAGGCAAGTGCGAGGCTGGAAGGAGATACAACAATTAGAAAGAGCAAGTTGAAGAAACAGGTCAGGCTGGAACAGGGCAGGGAGTGAGGAATGTCTGTTGGATTAAATTGTATCTACTTCAATGCAAAATGGCTGACAGGTAATTCAGATAAACTCAGGGCATGGATAGGTACATGGGACTGGGATATTATAGCCACTACAGAAACATGGCTAAGGGAGAGACAGGACTGGCAGCTTAATGTGCCAGGGTACAGGTGTTTTAGGCGGGACAGAGGTGGAGGAAAGAGGGGAGGGGGAGTTGTATTTTTGATTAAGGGGATTACAACAATAGTCAGAGATAAAATAACTGAGGGATCATTCAGTGAGGCTTTGTGGGTGGAGCTAAGAAATAAGAAGAGGATGGTGAGTTATTGGGATTGTGCTATAGATCCCCAAATAGACAACAGGAATCAGAGGAACAAATATGCAGGGAGAATGGGAAGACCTGCAAGAGCAATAGGGTTGTCATAGTAGGGGATTTTAATTTTCCTAATACAGACTAGGACTGCCATAGTGTTAAGGGTTTAGATGGGGTGAAATTTAATAAATGTGTTCAGGAAAGTTTCCTCAAACATTATAAAGAAGGTCCTACTTGGGAAGGGGAAAAACCTGACCTACTCTTAGGAAATAGAGCAGGACGGGTGACTGACGTGACAGAGCACTTTGGGACCAGTAACCAAAGTTCTACTAATTTTTAAATAGTTAGGGAGGGGGACTAAACTGGCCCACAGATTCAAGTCCTAAACTGGGGCAAGGCAAATTTTGATGGAATTAGACAGGAGCTTGCAGGGAGTAGTTTGTTTGCAGGCAAAGGGACCTCCAGCAAGTGGGAGGCCTTTAAGAGTGTAATAGCTAGGGTTCAAGGTCTATATATTCCTGTTAGGGTGAAAGGCAAGGTTGGCAGGAGTAGGGAACTCTGGAACAAGAGATATAGAGGCTTTGACCAGAAAAAAGAAGGAGGCATGGCTCAGATACAGGCATCTGGGATCAAGGGAAGTCTTTGAGATAGATAGGGGATACAGAGTTTACTGAAGAAGGAAATCAGGAGGGTCAAAGGGGGCATGAAATAGCTTTGGCTGAGAAGGCTAGGGTGAATACAAAGAGATTCTTTAAGTATATTAAAGGAAAAAGAATATCCAGAGAGGGAATAGGACACCAAAAAGGACCAAATTGAGCCTGTATGTGAGGAACTGCAGGAGATGGATGAGGTCCTCAAGAAATATTTCTCTTCTGTGTTTACCATAGAGAAAGACATGAAGACTTGGGAACTTGGGGAAGTTAGTGTTGCTATTTTGGGGACAGTCCATATTACAGTAGAGGAGGTCAATAAATGTGGGGCTGGAAAAGCTTTGCAGGTCAGACAGCATCTGAGGAGCAGGAAAGTCAACATTTCAGGCTGGAATCTTTTTCAGGACCCTGAAGAAGGGTTCTGACCGAAATGTGTACTTTCTTGCTCCCCAGATGCTGTCTGACCTGCTGTACTTTTCCAATTCCACATTTTTTGACTCCAGTCAAAATTGTTGGGCCCATTGTTGTTTGTTTTCTCTCTCCATGATTTGGATTAGAATGCACAAGGCATGATTAGCAAGTTTGAGGATAACACTAAAATAGGCAATATTGTGGGCAGTAAGGAAGGTTATCAGAAATTGCAGCAGGGTCATGATCAGCTGGGGAAGCAGGCCGAGAAATGACAAATAGAGTTTAATATAGATAAATGTGAGGTGTGGTATTTCGGAAGGTCAAATCAAGGTAGGAGTTTCATATTGAATGGTAGGGGCTTAAGGAGTGTAGTGGAGTGGAGGGACTTTGGAGTTCAGGTGCACAATTCTCTGAAAGTGGGGTCACAGGTAGACAGGGCAGTGAGGAAGGCTTTTGGCACACTGGCCTTCATCAGTCAGAGTACTGAGTATAGAAGTTGGGAAGTTACATTGCAGTTAAAGACGATGTTGGTGAGGCTTTAGAGTATTGTGCTCAGTTTTGGTCACCTTGCTGTAAGAAGGATGTTATTAAACTGGAAAGAATGCAGCAGAAATTTACAAGAATGTTGCCAGGAGTCAAGGGACTGAGTTATGGGGAGAGGTTGGACAAGCTAGGACTTTTTTCTTTAGAGCACAGGAGAGTGAGGGGGGTGGTTTTAGAAGTGTATAAGATCATGAGAGGCATGGTTAGGGTGATTGCACTCAGCCTTTTTCCCAGGGTTGGGGAATCAAGGACTCGAGGGCAACAGTTTAAGGTAAGAGGGGAAAGAATACATGGAAACCTGAGGGGCAACTTTTTTACACAGAGTGTGGTATGCATGTAGAATGAGCTGCCACTGAATGTAGTTGAGGTGGGTACATTAACAACATTTAAAAGGCATTTGGATAAATACATGGATAGGAAAGGTTTAGAAGGATATGGGCCAAGTGCAGGGAAATGGGGTGAGCATGGGAAAACATTTTGGTCGGCATTGTCCAGCTTTGGCCCAAGGGTCTATCTCCTTGGTGTAGGACTCTATGACTCTATGACTGTATTACAGAAATCACACAGTAATTCTAGGGGAAATAAATTGGAGAAACTTGTTTCTGCACGCTCCCTGCAGAGACAATTAATATAAGTTCTACGAGACGATAGCAACTGAAAGGCATGTTACCAAATAGATATTCATAACAAAAAAACTTAATTGATTGTAACAAATATATATATAGTATGCATGACACCAGTAACAATGAAAGTTTATTATGATAATCACTGCAGTCTGAATTATCTCAAGTATCATTTTGAAACATGTATAATTGGTGGGTCACATAAGCAACTATAGTAACTGAAAAAAAAACAGTGCATACCCAAACTGATCGCTTCATTTAGTTATTTCCTCTGGTTGCTGAAAAGTGTCTTTGAAAAAGGAAATTATTTGATTGGTTAACTTTGCACCATTTGCCAATTGCTGATTTGTAGTTTTTCCAACCTATTTAATGAACAGAAGTGGTTTTGATTGCTTTGCATTTAATCAATTGGAAATTTCAGCCACTCAATATAATTAACTTGACAAATTGTTGTTACTACAGCTCAGAATTAATTTTTTATTCTACATTCACTTTGATAGTGAACTTAAACCTCCAAGATATAACAACAAGCAGGATAGAGAGGGTGGATACCTGCCTCATCAGCCTGGACCAGGAGGAAGACTTTGACAGGATATCACACACCTACATGAGGAATGTGCTCTCTAAAATGCACTTTGGGGAGGGAATCCACATTTGGATCCGACTGGTCTACTCTAATATCATTAGTGTAGTCTCAATCGACAGGCAAGAATCATAAAGCTTCCCAATCAGATCTGGAGCCAGGCAGGGCTACCCTCTCTCTGCTGTCTTGCTTGTGTGTTGTATAGAATCTTTTGCCAAGTCCACCAGGAAGGATGGTTTTTGGCCAGGTTTGTCCCTTGTAGTTCTGTAACGCAGTACTCTGTGCTCTATAGGCTGTTCCTTGGGACACAGACCAAAACAAACATCAACTGCACGTGGGGGACCATCAACTTGGTGAAAGACAATCTTTGACCTGCCTGAAACTTGCTGGTCTTCCAGTTCAAAGAGTTGATCTCAACCGAGTATTGCAGACTGGCACATTTCAAGATCCAGGATTATGTGCTGAGGGACATCTGAAAGTCTGAGGCAGTTGCCATCAAGGTGCGGTGGGGAAGGAACACCATCTAAGGTCTTTCTGGCAAAGTATAATAAAGGTCCATTCAGTTGTCAGACCCCTTTGTTCCCTCAAAATGAACATAAACAGTTACCTGTGTAAGTAGAAAATGCCTTTCTTTGGCAACTGCTGGAAAGCTCTCAGGGATGTCAAATTCCAGTGTGTCGCTTGACTTTTTTCTCTCTGCAAAGACTGAAGATCTCTGTGAAGAGCTGATTTAGGACCTTTTGCATGACTGTATGGATGATTTTTATGTGAATAAATCATATCTTTGTAATTTAAAAATTGCGTTAGATTCAAAACTGATCATTTTAGGATAGTCTGCAAAAATTGTATAGTTATATGTTTTAGTTCATTATTCCACAAAATACTAATAGACTTCCTTTTGGTTTCGATGTCACATGTGCAGTTCTGTATTTATTCATACACCTGTTGAAATCTGACATACGCATGAACCAATCCAACACCATTAAGAGTCTTCAAATATGTTGCTGGAATCCATGGTCACCTGTAGAGTGTCTGCTTTTCAGCATGGGATGTCCCATTAACCCACATGCAGAGAACTTAAATGCAGACTGACAAAGTCAGCACATAGCAATCCAATGTGTGTGTGTGCATGGTTTGAGCTAAAAATGGTATTTCCTTTTGGTGCTACCCTACCTTTGTAAGAAGACTCTATTTATAATGTACATTAATGACTTAAATGAAAGGAATTAAGTACAAAATATTCACATTTGCTGATAATACATATCGAGTTGGGAACACATACTATGAGGAGGATGATGAGAAACTGAAATGATATACAGGCCAGTTAAGACATTGTCAAGAACTGGAGTATAATGTAGAGAAGTTTAAAATGATCCCTTTTCGTTGAAAAGACCTGAGCTCACTGCAATTTAGTTTTAGTTCATGGATTAAATGGATGCCAAATGGGCCTCCCACATCCTCAGAAAGATCACCCAGCAAAATGTGTTGCGTTTACAACAAGCATCCTGAGATGGAGGGGGAATGGTATCCCTGAAAGACAGGCATTCTGTGTCCAGTTATGGAGCCTGGCATTGGACAGGGTTGATGGCAGCTGAAAACCAACGTCTGCCCTTGTCTCCCACCTCCTCCCACTAAACCTCATTCTGTTAATCACCATCTCACCTTCGCCCACCTCTGCTCTGAGTCCTTCCACATTCCTGAGTCTTGGGTGGTTGCAGAGTCTCAAGTAGCCACTGCTCCAACTGGCATTGCCAGAGATGAATAGTCTGCAAATCTCAGCATGTAGGATATCTGCAGTCAGGACCTTAATAACCAGGAAGGCCTGATGGTGGTCAAAGAAGCATTTGATTCTGTTGGCTCCTCAACGATGGAACTGATTTTGTTACTTGCCAGCTTACTGGATACTGGTGGGATGGTCGGTAGGGACAAGGAGAACGCTATCACTCTTGCAGGAGGGAAGAGAAAGGGTGAGGATGGAAGTGCGGGAGATGGATTGGACCCGGTAGAGGGCCCTGTCAACAATGCTGATGGGGAATCCTCAGTTGAGGAAGAAGGTGGAGTTTTTGGAGGCTACCTTGTTGAAGTTGACCTCATCTGAACCTATGCAACGGAAAGGATCTCCGCATCTCTGCCCTCACCCCTTCTCTTCCTTCCCGCGACAGTGATAAGGTTCCCCTTGTCCTTACCTATCATCCCACAGCATCCACATCCAGAAGATCATCAGACGCCATCTCTGCCACCTCCAGCAAGAGGCCACCACCAGAAACACATTACCCTACCCCCCCCTTGTCCACCTTCCACAGGGACCATTCCCTGCGGGACACCCTGGTCCACTCTTCCTTCACTCCCAACATCCCCTACAGCCCGATGGAACCTTCCACTGCAACCGGCAAAGGTGCAACAACTGCCCATTTACCTCCTTCCTCCCCAGTATCCAAGGACCCAAACATACCTTCCAGGTGAAGCAACACTTCACTTGCACTTCCCAGAATCTAGTCCAATGCATTTGCTGCTCGCAATGTGGTCTCCTCTACATTGGGGAAATGAGGCATAGACTGGGTTTGCAGAACATCTACATTCTGCTCACAAAAAAGACCCTGAGCTACCTGTTGCCTGCCACTTTAACCCACCACCCTGTTGCCTGGCCAACATCTCTGTCTCTAGCTTGCTGCAGTGTTTCAGTGAAGCTCAATGCAAGCTGGAAGAACAACACCTCATTTTCCGCTTAGGGATCCTGCAGCCCTCCGGACTCAATATTGAGTTTAATAATTTTAGGGCTTAAACTCTCCCATGTCGCAGCCCCCTACCCCACACACCAGGCCTTGTTACCACATAGCCTGCCATTACGCACCACCCGTTGTCACTAATAGTCCCCATTAACAGCTATTCACCCTCCCAGCCTGATCATTACCAACTCCTTTGTCTATCCATCTGCTCTTTTGTCTCTTCGGGCTCTATCCTATTGTTCACTCCCTACCCCATCCCCCACTGCCCCTATTTTCGCACGTAAACCAACATCTTCCTAGCTACCATCAGTTCTAAGGAAGGATCACCGGACCCGAAATGTTAACTCAGATTTTCTCTTCACAGATGCTGCCAGACCTGCTGAGCTTTTCCAGCAACTTCTGTTTTTGTTCCTGATTTACAGCATCCACAGTTCTTATGGTTTTTACATTCTAGAAGGAGGTGTGTGACAGTGTCTAACACCCCATAGCCTTTAAGAGGGCAGCGAGCGGTATTGCACAGCGATGTAGCATGCGTGAAGGTTCTAACGGGCCCCTTTCACCACCATCATCTTGGAGCTTGTTGGAAAGTGTTAGCGTTGAGACATTCTGCCAAATGACTTTGACAGTCTGCTCAAGGAACCACATGACAGGATCCAGTGTCTCCTTTTCCTGCACGGTCTCACTGACGTTATGCGCTGACTATTTCCTGTTGGACTTGTGGTTAAAAGGCATGTCTTTGCAGATTTCTCCACGAGGCACAGTTGATCTGAAGGTTCCAACTACTTGGAGTGCTCTGCAGCAGTGAAGCCAGACCCATCTCTTGCAGCAATAAGGAAGGTAGAACCTCAGTATGTCATGGTACTTGGTGTTTGTGTACTAAGGGTCTATGCACAGCTTGATGCAGCCATATAGAAAGGTGGCTATCGGAATGAGGGTGGCATTGAATATGTTCTTTACCACTTTATTCAGAGCTTTGTACATGATATTGCTTTGGACATGTTCTATTTTTGACTTCCAGATGAAGTGGATGTTGGTGCAGTTGGCTGCAGTGCACAGGTTCAGGGAATAAGCCCTGCATGATATGCAGCAACACTAACAATAATCTCACTTGATGACCAGGTCTTTACCCACAATGGAGAGGGAGCAGTTCGCCCAAATGCACAGATTCTGCCTCACTTTGGTGATATACTCCTCCCAGGTTTCTGCACACAACCTGGCCCTGGCCCCTCCGAACCATGTTCCCAGCACCTTCAGGCAATCAGGCCTGATGGTAAAGAGGATAAAGGGCTGGTCAACCCAGTTCCCGAAGATCATGGCCTCTCTCTTGCCTCGATTTACCTTGGCTCCTGAAGCCAGTTAGAACTGGCCGTAGATACTCATGAGTCTGTCCACTTACAGTGAATCTAAGTAGTAAATGGTGACATCATACATGTACAGGGAAGCTATGACCTGCAGGCCTCCGTTGCCTGGAATAGTTACCCCTCTCAAGTTTGCATCCTTCCTTGAACCTGTTGTCTGTTTTTGATATTCAAAGCGTGCTTTAGGTTCTCTGTCTGCTTCCAATTACTCTTTAGCAGCAGCAATTCAATGGATGTTTTCCAGCATCTGCAGTCTGAGTATTCCTTCCTCCAATGTTGCCATTGCAATATTAATGAAGGGGGAGCTTGGTACCACAAATATTACCATTGTGAGTCACAATCCACAGAGCTTCAGAACATCTGGATGCGCTGATGCATGTCACAGTGCCACAGTGATGATCTCAGAAGAGTAAACAATGGAATGTATAGTTGGGTGAGAGGCTTCACTTTTCAGGGAAGACTCCACTGCTTATCAGCCAGGGTTTTATTAAGACCATATTGAGATGTCTGGATGTATATAGGAAAGATTCATCCTCAGCAGGCCTAATTGGTAGAAAATTTGACAAGAGAATAGGATAGGCACTGGAGTTGCTGTTTGCAACAAGACATTGTTGAGTTCCTTACTGGGCCCTGCTGATGGTGACTGACATAAGCACTCGTGGATGCTGTAGGCTGAATAAAGGTTCAAGCCTATGAAGGTTTCAAGCCAAGAAGAAGGTTAAGGACTAGACAGGCTGTGGGAGGGATTTCAGAGAATGGAATGCTTAAAGAGAGAAGTGAAGGCAGGATTAATAATGGAAGGGACTTTGGGGTGGGTCTGTTAAAGATAAAAGAAATTCAACAGTTGGAGATTGGGAGATATTGAAATTGAGGTAATAGGCTTGGCTCTGGAGCAGCAAACAAAATGTGATCACAAATACACACAAGAAAAACTCAAGTTATACAGGCCTGGTCGCCATATGTCACAAGTTGTCAGATGACCTTTGCACCTCACAGCTGATGTGTTATTTGTAAATTTGGCTTGAAATTATTAAAGCGTAGGTATAATTTTTTCCAGCCCCATAACATCTACCTTCTTAACTGGAACTGTTCACTTTTTTCATTAAAACTTAGTTTGTAAATACACCCACTACATCTAAAAGGTATCAGAGATAAAAGGTACTGCAGATGCTGGAGAATCCGAGATAACAAGGTGTGGGGCTGGA
>JAHRHZ010000013.1:12704966-12910088 GCA_024137785.1 Ginglymostoma cirratum | reverse complement strand
AGGCCCGAAACGTCAAGTTTTCCTGCTCCTCTGATGCTGCTTGGCCTGCTGTGTTCATCCAGCCCCACACCTTGTTACATCTAAAAGGTACTTCAGATTACCAGGTACAATGTATGGTAATGCTCTTGTTGAGATACAATAAATGTTGCCTTGATAAAGAAGGAACTAACACCAACTCAATGTATTTGAACAGAACCCCAATTTTGTTTTATTTATAAAACACAGTTGAACGACACACCCTGGATTTCCTCAAGGTTCAAACGACAGCAATCTCAAAGAACCGATTTAAATGACGGAACTGACGAAAGATTCGGAACTATAAAGGAGAATCTATTAATTAAAAATGGTTTCGTTATATCCCCTTGCCATTTATCATTTTAAAAAAGTTGTGAAATTGAGCAACTTTTCTCAATTGGCAAGCATTGGTTTTTACAACACTGGAAGTGGTATTGTGAGTTGAAGATTTTTTGTATATCAGCACAGTGTGCCTCTAAATGCATCATATCGCAAATACCCATCTTTTTTCGAGAACGGAAACGCCCGCACCCAGTTACTGCCCTCACATCTGTACAGACACTGGTTCTGAAATATGTCTTAAGTCTCACACAGGCCCCTGATTTGCTCATCTAGAAGAAATGCGTGGTTTTAAATTACAAACTAATGACACCTATGGGGGTTGGAACTAGGGCTTGGTCCGAGATTTACCAACAATGTAAAATTTCCAAAGCTGAGAAATCATCTAGTTGTTAAATATTTTTGCGCCCTTTATTTGACCCAATAAGCCATCAGAATCGATTGCTCTTACCTGACGTGCAAGACAGGCAGCTCCGTGAAATGTACCTTTCAGACTTTAACATAGTGCACGCATTTCTCAAGCACTGATAAAGTGTGCTGGTGTGAATTATAGCTGTTACTGATAAACGTCATGTTAGTCAAAACGAAATTAATCCGCAGTTAGTATTTGGTATGATGCACTTACAACATATTGCGATTTGCTAAAACTAAGTTAAGCTGCAATTAGTATTTGATACGATGTCTTTGCTACATATGGTGACTTGCTATTTGTATTATAATATTTGCTTGAAAATTACAAAGTGCAATCGGGCTTTTAAACCGTATTTGCACAGCAATGGTATAATTCCTTCTACTGTTGATAATTGACAATTTATTGTCCGCCAAAGAGGGAATTGTTAAGTTAATAGTTTATCCATATTCTTAACAGATAACTTTTTAAAAACAAGTACAATACCTTACATGATGACAGAAACGGACAAAATTATCCTGAAATACTGTTTCTCAATATTGAATAGGCATCATTAACTACTCGAGTTACCCTAACGAGGTGCATTTAGTTAATTCCTACCTAAATTATTGACAATAATTATTCTTGTTGATGAAGGCAAAGTAGGTTTGAAAAAAATTGACAGATTCCGAGCGGATTTTAATACCACTAGTTCTGTCTGCCTGTAGCCTATGTTTAATAACAGTCGTTTGCTATATGAAATCTCTTTGTATAATTTCCTACCCAAACGCAGTCTCTCCAGCAATAATAACGTTTCTTTGCGGCTGTTGTTGACTGGGCTCAGTCTGCCCTGGCACCAGGTCGGACTCTCCCATAGGACACTAATTAGACGCACTAATTGGACAGCAATACATCAATGTCACATTTTGACGGGCACTTTCAGAATCTCCACAACACAGTTGAATGCGCTTTCTTTTAAAAAAATGTTAACAAAGCATTCTGTTTCACGCGTAAAATGTGCGCAGATATGTATATATATTCTCTGATATCTTTAGTTTTTACTACGCAGTAAGATTACTCACACGATTGCAGACTCGTACAAAACTACAATATTTGCACTAAAAATCATAAATTCAAGCAGAGTTACTATATTTTGTACACTTGAATATTCTGGTCGAGACTGTACGTTATTGAATGTTTTCAAACGATTTCTAAAATAACTCCTTTTCGATCATACGAAAATAAATGAAGTGTTGGAATTCTACACCGTCAGAGTACTTTATTCGGTCTGTTACGCTGGCATTACATGATATACCTTGGCGGGTTAGGTGTGGATATGGATAGAGCCAGTCGGGAAAGCAATATAAGTAGCTTGCTAAAAAAAACCAATAATGTTTGAGTTGCAACAAATAAACTACGCTGCTACAACGAGACAGAAAATACGAATTATTTATGTATGTGCTTGTATGGAACAGTCGCACACTGGGTTACATGTATGCTCAAAATGATGGATTTTGCTACAAAACAAGAGAATAATTAAGATAGGTTGTTATTGAAATTCATTTCTCTTAATAAAGTTGCAGCTCATATATTTAAACTGGGTTTATTCTAATAGTGTGGCTTTGATATGTGTTAATACTCATTTTCTTTTGTGACATTTCATTTTATAAAAATGTCATTAAGGAAAAAGCTAAAGATAATATTTAACACTTACGTTTCTGGAGTTGACTGAGCACCGTATTATATATAAATTCTGAGAAGTTCACGCAAGCCTATCACTTGTTCAGATATTTGTTTATACGCTTGTAAACCTGGGATTAGATGTGGTTCTAATATTTGGAAATGCATTGTCAACTCTACCCGGAGCAGAGCTCTGACATAGGTCGGCAGATAAAGCGCTGTATCTATAAATATTTATGATAAACACATAGCCTCGCACGTTTACAAGATGGTGCCATTGATTGAATTTGTGACCCGCGATTCCAAATGATTTTTGGAAGGCTATTTAAACAGATGAACGCGTAAATTGTCTAGCTTGTATCTGAATTAATATCTCATTCATCATCATTATCATCTGATCGGGCCATTTAAGCTCTTCGCCCTGCTGTAACGAACTAAACCTACATTAATACAACATAATTTGGGGTAGGGGCGATTTCAGTCGTTTCAGTTCAGCATGTAGATGCCTAATTGTTGCACTTTTTCATAACACATCCTTTTGTTTTGTCACGGGTGCTCTTGTGTCAATTCCTGTTTTATCTGAGAGCCTGTAAACATGGATTGAGTTTGATCTGTCCAAGGTGACTGACATACGGGGAGTAGGAGGCACTCCAGCGTCTGAGCACAAGGACCAAAACGAACTTTGAAGCAGCAACAGGAAAGCCGTTGCTGGAATCCCGTTTTGAGGGATTATTCCGATTTCTTCAGTGGTAGCACATGACAGTGGCGTTAAAGCGATGGATTCATGCAGTCAAACTGTATTGCTAGCAATCAAAATTCCTTCATCAATACTTTACATGCGTTTCTTTCATCAGTAAACACACATGTACAAGCATATGTCCATATATTCCTGTATTTGCACACACGCATGAAGAACAAATTTGAACGGATACAGTGAATAGGCAGACAGCTGCGAAACAGTTGAAAACTGTTCTCGGCCCCAGCCCGCATTTGTGTGAGTTTAGTGTTTATGGAATGTTCTTCATTGCCTCGTAATAAGGAACAAGTTTGGAAGAATGATCTTCACCTGACATATAAACTGGTCTGTCCGGGCAACAGATACTGTATGATCTGCTGAAACGTTTATTTTTCAAGAATATCATTTTTTGACTACGAAGCAACTATTCACTTTAAATGAATAGAGACGCTCTATAAGACAATCGGTTGGTAATTTTCCACATACTTGGCATTTGATAGACTCCTGTACGACTCGACAGATGTGATTTCACTTGGCGTAGTACGCTGCTTTAATAGCAAAAAAAAATTGATGGGTCATAAACGAGTATATACAGTCACATAGACAAGAAAATAGCTCGAGTGGAAACCTCATTTTGAGCTTGCTCTGCATATGCCATTAAAGTAAAACAACGTGGGTAGTTGTCATCTAAACTTTCCTATTTCGGTTTTATCTGTGAAACAAGGATTGGGAATTTACATTTCGCTAGTGATTTAAATCTTTCTCGTACTACCCACTTGCTTAAATGGAACATTATCCTAAGCATATGCGTCGTAATCAACTTGGTCACACTTACAAGAACACACGTTAATAAGGCAATCAATCAAAGCAAAACAATCAGGGCTTCTGTTTGAGCAGCAATTGGCGGCTGGAACCAGGACCCGGCCATGACATACGATGATCGGGATGTTCGGAATCAACGCTGGATACAATTTCGAATGCAAGATTATGTTGTTCTTCCAGTGAAGCTTCCATTTACACAAAGACTGGTTCAATTACCCAGAAAATACAGTCAATTAAAGAATGTTCATTGGACAGGAGGCTGAGCCATCGATTTTTGAATTCCAGCATCACTTGCAGACATCTAATTTTGCTGTGCCTATTAGCTGTTAACTCAAAGAAAATATGGCTCATAATACAGGAATAGCAGAGCCATTGACCTGTCAACAACAATTTCAAAGCCATGATCAAAATCTATAGCTTTACAAAATAATTTCTGCTTCACTGAAGACTGCCCGACCTAGTAAGCAAAGGAGTGAGTGGCGTAACTGTTGTTTCCTTCCCATAAGTACTTCTCTCTTTTATACATCCTTATTTTCCGTCATTTATTTGCAGAGAAGCTGGAAAACAATAAAACAGGCAATCGAGGCCAACGTCAATGGAACAAGTTTCGAATAAGCTATAAACAATTGATGTACAATGCTAAAAGTTACTGAAAGATACTGTGGAACTACAATGAATCGAAATGGTTTATTTGTTTTCCTGGTCACATATTAAACACATACATAGGGAAAGGGGGATTGAAAAAAATGGAAGAAAAATCATGTGATTAGAAATGCTTAACTCATGTTTAATTTTTTAACAGAATAGTTGCAATTCTTTTTAACTACATATAGATTAAGAAATCAACGGAATTAAAAACAACGCTCTTAAAATTGCACACTTTAACTTGTCACATTAATAGTATAAATAACCTGGCATTTGCCCAGATGCGATAATTATACCAATGGGCACTTCAATTTGAATGATTAGTAAAAAGAAAAGAAACTTGCATGGCCTACAAAATTAGGCCGATATTTCCTTTTGCTCCCATCTGTGATCTCTAACTATACACAATTGACCATTTTGTGAAAATGGTTTGAATATAAATTGCTCCTTATTTTAGGGGGATGTATATCTCTTTATAGGCGCAGTTTAGCAGTGACAAGCAACAATGACTTACAGGTTGAGCTGTTAAATCTGTCATAAATTAAGACCAATCAGGTGTAGGCCAGATTGCTGTGAAATTAACAATTCATATAATGAGGAATAATTGCACAAACAATGTCTTGAAATCGGATGTATTATATGCATATTCTAAAAGGAAAGCTGCTGGGTATGGAATTTGGTGTATTTTGAACAGTTACGAACTACTTTTCAATTGGTTTACTAAAGGCTTCGTTAATACAGTAAAAGCTTAATCAAACACAATGCAATGCTAAACGAACGCCAAGTTGCTTATTTTTTAAACATGCCCTTTTATTCTGAATGTGCAATCTAAATGATCAGTCATGACGAAAAATATACCATAATAACCTATAATTTTACTTTAGTTTTCTAATTTTGTTCACTTTACCATGTGCGGAAACGCAGAGCAAGGGGCTCTAGAGAAAACTGATTAAGCCCATTCAGAGCCTAGGATAAAGCAAACACAGAAACAATATTCCTTGCAATCCTTTATTTTCAAATTCCAGAGCGTATTAGCCTTGGCAAGTTTCAGCTTTGAAAATTTGAAGACAACCGCATGTGAACAAATGCATTAATCGGTTTACTTTACATGATACTTATTCGCCCAATGGACGTCTCCATACAATGACTTCAATGTCGCCTTGTATTTCCAGAACTGTACAGACTTCCCTGCCCTCGAGAGATTCGGCGACTTTCACCGACGCAAACCAATCAACGAATTTTTAAATGCCAGCTACTATAGCAAAAAAAAACCCGCCTAGTTTTCAGTCTCCAAACATGATACTGAGGTGGAGTTGCTCAGTTCCCCATCACATAATCCCATCCCATTGTGGGTTGTTAACGTTTGACACCAAATTTCTATGATGAGGATATTATCATACAATTACTATTAAAACCCCAACAACGCACGTACACGACTAGAATACTCTCATCAGCATAGGACACATTTGGCAGATAACGAAGGAAGGAATTCTTATAATCCACTCTATGGGTTAGAAGTGTGAGATGGAGTCCTGCAGATATGCAACGGAGATTTTGAAACAAGGTCTAGACATCCAGAAAGCCGTCATTTCCACTAGTGTCCAAACCCTTCTCTCCAGAGAAAGAGACGTGTGCACATTTGTTTTTTTTTATAAAGCATGCTGAAGGATGTTGCCTTATCTCGTTAAAGGGACTTCTTCCCTCTGGTCCAGGGATACCGCAGCAGCCTTGCTCAACACGGAAGGTGTGAAGGTGAGGAACGTGTCAGTTCTCGTAGTTGACGCACATGTGAAGTCTGTCCCTGCAGCTCTTTGGACCACCCCGTTCGACTGACTGCTGTGGCACGTTAGGCATGAGCAAGGGCTGCTGCCGGCGCTGCCAATCCCATGGTTAGCGGTCGAAGGGTATAGGGACGGGTGCCTGAATGCACACAGCAACTCGGGACGCGGGTAGGGGTGGGAAAGAACTCTGAAGGTGTCCAGGGGTCTCAGAGGGGTGCTGAAGGGGCTGCTTGCTGATGCAGATGCTGCAGACATACCCATGTGAGGATAGTAGTGAAGAGGTACATGGGATGGGAAGGGATAGGGCAGGTTGCCAGTGGCCGCAGCGTGGCTCATCATGTATGTATAGAAAGTAGGATCGGCCGGATGAGGCCAGGTCATAGCAAGACGCTGCCTCTTGTCCTTCATTCTGCGATTTTGGAACCACACCTTAAAAGCAGAAAAAAAACAGGATTATGTTACTTGCAGAAGGCATTGGACTTGGGCTGCAAAATATGCCACGTTTTCTGTCGTCACGATATATCCCCCAATTTGATGACGTTGAGGGAGAATGACATTTATCTTCCAGCATCTTCAACTGCAAATTAATTTTGAGAATCAAAGCGGGGTTGTGCCCTTGGGGAAGGAGAAGTTTGTAATTTCAGGTTGAACAAGGCTACTTATCGCAAGCGAAGTGAGCACAACGGGATCGCTCAGAGATCTTTTCGCTGTGATACTGGGCCCTTCAGCTTTGACAATTTATAGTCTAGCTTTCACTAGGCTACTTTTTCTTTGGCACGATGATATTTTATTTTGTCGATTTTCAATCGGTTTGTAACTGCTGTACAAAACCCAAAGCAAATACTGCAACAAAAGTAGGACAAGTACGTGAAAATCAATCCACATCTTTTGTCAATGGTTCATACAATGCACATGATACATCTAAACTCATATAGATACCTAAATATACGTGCTGAGAAACCTCGAGTGACCTGACTCACATTGACGTTAACCCATTCAGAGCTGGTGGGTTACATTTTACCCACAGGACTGCAATTCCCCAATACTCACCATTTGCGAGGGTATGCCGCTCATGGTAAGCGCTAGCAAAGACTGTTTTTGGTAGCATTATTTCTTGAAATGAAAAGTGCACCGAACAGCAGGAAGAAAATAACATCCACGAAACAAAATGCTATTCCAATAGCTCACAAAGATGAAAATGTGACGTCCTGTCCTCACTCACAATATTTAGAGTCACCTGTGTTCAGTCATCTCATAAACGTTGCATCAATGCAACAGATTAAACTAAATTGATTTAGATTTACTATAATGTCACCCCCACCCCCCTCCCCCCTCGGAATGCCAGGAACCGGGATTTGAATGCAAACATTGCTCACTCAGCATTTATAATGAACATTCTTTCGTTTCATTATATGAATATATTTTGTGTTCAGGGTTTCGTTTTGCCCTAACTAATGCCCGGTATTTCAGTAAGATGCATAAACTATTTATTTTCATCAGGGGTACCAAACATAAGATCATTTTCTTTGTCGATCATTTAGCTTGCTGCTGATAATGTGATTAAACACAGGGCTATACTCTTCTATTTTCCTCCTTTACTGCCTTTTGTGGATAACATCGTTTCCAGCAAATGCAAAATGCATTCACTTCTCGTGTATCTTCAGATCTTATTGTTTACGATTAGTATCAGCACAGCCTACTCCGTCTCCTGTTCACCTTGATAGTGGTTTCTGGTAAATTTAACGCCGCTGCTAACTCGCATCTCCTGGGCCTGGAAACGTAGTTTTCCCGGTAGAATTCCTTTTCCAGCCTGGCGATCTGCTCTCTGGTGAAAGCGGTTCGGTACCGGCGCATCTGGTCAGCTCCACCGCCGCCTATCAGGCTCTGAGAACCTGTCACTTTGGGAAGCTCTGCCCCACCGTTAGTGCTCATCTGATCGGAGGGCTGTCCTGAAATCAGAATCACATCTAAAAGTGTTACCAAGTGAGGCACTAAATGCAACAATGTAAATTCAGTGAAGAAGAGGAAAATCGTTACTCAGACACCTATCTCCTTCCGTGATTCCACATTTTGTTTTGTTCATTTTAGCCCTCCCAACACTCTAAATGTATTGAATTTGATTTATGCCTCAAAATTCAAAAAAATTCATTAAGTTGCGGACAGTCAAAAATTAAAGTTTAAGAATATTTGTTTAATGTCGTCAATCTATGTATCCATCATACCTGGGCACTGTGTAACAGATAAGACACCCTTTGTGCCTCGATTGGCCTTTTTTTGGCTGGATTTACTGAAGAAACAGGCACCTTCCCTAAACAACCTTCTCTTGGATATTTAGTGGTACAAGCTGGCCACACAAAGTGTGGTAGAAATTCCTGAGCTCATTTGAAATGGACTCCCCCTTTTCTCAGCTTTTTTCTCTCTCTCTGCAGTCTCCTCCAGGCTTGAATATGACTATTCAGTGCATGCCGGCTGCTGACTAACTGAGATGCTTTCATATGCGCCGGCTCTTATTGAATCTCATCCAGAGATACCTATTTCCGAGCTGGCGCCAACAAGACCCTACGAAAGTGACAATCTGAAACCTTCAAGGTGTTAACTCCTCAGAACCTGGGACTCAGTAATCACTTTACGGTCTTTAAACAAGTTTCCGAAATCCATCAAGAAACCAAATAAAAATCGGAACTAGTTTCTTGGTCCATTTTCTTGAATCACTTGATTACACGTTTTGCAGTTTAAACAAAAATATATATTACATCAAAACTCCGTTTTGACGGGTTTTAATTGCGAAAATGCAAATCATGGAATCGCCCAATTAAATAACACGTAAAATTTATTTCTACAATATAAACTGAAAGATATTAATTTATACTTCGATAAACTACATTTAAACATTTATCACGAAAGGCAGTAAGATCTAATTTGTCTAAGAGATAAATTCAGCAATCGTTACTCAAAGAACAACTTTAACATGAACTCCAGGGTGTAAAGTAAATGGTATTGCAATCGAAATTGATAAGTACCTTTGTTTCCGTGGTAATCTTGATTTCCCGACACACAGTCTGGAGTGCAACTGACATCTATCTCATCATAATAATCTGACTCCGTTTCCGGACTGTTCTGGACAGAGAGACATTTGCTTTTCGCCGAGCAGCCATCTGATGATGACTTATCCGGGACAAGGAGCCTTGAAGCCGGTCTCATCCGAGTGTTACCAGCGGTCTCCTCGTCTCCACTCTCCAGTGTCACAGGCGCTGACCCAGGGCTCAAGCAATTCCTCGGAATCACGTTTTCATGGGACTCGATGACTGGGCTCCCAGCTGGTTCTGACAAATTCGACACTCTCCTGCCAACAAGATTACCATGCTGACCCCGCTCCATCAACAGCAGCATCTCTTTTCTTGATTCCATTGTGTGAAGTTCGGAGACCAGAGCCAGCAGAGGAACTCAAAGCAAGAGGACACAGTTCAAGGGAACACAGTTGGGGGGGTGGGGAAGGAGGGGGTTTGGGCTCGGGGGGAGGAGGTAAAAAAGCTAGATGTAATTGACCTTCTGATGTGAGCACTGCTCTCGGAAGCACTGAGGGTCTGGGAAGGATCACCATTGCCTGCTCTTTCTAATCTGTCATTCTGATGTTGTCATCGTCATTACAGTGCCCGGGTGACGCCAACAAACTGATTGTCAGCGGTTTACAAGGAGATAACGCCTGCCACCGTGAAGATGAAAGGAGCTTCAGCTTGTCGCTGCTGTATACACGTAAGTAAGCCAGAGAGAGAGGGAGAAAGAGGAAGTGCGAAACGCAGTGAACAACTCCCACAAATCAGACAGTCCACAACATTACAGCATCTCAGGGGAGATGGAGACCAGGACATCGGCAACTTTTCTTTGCAATTCTATTGTATTGTGCATATCCAATCGATGCGCGCAATTATTTAACTTTATAAGCCGAATCATTCAAAATGTTGATTAATTCTGCTGTCATCGTCTTCCTTATGCTTCTGTAAAGCACTTTGGAACCTCTTTCTACGTTAAAGGAGACATGGGTGCGTGTTATTATTGTACATGCTATTTAATACATTCGTTAAAACATGAATGCAAATAATGAAAGTATCTTTACATTTTTCACACCGGCAGGAGTATTTATGCAGTATGCTTCCCATGAAGGTTTTGAATGCAGCTTCGAGAACAGTTTTTCCTCTTTCTCATGCACATCATAATACCATTCATGGAAGACGAATAGATGCAATTAAGAGTAACGGTAGACCTTCAGATATGCTGCTTGTTATTCCTCGCGAGCATGTATTCCCTCAGTTTATTGTAATTGATACACAAACACAGACGCTGTAGGAACCATTGCAATGTTGTTTAATGGAATGAAAATCATCAGAAATTCGAAGTTTGTTTAAGGGCTGTTCACTTTTTAAAAATTTTAAATACACTTTCAAATTCACCTTTTGTAATTCATCGGGTTATCTTAATATTCACTGAATTGTTTGAATGGTAATGTGGTTTCAGTTTTCTGACGGGAGCTTTCCCTCTGCAGCTTGCGTACCTTTAATGGTCTCACTAGTTTTCTCAGATATTTCGCGTAATTGGCATTTTTGTTCACGGGAGAGAAGAAATTATGGTGCCGTCTCAAGCCTACTGTTTCCGTTCTTTTTCAGCCAGTGGTTTATATATGTGATAACGTTAGTGTAATGCTTCCTCTATTACCAAATAAACCGCTCTGTCGCATAATTTACATCATTTCTGTTTTAGGACACACGTTTACCTGATGTTGCTTCCTGTACAGATTAAATTTGGTAAATGAAGAGCAAATGAGGAGACCAAGCTTTTAGATATGAATATACTGACCTAAAATATTAAGTCATTTGAATGAATTAGTCTAAACAATTTCAACTGGAAGCGCTCGAAATCAGAATACGGGCATTATTGTTAGTCAAAATTGTTTGGATCGGTAGGTAGCACTCTGTATGCATCATGTGTGTGGAAGGGGAACGTGTTAAAATAGTACAATACTTGTTGGAGGTTAAAGAACAGAACACGATTCCAAGACAGGTCACTGCGGGCCAATTGACGTATGTACGCCATCTAAAGGGGGTAGTGTAGAAACGTCAATCAAAGCGCGGGGCAGCAAAATGCCAACAGGCTTTTTTTTTAAGGAATATCACTTCAACGAATGATAAACTGGTTTATTATCACGGAAAGAAATGAATTCTGTAATCATATGCCCTTGGATCGCTGAATAACACTAAAACACAAGTACAAGTCAGCAGTTAAAAAGTGTTCATATGATTTTAAATCCTTCAGGCAAAGCAATTTGAGCATCTTTTAAAACGTCCTCCTCGAAATTTGGATTTCATGGTCGGGCTCGCATTTATTAATTGCCTTGGGGAAGTAAGTAGGGAACTGCCGTTTGAACTATTCCAGTCCCGTTTCGAGGTGGTGGTTGGGAGAGTTCTAGCATTTCAAGCAAAGTGAAGGAACATTAATACAGTTCGAAGACATGATGATCGTGTATAGCATGGAGGAAGAATTTGCATGTGGCTGTATTCCCATGCAGCCCCTGCTCTCATCCTTCTAGCTAATGGAAGTTACGGGTTTGGCAAGTTGTTCCATTGCACCTTGCAGCTGGTAGACACTGCTTCCAACTGTACATTGATGGCGGAGTGGATGCTGAATGTGGTGGATATGGTTTCAATTATTAGTTCTGCATGGTGCTGAGTGCTGTTGGAGTTACAGTCATCCAGCCAAGTGAAGAGTACTCATCACACTTTGCACATTTTAGATAGTGGACTGCCTTTGGGGACACAGGAGGTGAATTACTTGTTGCAGAATTTCTAGCCTCTGTCTTGCTCTTGTATTTGTATAGCAATTAACAGGATTTTGATAATGGGGATTCAGCAATGGTGATGCCACTGACAATCAATGACATGTAGTTGCAATATCTATTTTTCATAGAGCCCCTACCATGCCAAAAGATGCCACTCAGCCCATTGAGTATTCACTGACCCTCCAAAGAGCAACTCCCAAATCTAAACTCTATCCCTACCTCCACAGCATCACATGGCCAATCCATCTAACCTGCGCATCTTTGGACTGTGGGAGGAAACTGGAACACGCAGAGGGCACCCACACAGACATGGAGAGAAAATGCAAACTCCACACAGACAGCAGCTCAAAGCTGGAATTGAACCCAGGTTCCTGGCGTTGTGAAGCAGCAGTGGAAACCTCAGTGGCGCCCTAGCGGTATTGATCCATACGGACATGTTTCAGCATCTGAGGAATCATGAACGGTACAGTATGTGTGCAATCATCAGCAAACATCCTTACTTCTGACCTTATGATGAAAAGACTGTCACTGATAAAGCAACTGAAGATAGTTAGCCCTAGGACACTTTGCTTAGCAACTCCTGCAGAGATATTCTGAGGTGACTAACCTCTAACAGCCACAGACTTATGTTAGGTATCACCGCAACCGTTGAAGAAATTTCACCCTGATTACCATTGACTTCAGTTTTGCTGGGGTTCCTCAATGTCATCATCAGTCAAATTCTGCCTTGATGTCAGGGCAGTCACTGTCACCTCATTTTTGATTTCGGCTCTTTTTTCCATGTTTGGGCCAAGGCTATAATGAGGTCAGGAGCTGAATGGTCCCTACAGAACCCATTTCTAGGGAGTCTACTTGTTTTTGCTGTGTAAATGTTGGTGACTCCTTTCATCACTTTGCTAATGATTGAGAGTAGGCTGATGGGCCACTAACTAACTGGATTAGATTTGTTCTGTTTTGGTGCGCTGGACATACTTGGGTAATTTTACGCACTGCTGAGTAGATGCTGGTGTTGCACCTTGGCTAGGGATATGGATAATTCTTATGAACAAATCTTCACTACCATTGCCAGAATGTCTTCAGAACACGTGGACTTTATTTTAAAGAGTCATGAATCTTCTTAGGTACTTCTTTAATACTCCAGGACATCCCTGGTTAATGATTTTAGCAACTTTCTTGTTATTCGTTTCTGGGATGAGGGTGTCGGTGGCTATGCCAGCATTTATTGTCCATCCCTAATGTCCAGAGTGTCAACCATATTGCTGCAGGTCTGCAGGTGCATGTAGGCCAGATCAAGTAGGGATGGTAGTTTCCTTCCATAAAGGACATTAGTGAACCCCTTGTCATTGTTCATCATTAGCAGTTGCTGACGGCAAAGGTTCACACTTGCTCTGGTCAAAGTGTAACAGATCAACCTTGAGAACATTTTCATGATTGTAGTCTAGAGCATTAATATGTAGACTAAGAGGAACATCTTGACCTTTGTGTGGTTTTGACAATCTATTCAACATGTCAGATGTTACCATTCTGCTATTTGGCTTATATCTCAGTTCAAAGTTCGATCTTTCCACCTTGACAAGCAGACACTACAGACATGACAGTGCACTCATTAGTAGTTTAAAGCAGATTACTAGGCAGTGACTGTTGGGGTACAGCAGTGATCAGTGCTTTGACCCTAGTGATTCACAATACATATTACTGATTTAGATGAGAGAACTAAATGTAATAAACCCAAGTTTGCAGATGACACAAAGCTGGATGGGAGAGTGAAATGTGATGAGGATGCAGAAATGCTTCAGTGTGATTTCAACAACTTCAGTGAGTAGCAAATGCATGGCAGATGGAATATCATGTGTATATAATGTAGCAAAAACAGGAAGGTAGATTATTATCTGAATGGAGATAGATATGGAAAGGGGGAGCTGCAATGAGACCTGAGTGTCATTGTACACCAGTCACTGAAAGTAACTATACAAGTGCAGTGGACAATGAAGAAGAAAAATGGTATGTTGGTCTTCATAGCGAGATGATTTGGGACCAGGAGCAGGGATGTCTTTCTGCAGTTGTACAGGATCTTGATGAGACCTCCCTGGAGTATTGTGCGCAGTTTTGATTTCCTTGCTGAGGAATAATGGAGGAAGGACAATAAAGGTTTACGAGACTGATTCCTGGGATGGCAGGACTGACCTATGAATAGAGACTGGGTCAGTTTGGAATAAGTCAGAGGAATGATGGGGATCACATAGAAACCTAAAAAATTCTAACAGGACCAGAACAGGATAAATGCAGCAAGGATGTTCTTGCTGATCAGAGGATGGGAGCAGGGGTCACAGTCTAAGGATATGAGGCAAGCCATTTAGGAATGAGTTAAAGAAAAATTTCTTTACCCAGAGAGTGGTGAGACTGCGGAATTCACTGCCACAAAACGCAGTTAAGGTCAAAACATCGAATATTTCCAAGATGTTACATGTTGAATGGTGGAGCAGGCTCGAAGGTGTGAATGGCCTACTCCTGCTTTTAGATTCTACATTTCCATGTTTCTAATTCCAGTGGCTTATGACCTGTTACAATGATAATTTTCTTGCAAAATAAATCTGTATGAAACGACACAATGCTATCTACCAGAGATGATGTCTCATGCTCTACTTAGGAGTAGTTGGTCATGTGCAGACATAAGATTTTCAGATCAAAAGCAATGGGTTTTTCATCTTGCAAAAGACAAATACCTAGCTTTTTGTGCACAATCTCTTCAAAAATTATGAATTGCCTGGGTTGACATATTGCATTAAGCAAATTTTTCTCACAAAACCCTCCTTGAGAGAATTAAAAATGTGTTGTGGGTTGTCTTGTCACACAATGGGGACATCCTCTTGACCAAATCATTCAGTGGAGATGATTTGCCTGTGAAGTTGGGAATCTGTTGAGGCACCACGGTGGCTCAGTGGTTAGCACTGCTGCCTCACAGTGACAGGGACCTGGGTTTGATTCCAGCCTTGGGTGAATGACAGTGTGGATGTTTCATGTTCTCTCTGTGTCTTTGTGGGTTTCTTCCAGGTGCTCTGGATCCTTCCCACAGTCCAAAGATGTGCAGGCTGGTTGGATTGGCCATGCTAAATTGTCTGTGGTGTCCAGGGATGGGCAAACCAGGTGGATTAGCCATGGTAAATGTGGGGTTACAGGGGTAGTGTTGGGGGGGGTGTTGTGTCTGGGTGGGATACACTTCAGAGGGTCGGTGCAGACTTGATGGGCTAAATGGCATCTTTCTGCATCATAGGGATTCTACAATATGTTGAGAGCAGGTTAAAAAAAATCTAAGGCACTGTCACAGATCCTCTTCATCCTGAGGATTTGCCATCTCTTTGGCATCCTTCATCTTAACTGGATTGGAATGGACTTCATGGGTGGAGTAAAGGGATCCAAAGAAGTTCATCTGACTGATACCACCTGGAAGGTTGTGTTGTTGGATACCAATCCTTGTCATTGTACTGTTGCCATCAGTAGGTGAAGGTGGTGACCATCCTCTATCTTTGTCTTAGCCATGACTGTGATATAGTCAGCTAGGTGCAATTTTATAATCCAACCCAAGTGCCGCTGGAATAGGTCTTGACTTACTGATGACCCAAATGGTAAATGTCAGAAACAGCCCTGTTGAAATGGCATTCTAAATGTTGTGAGCTCTTGGGATTTTTCTGCTAAACGAACAGACCATTGTTACATCCAGACTTGAAAGTAATCTTTCAATGGAAAATTTAGAATTTACTTCTTCCAGCATTGGTTCTTTGAGTGGATACCCTTTAAGTGAAAGGTTGAGGGGCATTGGATCTATGTATACTTCTTTGGTGTTTTCATTCTTTGAAATGTGTGGTAGAGTTAGACCTATCTGATTTATATTGTTTAAATCAATCTTGTTTTGTTCTGTTTGTAGCTTCTCTTGAATGCACATGCTGCACTTTCTTGGAGGATTGATAAATGGGATTGCCTCATCCTTAAGATCCAACATTGTGTCAACAATCAAACTACGTAATCAGTCCAGTTTGCAAATGATTTATTCAACACAATGGATGTGGAATTAATCTCCTGAATTGTAACTATACTGAGACCTATGGTTCCTGGTAGTCCTGCCACTGACGGACAGTTTGTATCTACTGGGTAAAATATTTAGGGAAACTAAGATGAGCTGATCTATTGGCACCACAGTGAGATTCTGCCAAAGCACAGAACTGGTGATTAGCTATACATGGTGAGACTGTTTCCCTGGGCTGTACTACAGCTTGCCACTTGCTGAGGTACAAGTCCTTCATGATGTGTAGGGGCAGTATGCAGGCAGTAGCTCTTGTGTTGATTTTATCTTTTAGGTTATGTCATTCTGCCTTTTCAGGACATATGGTAATAATGGTTGTAAAGGTTTCTGTGGCCTTGTACCATTGACATGATGTGTGCAATTAACAATATGGATAGCAGATGTGTTTGTGTTTTTGCATATTTTTAATACTTCCCTTGCTGATGATGTTGTGTTGTTGCACTGTCCTGTTGGTTATGGTCTGGGATCTGGCTTGGCCGTTGGAATGCAATTTCTTGAACTTACTTACCCAATGTCTCTTGATACCCCATGATTTAAAAATATCAAGAAAATCTGGACAGCCACTTGGATAGGTTGTCAAACCACATTTGTTCCGGATTTTGTTGGAGTTATGAGGTTTACTGACAATGACAGTTGTATTGAACATAGAACATAGAACAGTACAGCACAGTACAGGCCCTTTAGCCCATGATGTTGTGTTGACCCATTATCCTACTAAGATCAATCTACCCTGCATACCCTACATTTTACTATCCTCCATGTGCCAATCCAAGAGTTGCTTAAAGGTCTCTAAAGTACCTGACTCCACTGCCACTGCAGGCAGCGCATTCCACACCCCTACCACTCTCTGTGTGAAGAACCTACCTCTGACATCTCCCCTATACCTTCCTCTAATCACCTTAAAATTATGCCCCCTCGTAACAGTCATTTCCACCCTGGGAAAAAGTCTCTGACTATCCACTCTACCTATCTACTCTATCCACCCTGACTATCCACTTTATCTATTGACTACCTCAAAAGCATGTTATTGATGTTGGCCTGTGGCTATGGTTATATTGTAACCATCCTCAAGAAATGCATCAATGGTATGGCCTTTTTCTCCTGTCCAAAGATCCTTCCTAACATTTTTAACTGGCGTGAAGGCGATGCCCAAATCAATGAGCCTCTCTGACAGTTGTTCTTCAGAAAAGTCACACTTGACCCTTTCCCCCAACAAATGGATCAATGGACTCTTGGGTTCAGGCTTTGTATGACATCAGTTGGAGTCTGTTAATCCTGATGTCAATTCTTACCTTGAGCTGGTAAATCCATATCTTTCTGATTGCCTTGGATAAAATGGATTTGTTAATTTTGTCAAGCCCTTTTTAGAGCCTTTTTTGGGATTGTCTATCATTTGATTTGTAAAATAGATCTGGAGGCTTTGGTTGAATAATTGTAGCACAATAAAGGTGTCACCTGATGCTGCCCAGTCCATAATTAAATGTTTGCCTTCCATTTTCCTTTACAGATTTTTGATCAGTTTGTAAGTAGAGTTCAATGCAGTTCTTTTTCATTTGTGTTACTGGTTTTGCTTCTTTCTCCTATTTCTCCCCTTCTAAAAAAATTGTTTCACTTAATTTTCCCTATTACTGCTCTTTTATTGGCCTTGTTCTTTTTTCAAAACAGTAGCTTTAAGAATTACAGCCTTATAGTAGCAGTTTTCTGCCTATACATATGTTCACATCAGATAAGGAGTAATGACGCCATGCAGGTTTTCTTATATGCTCGCACCAACTTAGAAAATGGAAATGGTAGAACTAAGCAAAACTCTGGGCATGGGTAGGTTTTCTCAATATAAAAATCATACTTTTAGTGTCTTGAAGTTGTATTTACTCTTTTGACCTGTGCTTTCAGGGCCATTTAACTGTCTTCTTTAAAACAGGCGTGGACAGTAGGATTTAGTTGATTAAAAGAGAAAACCGGAGTGATAAGAGTACTCACTGTGCTTCTGTACAGTTCTATAGTCCTTACTTTTGATTTTACTTGTAACTTCAGCCTAGTTGATTTTAATTAAGGCAACCTTAGAAATTTCCTCTAATAAAGAAATAACTCTGTCTTCTTAAACAAAAACAGAAATCCCTGGAGAAACTCAGCACTCTAGTAGCATCTGTATCAAGAAAGCAGAGTCAACATTTTGGGTCCAGCGCCTCTTCTTCAAACTGTCATCTAGTTGGTCAATGTCCTTGCAACAAGTTTGTATTGTTGTCTGTACTCACAGAAAGTGATGCTACTGATTGTCCAAATTCTCTGATAGTCAAAGTTATTGTTCAGTTGGTCAAAATATCTTCCAAAAAAAATTGGAGTATATTTTATAGTCGCCACTGCTAACCGTAATGCAAGTTTTGCCTCCAGCAGGGTATTTTAACAAATGGGGCAATGCTTGTATTGCTTCCTGTAACATAAGAAACTGAATATGGATATCAGATTACTGAAACATCCACAGATGTTTATTACAGTTGGCTATTTGATATAAAAAAATTACATTTCCCATGGCACCTAAGTATCTGGGTAGATACTAAGCCACTAAATTACACAGCAGCGTGGTTCTTGTACCATGTCATGCTTCAAATAACCCTGGAGTATGGAACTTTTATACCCACAGTCACATGCTGTGATACAGTGACACGATCATGAGCATATCTCTTAAAAGTATACTGAGATACACTGTATCGTAAAGGTATACTGACATACTAATCATGCAACCTTACACAAGTTTCCGGACTACTGTTGTTCAATATTTACATAAATGATTTTGATTCAGGGATTGAATGTGAAACGTCAAAATTTGTGGATGACATCAAATTAGGAGTGCAGTTAATACAGCGAATGTTTGTGATAAAATGCAATAAGTTATTAATAATTTTGTGGGATGGTTGTGCAATTGGCAAACTCCAATATCATTAAGTGAAAGATAACACATTTTGTTGGATGACAAAAAAAGCCACATGGCCCTTGGGGAAAAACGCTGTCTAAATGGGCTGATAATCAAACATGTCTGGGGATACAGATAGACAAATCACTACTAGTACCAACTAAGGTTATGAAAAGCAGTTGAAATAGCAAACAAAACACTGGGCTTAATTTCTAAGAATGTGGACTGCATAAGTACTGTGAACAGTCTTTGTCTCCATGTTATAAAATAGGAAATAAAAGCAGCCGGGAAAGTGCAATAAAATGATTAGAATGATATGTGACCTGAGAGGTGACATCTATTAGGAAAGTTTAGACTGGGTAGGGCACTTTTCTTCAGAAAGGAAAAGACTGATTTGTGAGATTATGAAGAGTATGTTAGTGTTTGATAATAGACACAATGTTTCCAGTGGCAGACCATAACAGAATTAGCAGCCATAAATACAAGATAGTCTCTAATAAATCCAATAGAGGATTCCAGCAAAACATCTTTACTCAGAGAGTTGTTAGAGTGTTGAATCCATGCCCACAGGAATAGTTGTTTCAAGTAGCATAACTGTATTTAAGGGAAAGTTCAATAAGCACATGAGGGAAAAAGAAATAGAAGGATATGCCCTCTTCACTTTTTACTTGGCGATATAAATCAACCTTTGTTTTTGGAGGGGGTTCTGAAGCTTCAACGGTTGATTTATTTGTCAAAATCTACAATAACACCCACCATCAATGAGGTAGGAAGGAGTTGCTGGAAACAGAAGAAGCGTTTCCTTCTGTCTTACTGTTTCGTATCTGCACATGTTGAGCAGTTTGGTGAATTGCAAGTTTGAAGAATGCTTGAATTCTTTGTTACACCTTGTGCTTTTGGTTTTCTTGGTAAGTTAGTAAGAAATTTGCAGACAGCACAAAAATTAGTGGAATTGTGAATTGTGAAGGAGGTTGTCAAAGGATACAGACCAGTTTGAAAGTTGGGTAGAGGAATGACAGATGGTGTTTAATCTGGAAAAATGTGATGTTATGTATTTCATAGAATCCTTACAGGGTAGTAGCAGACCATTGAGCCCAATGCGTCCACATCCCACCCATACCTTACCCCTGTAACCCAGCAATTCCCATGGCTGATTCACCTAACCTACACAACTTTGGACTGTAGGAGGAAACTGGAGCACTTTGAATGAAACCCACACGAGAATGTGCAAACTCCACACAGACAGTCACCAGAAACTGGAATTGATCCTGGGTCCCTGGCACTGAGAGTCAGCTGTGCTAACCACTGAGCCACAGTGCCATCCACAGGAGGTCAAATGCAAGAGGAAGTATAGAGTAAACGGCTGGACCCTTAGAAACATTGATATAAAGAGAGATCTTGGGATGTAAGTCCATAGCTCCCCTAAGTGGCAACAAAAGTGGACAAAGTGGTAAAGAAGGCATACTGCATGCTTGCCTTTGTCATTCAGGCATTGAGTACAAAAGTTGGCATGTCATGTTGCAGCTGTATAAAACTTTAGTTAGGCCACATTTGGAATAGTGCATGCAGTTCTGGTTGCCACACTATAGGAAGGATGTGGAGATTTGGAGAATGTGTAAAAGAGTTTTACCAGGATATTGCCTGGATTGGAGTGTATTTGCTAGAAGGAGATGTTGGACAAACTTGGATTTTTTTTTTCTAGATCATTGGAGGCTGAGAGTTGACCCGATAGAAGCATATAAAATTATGAGAGGCATGGATAGAGTGGATAGTTAGAATCTGTTTCTTAGGATGGAAATGTCAAATACTAGGGGGAAAAGGTTTAAGGTGAAAGGGAAAGTTTAATGGAGAGATGCAAGGCAAGTTGTTTATACAGACGGTGGTAGGTGCTTGGAATGTGCTGTGAGGGGAAGTAGTAGAAACAGATACAATAGCAATGTTTAAGAGGCATTTAGATAAACAGGTAGGGAATGGATCATGTGCAGGCAGATGGAATTAATTTAGAACGGCATCATGGTCAGTGTGGATATGGTGGGCCGAAGGGCCTGTTCCTGTGTTGTACTGTTCTGTGTTCAATGACAGCCTCAGTCATGTGTACTAATGTTAATTGCTTCCTTTGTGATGCTTCTGCTTCTTCATTTTCCATGTTAGAGCTCGCTCCTGCTCAAACATCAGCAGCTCTCATTGGTAAATCAATTGCAGTGGCACTTCAGATGTTATCTTGGTTTGCTTCAGAAAGCTCTGCCTTTTTGATTTCGGTCACTGTGTCTTAGTGAATAGATTCAATTTGTTAACCAACATGTGGAAGTCATGGATGGCTTTGGGAAAAATCTTGCATCATATGGTCATGGTTTTCAGTTTTACCTTCTTCCAAGTATTTGAAATGTTGTTATATTGGACATGTAGCCATGCCTGAAATTACATACTGTCAGCTTTCCTTCACTGTTGGCCTCTGATGATTTATACAAAGGGCCTACCCAAATACTAAGTGTTACACATGACAATGACACCTTGACCTGTGGCTTGGATCAATGATATAGCGCTTTTAAAGAAATCACACACACAGACTTCTTTGGTCAGGTCTTTCATTTTTAACGGGCATCCAGGGGCGTTGTTTAAATGCAGCAAAACTTTATGAGTGCTGCTTTTCCAAGCACAATACTCTTTGAAGGCTGCGCAAAAATGCACTGAAAAGGCCCTCTTTGTCGTCGAACATTTCTTATTTGCCACCCATGTTACAAGACAACGGCCCTTGCTGTAACCCTTTGTTGCGCTTGGAGTTTCTGAGTGTTACACAAGCAGTGGCTTAACCTTAAAGTCACCTTCTGCATTTCCACCCAGTAACAAAGTCAATCAGCAGGCTTAAAACCTAGTGCAGATTTCGCTTTGAAATGCATTTCCTGCTGGATTTTCTTTCCAAAAAGCCTGGCCTCACCCATATTGTAGACTTTTTCTGCAGCACATAGCCTCCCTCATCAATGATGATTGTCAACTCAATGGGGTCATTACTGGTTATGACATTCTCCACACTCACAAATTCACCACTCATCTAATATTGTGCAGACTATGGCATCCCTTGAATTTATCAAACCAGTCAGCGCTTGCAATAAGTTTTGATGTCATTTGAACTCTCACCTTCTTGGTGTTTCAAGTCATTAAACAAACTCTTAGCATTTCTTTGGATAGTTAACAGACATGCTCCTTTGGCTCCGGTCCTCAATCATCACACTTCATAATTGGTCCATATTTTCTAACGTGCTGCACTTAGTACAGGGAATCTTTGTAGCAGTTACAGGAGCAGAGCTTTGGCCTCTAGCCTTTGTCTTTTCTTTGTTCTTCTTGGTGGAAACAGTCATTAGTGGAATCCAAGCAGACCTGCCCTAGCTGCTGTCTTCTCATCAGAGTTATCCCGTAATTGAATTCTAATATTTGTTCCAAAGTAATGGTTTGCATCTTCCTTTTGGGACTGGTTGAGTGCTTGCCCCTCAATGTGTATTTGCTATCCATCTTACTGACTTTTCATGCATATAGCAGGGTAAATTAGCAAAGCAAACAAAAATGTTAGCAGTGAACATACCAACTAATGTACCTTGGATAATTCGCACATGTACAGAATCTTACTGTTTCCGACAGCCTAGAGCACTTCATGAATATTGGGAGAATATTAGATGTATTGAACAGTGGATCAAGCGCCTGCTCAAGCACTCTTGCCTTTTTGAACTACATCCATGATAAGGGTGTATATCCACATTTTCAGCCAGCTACTTTCTAATTCGTGAGCAGCATGTACAAGTAGAATTTTGTTTACTTAATAAGGGAACTAAAGATTGTTAAAATGTGGTATGGGAGTGTAGATGAAGGCCAAGGGCAGGAGCAGGTTCATTCTGGCTGGATGACCTCAGAACCATCATTGACTCGGTTAGGAATATTAATAATTTAGATAACATGACCAAAGACTGTTGATGTTCAACATTCTGTGATCTCTTGGGTTCGTAGGAGTGGTAAATAACATTGAATGAAAGAAATCTCAACTTTGATGTCTCGGAATCTATTTTCTCCAAGTAAACAGGATATTGCTGAATTGTGGTAAAAAAGTGGTTACTTATTCTGTACAGTACTGGAACAACTATGATGCAGGTGTGGTATATTCAAACTACATTTATAGATATAGTTTAACTAAAAGCTTCCCAAGGATCTGTCCTTGCCACTTCCTACTTCTCATTTATCTGCTGCCCATCAACAGTATACTCAAAATATACATGGCAGTAGCGTAAGAATGACCACTGCACAGCCGTTGTGGAGATGAAGTCCTGCCTTCACAATGAGAATACACTCTACCGTGTTGTGTGGCACTATCACTGTGCTAAATGGGACCAATGTCAACCAGATCTAGCAACTCAAGACTGGGCATCCATGATGCACTATGGGCCATCAATAGCAGCAGAATTGTACTCCATCACGATCTGCAACCTCATGGTCCGGCATATCGCCCACTCAATCATTACAATCAAGCCAGAAGATCAACCTTCGTTGAAAGAAGAATACAGGAGGGCACAAAAGGAGCAGCACCAGACGTACCTAAAAGTGACGTGTCAATTTGGCAAAGCTACCGTATAGATTACTTGTGTGCAAACCATCATAGACAGCAATTGATAGACAGAGCTAAGTGATCCCACAACCAATGGATCAGGTCTAAGCTCTTTAGTCCTGCCACATATAGTTGCGAATGGTGATGGCCAATAAAACAACTCACTGTAGGAGGAGGCTCCACAAATATCCCCATCCTCAATGATTGAGGAGCCCAGCATATCAGTGCAAAAGACAAGGCTGAAGCATTTGCAGCAATATTCAGCCAGAACTGCTGAATGGATGATCCATGTCGGCCTCCTCCAGTAATCCCCAGCATTACAGATACCAATCTTCAGCTAGTTCAATTCACTTCATGTAGTATTAAGAAACAGTTGGAGGCACTAGAGGCTGCAAAGACTGTGAGCCCAGACAACATTCCAACTTGTGCTTGCTGCTCCCCTAGCCATGTTCTTCCAGTACAGTTACAACGCTGGCATCTACCCGAAAATGTGGAAAATTGCCCAATTATGTTGTCTAAATAAAAACGGAACAAATCCAAACCAAACAATTCCTGCCCCATTACTCTATTCTCGATCATCAGTAATATGATGGAAGGTGTCATCAACAGTGCTATCAAGCAGCACCTAACAAAACTGGAATCAATAGGTATTGGGGGCAAACTCTCTGCTGGTTGGATTCGGACCTGCTACATAGGAAGATGGTTGTAGTTGTTGGAGTTCAGTCATCTCAGCTCCAGGACATCTCTGCAGGAGTTCCTCAGGTTAGTGTCCCAGGCCCAGCTATCATCAACCACTTCATCAATGACATTCCCTCCAACATAAGGTCAGAAGTGGGATGTTTGCTAATGATTGCACAATATTCAGCCCCGGTCACGACTCATCAGATACTGAAGCAATCCATTTTCAATGCAACAAGATCTGGACAATATTCAGGCTTGAATTGACAAGTGGTAAGTAACATTTGTGCGACACAAATGCCAGGCAATGACCATCACCAATAAGAGACAATCTAACCACTGACCCTTGATCTTCAATAGTGTTATCATTACTGAATACTCCAATATTAGCATTCAGAGGTAACCATTGACCAGAAAATGAACTGGACTCACCATATAAACACAGTGGCTACAAGAGCAGGTTAGAGGCCAGGAATACTGCAGCGCATAACTCACCTTCTGACTCCCCAAAGCCTGTCCATTATCTACAAGGCCCAATTTAGGAGTGTGTTGGAATACTCCCTACTTAACTGAATGGGTGCAGCTTCAACAACTCACAAGATGCTTGATATCACCCATTATTACTTAATAATGGAACTGTGCTCCTAAAGGTTGTTAAAATGTGGTATGGGGAGTGTAGATGAAGGCCAAGAGCAGGAGCATGTTCATTCTGGCTGCCCTCTTGACTGGTAGCACATCCACAAATATACATTCCTTCCACCACCAACACTCAGTAGCAGCAGTGTGTACTATCTACAAGACACACTGCAGAATTCATCAAGGCTCCTTCGGCAACATCTTCCAAACCCACAACCACTTCCACCTTGAAGGACAAGGGCAGCAGGTACATGGGAACGCCACCTTCTGCAGGTTCACCCTCCAAGCCACTCATCATCCTGACTTGGAAATATATCACTGTTCCTTTACTGTCGATGAGTCAAAATCCAGGAATTCCCTCCCTAAAGCATTGGGGGCCTACTTACAGCACATAGACTGCTGCAGTTCAAGAAGACAGATTGCCAACACCTTCTCAAGGGTAAGTAGGGATGGGCAATAAATGCTGGCTCAGCCAGCAACACCCACATCCCACAAATGAATTAAAAAAACTACTTTCCACGCGGGTGCTAACGACACTGTAGCACCATCTCTCTTGATACCTCCATTGTTGTTAAATTATCAGGTTACTTATTTGACATCTAATACTGGAAGAACAGTCATTTCCAGCAATTAAACAACATGAGTACCATTTGTTTACCTATCCTCATTTCAAACACTATTCCCCAATTGCAGAATTTGCCCTCTCCCTGGCAACAACCTGAGACCAAACTTGACATCATAGTTGATTCTGAGGTGAGATTCCATCCTCATAATTGTCATTTTTCACCCATGCCTCAGCTCATTTGCTGCTGAGATCCTCTTTCATGCCACGTTATCTATTGATTCAACTATTTCCGTGCACTTAGGTGAGGTTCCCTGTCTGTAACCTGAGGTCATCCAAAAATCTGTTGCCTATGTCTTAACTCACAGCAAATCCCATTGTCCTCTCTACTCAGTGATCTATATTGGCTACCAGTCAGACAATGTCCTGCCTTGTTTTCAAATCTCCCCATGGTTGTACGCTCTCTATCATTGTAATATCCTTCACCCCCATAACCCTCTGAAATATTTGTGCTCCTCTAACTCTGTGCCACTTGTGCATTGAAAACTATGATTACTCCACTATTGGTTTGTGTACCTTTAGCTGCCTAGGCCTCAAGTTATGTAATTCCCCCGTATACCTCTTCAACTTTCTACCTTGCATACCTCCTTTAAGTAATTTCTTAAGTCTATTCTTTGTGTTAGGTCGTCTGACCTAATATCTCCGTATGTGGCTTGGTGTAAAACTTTGTTTTATAAAATGCTCCTGTGTAGGGCCTTGAGCTCTTTCATTACATTACGGACACTATCAAAAATAAACTGTTGTTGAATAATGGAAGTTCCAGTAAAATTTGAGGTAGAATTTTAGTAATCCTGATGTACGGTAACAGAGAACCTCATTTGCACGTGATCTCATACAAATGGATTACATTTGTCTGCTGATTTCTCATAATTTTGCTAAAACTACTGCTTTGAAGAATACCTGTGGAAAATAAAATGGGTAAAGCAGTAGTTTCGCCCTCTCAGGTGGAATACCGCACATTCATTACATGCTCCATCTAGTGGCTAGGTGGAACACTGACAACTGCATTTCCATGGTGTCTGGAATACTTGAGTAACAGATTGAGCTAGATGCAAGCTTTTTAATTGCATAACTAATCATTTTCAACAAGCAGCCAATTCATATTATAAAGTACTATTAACACAGCCGTTTCATTAAAATATCTTGTTACACTTAAAGTAGGACTATTTTTAGATAACCATTATAAAACACTTTAAACTGAAATGTGTGATGCTGTACCTACATTTGTCTGCATATTAATCTTAAAAGGGTGATACGTTAACAAAACAAGAAATCATACACAAAGTATTACAACATTGTTTTCTTCAAGTTGTATTGGAAATACAACTGATATATCAATCTGAATTTGAAAATTTAATGATTTTCTTTTAACACCAGTGAGTGTTGGGCTAATATTGCCATTAAAAACTGTTTTAATCCATAGTTAATCTACAAAGTGGAGGTTTTAAAGCAGCATCAATTGGTGCTTAGCAAGATTACAGGTATTAAGAACACTGACAACAATGCAATTAAATCTCTAATAAAGAAATCAAATGATGCAACAAAGCACTTCTTCTCTCACTGAAGCTAATTTCAACTCTGTAGCCTAATTCTTGAGCCTGTGATTGATGAGATCTAGGATGAAAGAGTGAATGTCAGCATTATTATCAAATAAAACACACGTATGAAAAATGTGATCATGAATCTAAGAATAAATACAACCTCATATGCATGTATTTATATGTTATTAACTACATGACTTGCTATAATTAATTTTGCCTTTCTGATTAATTTCTTCTCATTGGAGATGCTCAAAGCTTCAGATGCTTGATTGCATGCAGAAACATGTACCTGGTGAGTTGATCTTCACCCTCCAGTCTGGATAAGTTATTTGCCCTTTCTCCCTCGAGGAAAACATTGTAAATGCTCACTATCTCCAGTTTTATAGGAAGCTCTGCAACTGCAGAAGGCACATCCAAGGGGATTAAGGCAGCTTGTGTCCCTAGGCTATCATAAAATTCAAGTCAGCAGCTCTTGTTTTGAAGCGCTATCGACAGAGTGACACAGAAGGTAAGAGAATAGTTTGAAGCTTCAGGACATGGTGAAGCATCAGATCGAAAGGGTTGGTACATGTGGATGAAGGCACACTGCTGCATCAGTGCCAGAGCTGATGCATGTGCCTGCACATATGTCACAAGCACAGTGCATATCCATACAGGGGATGAGTGAATGGGAAAGGGGAGGCATGGTTAGTGAGGGTGGTCTCAGGAAGGTACTGGTGTCAGTCCAGGAGCTGGGCGATTTCTAGCCTGGATATCATTTAGAGTCAGTCAGGCAACTGGATGAATACAAACCTGGAAATTGGCATCATTTTAGTCTAGGGACTGGGCCATGGTCGATCCTGGAAGTCAAGCAAAACCAGTTTTGTTACTGCTGTTCGAACAGTCAGGAGCATCTTGCAAATTCATTGGTGGATGAGTCATGCTTAATCAAGAGATGATTAAAAATAAACCAAGGCTTCTATGGTCAGTCAATGGCATATTGTGGCTGTGAGCAATCCCAGTTTGGGGATTGCCCTGCTTTATTTATGAGCTGAGGGAATGTAGTCTTAGGGGCAATTGAATGTAGTAGGGTGAGTTCGAGGAGGATAGGGGAAGGCAATGGAGAACCTTGGAAGGAAGTGAAGGCCACTCAGGGTGACTCTGGCTTCAGTCTGTGAGAGTGCAAAGCCGGAGGCACAGATACCTCAGATGTGAGAGATGCTGGGGGTAAGATGAGTGCATTGATCATTCTGTAAAAAAGAGGCTCATAATGGGATGAAAGGTTAATGGGGAAAGAGTGAGAAAGTAGAGAAGAATGGAGATATCGCTGGTCGCAGAAGAAGCCTGCAACTCACTACAGTGAAAACAAATCCTGGAGCTTACCACAATGGTCAGTGCAATATTCTTTCAATTTTAACAAGGCACCTCCCAAAATGGGAGGAGTAGGTAACTTTTATTCTGATAGAGGTGAAGCTGAAGACTGACTGAATGGCCATCCTGGTGATCAGGATTTCAATAATTATTCATTGGCCAGAATATGCCCTCAATTCCTGCTATGTCTATATAGCTCACACCATCCAAATGTTACTTGATCTCATGAAGAAATGAGTAAGAATGCTCTGTGCCCTGAATGATAATGAATGATATCTCAGACCTACAGTAGACAATGGAGCAAGGGGCATTCATGCAAAACAGCATTTTCATATTGGTGACAGCAAACTGTCACAAGGACTGCAAGCTATGACATTGCACTGCCATATATATCTTTACGCACAAGATGAAGGGTGCTGAGAAAGTTCTGGTGTGGTAGGGGGTGGGGGAAGCACTCCTGTTAGCTGTTTCAAGACAAGGCCACATTGACACAATTTTGGGTCAATTTAAATGAAGCAAGGCTCATTATTGTGTATGGGAAGCAGTTTTGTCAGGTTAGAAGGTAATCCAGCAGTTGTAGATACCTCGATGTAGCTGGGATATTGGTGGTAAGAAGCTGTCCTGTGATGAAGAATGCTGAATCCAATGGAGCTCTTGCTGTTTGGAGGTTGGGTTAGGTGTGAGACCAATATCTGTAAGAGCAAACCTGAAGCTTCATGGGGAAGGAAGTCAGGGATGAAGCACCCATTAATGGGACTCTGCTTTCACTTGCTGTTCTCACAAATTTCCTGAAAGTGAAATGTCTTTGACACAGATCAATACCGACATTTTTTGTTTGCTACAAAGCTATGAAGGAATTGTTGTTGAAGGCTTCTCTTGGAACAGTAGCTGCTGCCATCAACTGCTGTACAGCCTGCAGAGAGGATGGGCACATGACAAGAGTCACCAAGTCAATGGAGACGTCTCATGTGGAATGCAATCCTTAGGTTTTAATGCAGCTACCTCCAGGTGAATGGCAATCATTGTACATGTTACCTCATGATGATCCAAATCAATGTCTCATATGTCTGCCTGCTGAGGGAACAATCCTTTCCCAGTCACTCTAAAGGTAATGGCTGCCTTTCATTTATTTTACAGTGGGCTGTTTCAGGGAGCCTCTGAGGATCTCTGTTGCATTTCACAGGTCTCAACTCACTAATGACCTCTGTGCAAGATGCCACCTATTCATCCATGTTTCACTTGACACAGGCATACAGATAACTCCTGCATTGTCCCACACTCTGAGACTACTCCTATATCACATGCACCAGCATTTTCTCTGTTGTGCTGCAGAGTGCAATGATTCTTCAATGTGTGTTTTCAATGCCTGAGCTTCCTCTCTGCTAATGCTTCCACTACTATAGGATCCTGTGTTGCTGAGGCTTGCGACTTATAACACTTTGTGAGGTCCCTGTGCAGTGACAGAGTTGGACAGAGTGCTGATCCTGTGAGTGTAAGGTAGCAGAGAGAAGATGGCTTCACTTAGTCTTGTGGAATCATTCCATTTCTTCAATCATTGCATCCAGGTGTGTTGGCTTGTTCGAATGGCACTGACCCTCATTTCATAAGGGATGGGTTTGATAGAGGGCATCCTGGAAAAGGATCTAAAAACCAAAAGAACTGGGATGGTGTAAATCAGAAAATAAACACAAAAATTGCTGGAAAAGCTCAGCAGATCTGGCAGCATCTCTGAAGAGAAATCAGAGTTAGCCCTTCAGGTCCGGTGACCCTTCCTCAGAAGGTGACCTCCCTCTTTTCCTTACAAAGAAACATCTTAAGGAAATGTCATTGAGTTTGGAGAGAATCACCACTTTAAATATTGTGCCAGAATCTACAACCTCTGAAGGTTCTGCTAGAGGCAAGAACTTCTTGCTCAATTGCCCCAAGTGTATTATTGAGTGTTGTGAAGTTTGGTAGAGCATTTATGGATTGGAAGGCAGGAAGTTAGAATATTTGATGTTGGTAAAATGAGTGCTTGGTCGCTTTAAAAAATGATGCTTCTGTTCTAGGTTTGGAGATGTAACAAAAAAGTCTGCAAGCAGCAGCAGCTGCATGGAGACTTCTTGAACTGAAACATTTGTATCAAAGGGGTATCCCGTTAGCTGGGCAAAGCAGCATTTTTACCAAGACAACAGGTTTTGAATCTAGCCAATTAATTTAAATCAGGCCCGAGATTCCAAAGAACCAATTGATTTGGATCTGTTGTTTTTAGCAACATGGGACCAATCCTATTGTAAGAAATTAATAGGTCACTAAGGGTATTAAAGAAGACAACATTTGAAAATCAGCGTGAGAGCAACTGCCATCTAAGAGAGGTAACAACCCATTAACTCTAAAGAAAAACACTGGCTGTAACAGAATTCTATCAGCTCTCAGAAAAAGAAAATCATTTATTTAAAGATACAGCAGCACTCTTCGTTAATATTCCTGACACGAGAATTCGATGGAGAGTCATTTCAGATATGAGAATTCGATGGAAAAAAACATTATTGGCGGAGAATCAGCAGAGAGGGTCTGGAGCATTCTGGAAGACATATCCTGGCTGTAATTTTGAGGAATTAATTATTAATTTTTAAAAATTATTATTTTGGTTTATATAATTGGGACTTGTATGTATTGGAACAGAATACCATTGTAATTTTGTTTTATTCAGAAACAGTTAAGGAGGAATTGTTTGGTTTGCTAGTAGTTCTGTTAATTTTTTTTACTGTTGGAGATAGATAAAATAAATTCTTACTTGTTGCTCATAAGGTGAGTATCAGTGATTTATTTCATTTAACGACTCCTTTATAACAGATTGGAAGTGAGAGGCAGATTATACTGTTTTTCACATTTGCTTTGCCAGATTACAAGGTGAGGTGAGCTTCTCTGGGTGTTTTGGTTTTAATTATCAGAGAGGTCCTCTGCTTCGTAACAAAGAGTCTCTTGCGTGACGTAGCTTGCATAGATAATGAAGTGAGAACCACATAATTGTGTGAGGTGACTCACCCTGGACAACTTGTTCAGCACATATGTTATGACTGTACAGGACATTGGTTAGGCCACTTTTGGAATGCTGTGTTCAGTTCTGGTCTCCCTGCTTTGGGAAGGATTTTGTGAAACGTGAAAAGGGTCAGAAAAGGTTTACAAGGATGTTGCTGACGTTGGAGGGTTTGATCTATAGGGAGAGAGTGAATAGACTGGGGCTATTTTCCCCCGGCACATTGCAGGCTGAGGGGTGACATTATAGAGATTTATAAAATCATGAGGGGCATGAATAGGGTGAATAGTCAAGGTCTTCGCTCCGAGTTGGGGTGTTCAAAACTAGAGAGCACAGGTTCAAGGTGAGGAGAGAAAGATTTAAAAGGGACCAATGGGGCAACTTTTCACACAGAGGGTGGTGCTGTATGGAATGAGCTGCCAAAGGAAGTGGTGGAGGCTGGTACAATTATAACATTTAAAAGGCATCTGGATGTGTATATGAATAGGAAGGGTTTGGAAGGTTATGGGTCAAAGGCTGGCAAATGGGACTAGATTAATTTAGAATACCTGGTCAGCATGGACCAGTTGGACTGAAGGGTCTATTCCATGCTGTACTGTTCTATGACTCTATATGTCATTCTTTAACTCCAAAAACAGAAAATTCCAGCCAAAGTGAGACCTCTACATTTTGGTAGGAAGGATAAGGAGAAAAAAGAGAATAACCAAAATTCTTGGAAACTAAGGGCTGCCTTTTCCCCAGCACCACAATTGCAAGTGGGGAGAAAATGTCCCAGAAAGTTTAATTTTCATTCCAAGAAGCCAGGTTCTATGGGAGTCAGGCCAGTTGACCCTGAGACTTGCATGACAGCTGTCATGTATAGAGGCAGGCTGCTCAGAATGCCAGCCTTTATGCTTTGAGATTGCGGGGCTTGCTATGAAAAAAAAAATTTAAACAAAACACAGCCCCTCACATACTCCCCATGCCCTATCCATGCCACCCATGTCACTTCATACCATGATCCCTTAGATCCTCCATGCCAAACTATGACTCTATATCCATTTCTCATGGGTCATCATATCCTCTGAGCCAACCTGTGTGTGTGTGTGCCCATCCATGGTATTTTATATTTTATATTAAGGCCCTGTACCAACTGTTCTTTACTCTTCCATATACCATACCAATACACCCACTATTGCTGCAAAAGGCATTTAGTACCTGAAAGGTTAACTGTTATCACAAGATAAGCTCTTGGCACATACATATCTGTTCCAAGGAAGAGTTAACTTAAGTTCTGTAAGTCTGTATGTGTTCGTCAGAGTGTGTGCGGTACTTCCATGATTGCCCTTCGTGTTAGCATGTATCTAAAGTAGTAATGTGTACTGAACATTAACCTGAGCCTAATAATTTCACAAGAGACAATCGAGTGTCTCAGATGTAATGTAACTAAGTAATATGTAATAAACCTATTTAAAGTTCATCAAGAATGAACCTATCTTCCACCGAAGTTGCTCATATGGACATCCTTGTCCACATGTCATCAGTGGCTGAGATTGATACCAGCAAGGATTGTTTGCCATGAATCTACCTGAGTTATCCAAGTGGTTCTAAGAGAAACCAAACTATATAACAGTGTTCATCACAGGCAGACTTCAGGAACCACACAGAGGTGAGTTTAAATAAAGTTCTTAAGCGTCTCTTGAATAATTTACTATTTAAAAACATTTTCATTCATGACATTTAACTTCCTTTAAGTCCTTTTAAAAACAAGCTTTAGTATTTATAGTATCACTTCAGAGGGTCTGTATCCACATGGAACTGTCAAGCCAACCATGAACTGAAGCTCCCGTCTGTGATAACAGAAGGTGGGTTATGCAGCATTAACCCAGCAATGATAACTCTCAGGTATATGTCAACAAAGTTAAATAGCAAACATTAATTTTATTTGAAGACTGCAGCCAGATTTCTTTCCCAAATATTTAAAGGGAAGAAGTTTAAAATGTCTTACAATTTGACAGCTCTCTTTGACACCTCTGTTGACAGCTCTTTGAGATATTTTCTTTTGACACTTTTGGCGGTTCCTTTTGGCAATTCCTTCAGACACATTTGACAATATCGTTTTGATTTTCCTTTTGACAATACCTTTTGCCACTTTTGACAATTCCTTTTGAATGTTTTAACAGTTCTTTTTTTATAGTTCTTCTATCAGTTTCAATGAACATGATAGTCACAATGATTTTATGCATTTTTCATGCACATTCATGTCTCTTTTTAGTAATCCCAAAGGGAAACCAACTTCTCCCGAAGGACATCTTGGGCTGAATCTTGTTATTTTTTTCGCTAAGTATTAGTTTTCTCACATTTCACACAGCATTTCTCTCCACAAGGTCATGTGGGCTTTTTTTTTGCCATATCTTACCAAACCTGCCTTGGAGAATGTTACTAAACTCGCCTACCTATCCAGTGTTCCCACTCATTTTACTTCTAGTTCCGAGGTCTGCGCATGGCAGTAACTTCTAGAATCGATGCCGATCACTGTGTGTGGAACCTTTGAGAAACTGCATGTGTATACAGCTAGGCAACTTAGCGGGACTATTGTACCTAACCTGTCCCAACTGCTTCCTACTCGATGGCTGTAGCACCATTCGCCCACCCATTATTCCTGCGAGAACTTGCTACTAACTACATGTCCACTGAAAGACTAGTATTTCTGCTAACCCAGCCATCTTTAAAAGGCAGTTGTGCAACTAGGATAAGCATTGGAGTTCTCCTGCTGTGACCGACAGTCTTTCTAAAGAGTTAGACAAGACGGAAATGAAGCTGGAATTCTCTAACGGGGACATAGAAGTCCTCACTCTCCAACTCCCCAACATCACACACCACTAATCCTACATATGCCCTCTGTGCTGCCTGCTCACTTGCTCAGGACACCTCACCACCATTCACCCACCTGCACCTAAGAGCTGTTTTCCACTCACTACATGAACAAACAGCCAATAACAGGGCAGAAAGAAACAGGAGAGGGTCTGACATTAGGCTCCTCACCCACTGTGAGAAAGAAATCCTGGTTATCACAGGAGAAGACCAGCACTGTAGCTGTAGGGATGCCAAGCAATTCATTTCTACCTAACAGTCTAAGTACCACTCCTCCTGGAAAACAGAGACACCTACAGCAGACTTCTGCTCATTGACTACAGTTCTGCCTTCAACACCATTATCCCCTCCAGACAGATCTCAAAACTGTGTGACCTTGGTCTTGGCTCTGCCCTCTGCAACTGGATCCTCAGCTTTCTGACCCATAGGCTGCAATCAGTGAGGATAGGTAACTGCACCTCCCCCACAATAACACTCAAATCTGGAGCCTCCCCAAGGATACATCCTGAGGCCCCTACTGTACTGTCTGTACACCTATGACTGTGTTGCCTAATTCAGAATTAATGCCATTTACAAGTTCCCTGATGACACCTTTTCACTGTATTTCAGTACATGTGACAATAAGATCAATGAAATCAACTGATTCCGCTTTTATTGTAATGGCCACAGATTCTAGTACTAAGACAAAATAGTATAGTAGATAGAAGGTAGCCTATGTGGGTGCCTAACTGGGAGAAGTAATGGACTTCTACATTTTACAAATCTGACACAAGAAGTGAGGTGCACCCAAAGGAAGGTCAATTTAAACTTATTTAACTATAAACAGGAGAAAGGTCGATTTATATCAGAAAAATAGCTCTTTCTCAAAAAAAGTTTCAAAAGTGACTCATATGTTTGCTGAGCTATGTATGTTATCTGTTGCTAGTTAGTTTTTCTGGGACATACTATGAATGCTCACAAACTCTGATTTGAGGGTCTTTTTCTGTTCTTTTCTCAATTGTCCACATAGTGGAATGCAATGATTCTGCCATCACTCCCTCTAAAAAATCTGTTCCAAAGCTTTTGTTGTAATGGTATTTAATTGACTCAAAATCTTTTCAAATAAAAATCAACTGAGCAGTCATCACCCCCTGGAGATTTTTCCTTTGCATTATTTCTAGTGTTTGTGCAAACTCATCCTGTTTCATAATATTCTGCAAGGCTTCACTGTGGGAATTGTATGCCTGGGAGAAATACATAGTTGTTCAAGAAACTCTTCCAGTTTATCTTAGACGCTTGTACCTTTCTTGTTTATACATTACCTCAGAAATGATAACATTATCCCAAGTCCCTCTTGAATATGAGGTGCCTGTCCCCAGTGGCTATAGTTGCTGGATCTGTATGATAAAAACCTGAGATCTTCAATAAAACATAGAACATAGAACATAGAGCAGTGCAGCACAGTACATGCCCTTCAGCCCATGATGTTGTGCCGAACCTTTACCCTAAACCTAAGGTCTATCTAACCTCCACCCCTACCTTATACTATCAGCCATGTGCCTATCTAATAGCCGCTTAAATGCCCCTGATGGGGCCGACTCCACTACCCTCTCTGGCAATGCATTCCACGCCCCTACCACACTCTGAGTAAAGAATGTACCTCTTAAGGCCCCCCCACATCTACCTCCACTCACTTTAAAACTGTGCCCCTTCATAATAGCTACCTCCACCTTAAGAAAAAGTTTCTGGCTCTCTACTCTATCTATACCTCTGATAATTTTGTGCACCTCTATCAAGTCACCTCTCATCCTTCATCATTCTAAAGAGAAAAGCCCTGGCTCTGTCAATCTTTCCTCATAAGACTTTCCCTCCATTCCAGGCAACATCCTGGTAAATCTCCGATGCACCTTTTCCAACGCTTCCACATCGTTCTTGTAATGAGGTGACCAGAATTGGACACAATACTCCAGATGTGGCCAAATCAGGCTTTTGTATAGGAGGAGCCAGTAATTTATTCATTCTGTACACAGTATAATGATGCCCAGCAATTTGGAGATAAGTGAAGATAAAGATGGGGAGAAGAAAGAGTGGCACCATTTGATTGCATAATTTTCAGTCCCAGATATGTAAACACAATCCTCTTCTATACACAAAACAGATGTCACGCATAAAATAAGTCAGACCATACGAGGTTGTCATTTTCTTTGTTTTCCGCCTCTTTTTCTCACTTCATCCTCCCCATTGCCTCTTCTCTTCCTCAAAAACAGTTTGTTCTTCCTGCATCTCACTCTCCATATCGTCCCGTACCCAACTTCAGATAGATACTATTATTTTTAAGAGTGAAAAAATGGCCCTTCTTCTTTGAACAAAAACAGACTACCTGCCTGGAGAAAACAAAACACCACAGCGAGTAGGAAAGCTTCAGCCCTTTAAAACAACTGGGCTTGGATGGAAACTAAACATTATTCCCTGACTAGTGCTGACTCCAACCACTCCCCTTGGCCTCTTTACTGAGTCCACTTATCTCCTGAGGAAAGTTCCTGTAAGACTGTTAAGGACTAACCACAGAAATTCCAGAGTGTCTATCTAATCATACATCCTGCATTATTCATGCTTGGCTAATTGCCGTCATTGGCATGACATTTACATTGGTCCCAGCAGCTCACGAACTCTTGTGTTTTGCACAGTATTCAACCAATTCTGGCCAAACTTGTCCATAAAGTGCTCATACTTGTACTTAAACAGATAATTTATCTGGTATTTTTCTGAAAGTATTAACTGACACATAATTAGCTGCGATTTCTGGAAATCTTATTTCAATGCTAAGATAGAACCATTGTACTTGTGGTACATCTACAAAAATAAATGTTCTTAATCACTGACTTGAAGATTCAAACATGTATACTCTGGTTCAGGTGCCCTGTTGACATTTAAGCCTAGAATATTAGCTGATGAATGCTTTACATGTTTGCATACAATTCTTCTTCATCATTAGTTCAAGAAAACAATTAATCATTTTAATATACATAGGATAATAGCTTCATTAAAATTGTGGCAGATGTATCATTTGAATATATTTAGCATTGGGGTTTCGCTAATACTATCAAAAGTGATTTCTAAGATTAGATATCACTGTGTGCTTTGAATAATCTCTGTCATGCAATGTTTGCTCTTGAGACACCAACTGACCTGCTATACCCTGATTATCTCTGTTCAGAAATACCTACAAATCTACAGCCAGTCTAGATTCTTTCGATGAGTGGGAGCACAAGGGTGCTGCAGAGTTTCTGCCAGATTGTTTGTCATCCTGAGAGAGGACAGAGAGGTCTCTGTCTTGGAGACAGGCCACTTTACTAGGCGGCCTCAGCAATCCAAGGGACCTTTTGGGGAAAACACAGAATAGAGCTCACAAGACCAGAAGCTACTTTTAACAGTAATCCCACAACCACAATGGCAGTTGCCTGGGCTTTGTGACTGCAATGTGAATTGCTATGGCAGTTGTCTGAACTTATTTGTCCTGCCACAGAAATACTTCGAGTTGTGATTGTAGGCAAAATCATGTTAGGCACCACAATGGTGTTGGTGGATCTAATTAGATTGCTTAATCTGTGCAAAGCCTCTGCGATCGATATATCCGCATTCCTCCATGCTTTATGATACTATGTGTAAACTGTAAGCTCTGTGAAAGGCGAACCAATGCACGTAGCATTTCCTGATAAATGTCCATCAATTTGTTTCAGTAGCCTGTGCTCTCAAAGTCGGTATTTGAGCCTTCCCAGTCAAAAATAATATTCAACCTCACCCAGTGTTTAACTAGAACCAGTGGCACCCTGCTCTAGCTCTGATGCACCCATACTCAGTGAGGTTTGAAGTCCAGATTTAGCCTCTAAAGTCCACATTGCTCCAATATCTGACAGTGTTTGCAACTAACTGCCTGAGGCAGGTGGATGCATGAAGGGGCAGTGGGTAAGAGAGGTGGCAGTCGTCAATATTCTCAACAACTGGAATGAAGTACAGCGACAGGTTTAACTTGTGGAGTGAGGGAGAGCAGAGAGAAAGAGATGTTGAAAGCAATTGCAGGTTGCCATACAGAATATCTGGGCTACAGGAGACATTCCACAATGGATTAGTTACAAATAAAGACAGAAGTATGCCTCATCCAGTACTAACAGTAGCCTTGACCTCCATTCTGCATCTTCCCATTGGGGAATATACTTTTTCATCAAGAGGAAAGAGTGCAGATGGGCTACTCATGCTTTGGAGCAAGCCTGGCACTTGCCATTGAGTGCCTTCCCATAGTGCAGGGAATTGGAAAGTATGTAAATTTAAGCAAAATCAGAAATTGCTAGAGAAACTCAGCAGGTTTGGCAGTATCTGTGGAAAGTAAGCAAAGGTAATGGCAATGCAAAAATGTGAGCTCTGCTTTGTCTCCACAAATGCTACATGACCAGTTGAACTCTTCCAGTAATTTGTGTGTGATGTGTGTGAACATGAGGGGAACAACGCGTAAAATGTGGTATAATGATTGAAGAAGATGCAGAGTATTGGGGGAGGTGAGTTTTCCAAGTGCTGTCAATAAGTACTGAAGGTGGTACAGCAATCATAAGAAACTATGAGACCTGATTTTTTTTCTAATGTTACAGTGATTTTTTGTTAATTTTGATTCTGATATTCTGGAAAAGTAACCAAAAAGGAAAAGGAGGTGGGGTAGCATTGTTAATAATGGAAGGTATTAGTGATAAATTGTAATAGAAGTGCATTGACTGTGATGTGGAATCAGTTTGGTTGGAAATAAGGACTAGCATGAGGAAGAACTCATGGGTGATAGTTGTCTACAAGTCCCCAAAGAGTTGCCACACTGTAGTACTAAGTATAAATTGGAAAATATGGGAGATGTGTAAGAAAGGCTCTACAATTGTCGTGGGTGATTTTAATCTGCATATTTTCTGGAGAAATCAGATTGACAATAGTAACACGGAAGACAAACTTGCAGAGTGCATCAGGGATTATTTCTTGATTAGTACATCTACCTACCAACAGGATATTTTAGATCTAGTAATGTGTAATGAGGTAAGAGGAATCAAATATTTCATAGTTAAGGGATAATGATAAGAATACGGTAGAATTTCAAATTCAAATTGAGGAAAAGAAACTTGGATCTCAATTCAGTATCCTCAACTTAAATAGGGCAATTATAGAAGTATGAAGAAATGTTTGTCTAAAATGAGCTGGGAAAATAGACTGAAGGAAAGGTCAGTAGGTGTGCAGTGGCAGACATACAAGCAGGTATTTCCTAATGCACAGCAAAAACATATTATTGTCAAAAAGAAGAATTCAATCCGAAGGATGAATCATCTGTGGTTAACAATGGCAGCCGAGGAGAGTATTCCATCAAAAAACAACGCATAAACAGCACAAGGCCCAGTGGTGGGCCAGAGGATTTGGATTTTGTTTTTGGAATTAGCAGTGGGAGAAAATTGATTTGAAAACTAAATTGGAAAGAAATATAAAATCAAACAGCAAGACCTTCAATGGATATATTAAAACAAAGGCAGTAGCTAAAGTGAGTGCAGGACTCTTGGACCATGTGACTAATGAGGAACAAGGAAATGACAGATAGTTTAAACCAAAGTGAGGTTGTTGACTTGCTCCCCGAGCTGGCTTGTTTTCGTTCAGATGTTTCGTTGCCATACTAGGTGACATCATCAGTGGAGCCTCCGATGAAGCATTTCCAGTTTTGATCTGTTTGGGTTTGCATATGGGGTCCAATTCTACATGTTTGTTGATTACATTACGGGTGGAGAACCATGCATCTAGGAATTCCCGTGCATGTCTACGTTTGGCATAGATTTTTGAACCAATGAGGAGTTAAGAGCTAACAAGCTGGCATGAGAAAAGAATTTAGGCCTGGGGTAAATTAACCAGAATCTTATAGTATGTCAGGGCAAGCTTGAGGGGCTGAATGGCCTACTCTTGGATTGATTTCTTAAATTCTTCTGGTGCAGTGTTTCTGAAATTGACATATTCTTTGACGTCTTCTCATTGTCATTGGCCATTGAAGGAATGAGACTGTGCTTCTGCCTGTTCACCACCTGAACCAAGGCCTCCAGAGCACCTTTAGAAAAACGCTGCTGCCTATGTGTATCCTTCCTCAGGTCTCGATCACCATTTTCCTGCCTCATTCTTCAGGCAGAAGTGCTGAGCAGAAAATTTATCTCTGCCTCCTACTTAGATCCCTAACATCACAGTTGCCAATCTTCAGCCAATTTGATTAATTTCCATGTCATATTAAGAAGTGACTGAAGGCAATCGATACAACAAAGGCTATGGGACTTGACAATATTCTGGCAATAGTACTAAGGACTTGTACTCCAGAATTTGCTGTGTCCTTCACCAAGTCGTCTCAATACAAGAAAACATTGACATCAACCTGGCAATATAGAAATTTATCAATGCATGCCCTGCCAAGAAATATCAGGATGATTCCAACCCTTACAATTCCCACTGTACAAAAACAGAAGCTGCTGGAGAAGCTCGGCAGGTTTGGCAGCATCTGCAAAGAGAAAATCAGAGTTAACGTTTCAGGTCCAGTGACCCTTCCTCAGAACTGGTGGTAGCTGTGAAAACCAGTTTATGTGCAGAAAATAGGGAGGGGGATGGGATAGGGAGTAAACGATAAGATAGAGCCTGAAAGAGAGAGAAGAGCAGTTGGATAGACAAAGGAGTTGATAACAATCTGGCTAGGAGGGTGAGTATTTGTTAATGGGAACAAAAACAAAGAACCTTCCTTCTGAGGAAGGGTCACCGGACCTGAAATATTAACTCTGTTTCTCCTTCACAGATGCTGCTAGACCTGCTGAGCTTTTCCAGCAACTTTGTTTTTGTTCCTGATTAACAGCATCCACAGTTCTTTTGATTTTTATTTGTTAATGGGGACTGTTAGTGACTAACAATAAGTAGTGTGTAATGGCAGGTGATGTGATAATAAGTTTTAAACTGACATTTTTCCAGCTACCACCAGTTCTGAGGAAGGGTCACCAGACCCAAAACATTAATTCTGATTTTCTCTTCGCAGATGCTGCCAGATCTGCTGAGCTTTTCCAGCAACTTCTGTTTTTGTTCCTGATTTACAGCATCTGCAGTTCTTTTGGTTTTTAATTTCCACTCTATCAGTTTACTCTCAATCATCAGCAGAACGATGGAAGGGGTTGCCAACAGTCCTTTAAATTGCACTTCTTCAGCACAAATATTGTATGTTTCCAATATCTTAGCGAAAATTTGTAGCTCGGGTCGTGGGTACCGTTCATGAGCTCACTGAGCTGGTTGTTCTGTGGTGTGCAGACATTTCATTACCATTCCAAGCAACATCATCAGTGCAATCTCTACTCAAAGTGTCGGTGTTCTGCTCTGTTCTGAATTTATATGATCCTCTGGTACAATGGGTCTTGTCACTTCCGGTTTTGTTTTTTTTAGCAGCGATCTGTATTCAGAGTCTATTTCTATGTGTTTGTGAATGAAGTCCCATGTTGAGAACCAGGTTTCCAGAAATTCCCTTGCATGTCTGTTGTTCACTTGTTCCAGCATAGTCACTTTGTCCTAGTCAAACTGATGACCCTCATGTCTATGTGTATTGAGACAGGTGAATTTTGGTCATGTATTTTTACTGCCAGCTGGTATTGCCTTGTCTTGATACACAGAGACATTGTATGTTTCCTGCAGGCACAATAACATTTTCTCAATTCATTCATGGATGTAGATGCAAGTCTTCAACACAAAGGTTGGAATGTTGCCAGGGCCAGAAGACTTTGCAGTATCCAGTGATTTCAGACATTTCTTGATGGAGACCATTCAGCCCACCATGCCTAGGAAAGAACTATTCAAATAGTACCCTTGATCTTCCATTATAGCCAGAGAATGTTTTCTGTGTATCAGCTGTGAGCCAATTAGCAGCACCCTCCTCTGTAAATTGCAACATTCTAACGTCAAATCCTAATCCAGGATTTAAGAACAAAAGTCAAGGCTGACCTTCCTGAGCAGCACTTCAACCTTGCTGTACTCCAGGAGGTGGTGTCTTGGGATGAGAAGAGACTCCATCTGTCTTTTTGAGGGGATTTAAAAGAACCTAAGGAACTAAATCAAAGTAGGGCAGAGGACCTACCCACAGTGCCCTGAGTAGTACTTATGCCTCACCAAAATTACAAAAACATTGGAGGACTATCATATTACTCTTTGTGGGATCTTGCTGTGCTCATACTGGCTGCTGCATTTTCTCCATAAAAACATGACTTCTCTTAAACATTCTTCATTGGCTATAAAGTGCTTTGAGATGCCAGGTGCTTGTGAAAAGTGCTATACTAATGCATTTCTTTCTTTTTCTCATATCAAACATATCCAGATTCCTGCGAAAGGTATTGTTCAATTTATTTCTGTTTTCTTCCTGTCTATATATTCTGGATCACAAAACTTGCTTCAAGAATCAATCTCTCCTAATCTGTTCTCTGATCCTTTCTTCAGTATGTTAAATATACAGTCTCTGTTCGTTCACCAACTTGCCTGTGTAAATAATTTCAACTTATCTATGCCATCAAAACCATAATTTTAAACATTTCTATTGGCTGTCCTCTTGAACTTTTCTCCTGTAAAGAGAGTAAGTCTAGCTTCATGCTTTCAATGTAGTTAACTGTCTTCAGCATCATAACTAAGATGGTAATTTTTACATTTGACCGTTAATTACAATGAACAACTTATATGATTGTTTGTACATCACAAGACACCCTCACGCAGTTTACATAGATGCTGCTCCAGACTGTTTTAACATAAATATTGCCTTATGGCTGTAAAGGTAGTAACACCCAAAATAAATCTCAGGTGCTACATTTTGGTAGGGCAAATCGGGATAGAACTCATACACTTAGTGGTCAGGTCCTACAGAGTGTTGCAGAACAAAGACACCTTGGGGTGCAGGTTTATAGTTCCTTGGAAGTGGAGTTGCAGTTAGACAGGGTAGTGAAAGGCATTTGGTATGCTTGCCTTTAATGGCCAGCGCATTGAATATAGGAGTTCAGAGGTCATGTTGCAGCTGCGCAGAACATTGGTTAGGCCACTTTTGGAATACTGTACGCAAATCTGGTCTCCTGCTATACGAAAGATGTTAAATTTGAAAGGATTCAGAAAATATTTACAAGGATGTGGTCAGGGTTGGAGGGTTTGAGCTACAGGGAGAGGCTGAATAGGCAGGGGCTATTTCCCCTGGAGCATCAAAGGATAGAAGTTTATAAAATCATGAGGGGCATGGAGAGGGTAAATCGTAAAAGTCTTTTCCTCAGGGTAGGAGAGTCAAAAACTAGAGGTCATAGGTTAAAAGTGAGAGGAGAAAGATTTACAAGGGACCTAAGGGACAACATTTTCATGCAGAGGGTGATGCGTGTACGGAATGAGCTGCCAGAGGAGGTGGTGGAGGCATGTACAATTACAACATTTAAAAGGCATCTGGATGGGTATATGAATAGGAAAGGTTTAGAGGGATATGGGCCAAATGCTGGCAAATAGGACTATATTAATATAGAATATCTGGTCAGCATGGACGAGTTGTACCAAAGGGTTTGTTTCCGTGCTTTACAGCTCTATGACTCTGTGGCTGAAAGTTGGAGTCAGGATTCAAATAAGATCTCTTTCTGAAGGAGTTGGTGAAAGGATCACATTGAACTACCAAGCTGGAAGCAAAGGAGCACATTAAACAAGTATTGGTGTAAAGAACAATGACATAGAAATTAGAGATGGGTGTTATTCTGACTGAGATGCATCGTGTTTCATTGCAAGTGTCATGGATTCTTGCATTCTGAGAAAGGAGAGTTGCATTTTGCTCTCCAGTCAGGAAACAGCTGTTAGTGGCTCCGGAGAGAGTACCAGGTGAGTTTCTTCGACAGCTGCTGAGAGAGCTTGTGCTTGTTTCTGCTTTTCCGTTTTAAATAAATCATATCACAAAGAGAGGGGTGAGCAAAATGCCAACAGCATCTTCATCACACAGTGAATAAGACCAACAGTGTTCTCCAAATAGTAATGAAGCTGCAAAGCTACATTTGTTCAAATAGTGAAGACAGGGCCATTCTTGACAATACCAGCTTACTCTTCAAGCGCTTGCACAGAAAACTTTGAAATATGGTAGTTCTCTCTACATCTACATTAAACAATCTGTGCACAGAACCATCAGACATTCAGTAAACTGTGTTGTCGTGTCCTCTTCAGGTTCAATCAGATGCAGTCACCTGAAGGAAACTTTGGGGCTCCAAAAGCAGGGTACAGACTCACATTTACTTAGGAGTCACACTGTGTCCATAAGTCATAAACACGTCACACAAGTTGTTGTTCGGATTAGTATTTATGAAAACGATAATGCAACATCGCCTTCAAAATCAGTGAAGCATATTTTTAATGCAAAAGGAAAAGGCACTGCTAATTCTGTTGAGGGGCTTGATACTGCAATTAGTCACAAAAGCCGCACTCCCTGTGTACAGTGTCTCAGACAGTACCACACTCCCTGTGTACAGTGTCTCGGACAGTGCCACGATCCCTGTGTACAGTGTCTCAGACAGTGCCGCACTCCCTGTGTACAGCATCTCAGCCATCTTTGAACAGAACGCAGGCCACCACTACTGGAGTAGAGCATCTACAGCACAGGAAGTCAATCCATTTCAGAAAAGGCCTATAACGGTGCAGCAACTGAATTTGAGAGAGATGAAATCAGTTGATGAAGCAGGCGGATCATTCCCTACAGAAGGTTTATCAGTACCTTTCTTAGCTCTCAATTGTGGTGATTTATATAAAAATATTCAAGTCTGAAAGCTTCTACTAAGGAAAAATTCTGAGTTCGTGGGTAGGTTTTAAGTTAACTGTATATTTCCTCTAATGCTTGTTCCTCTTTTGATTCTTCACAGGTGTGTCCCAGCGAACAGAGGGTAGATGCTTGACACAAGAACAGGCACTTAATCACAAAGCTGTGGTTCGGCATACAGCAGGTGCCATATCCTGCTCCTCATCCCAGTCCCTTCCTAGTGTATTTTAGCTTTCAGATACCCATTAACTGTAGCCTGGCCAGTATATGTGCCTGGAGGTGAAACTCAGCAAGAGTAGACTGGAGAGGAAGAAACATTATCACTCAATTTGACACTTGCAGTCACTAATGTAGATTCAGGCACCAAGTGTACTATAGAGGGTCAAATGGGGCAATAACAGCACGTGGTCACTCATTAGGCTCAAGTGGGTTCCACCAGGGCTCTTAACCTCATTGCAGCCTTGGCTCAAACATGGACAAATGAGCTGAACTCAAGAGGTGAGTTAGAGTCACTGCCTTGATATCAAGGCAGTATTTGACCAAGGATCCCGAGTAAAACTGGGGTCAGTGAGAATTAGGAGAAACCACTACACTAGTTGAAGTCATGCCTAGCGCAAAGGAAAATGGTTATGGTTATTAGTGACAAATCATCTCAGACCCAGGACAACGCTGCAGGAGTTGCTCAGAATACTGTCCTAGGTCCAACAATCTTCAGCTGCCTCATCAATGAGCTTTCTTTGATTACAAGATCAGAATTGAGGCTGTTCACAGGTGGTTGCATTATGTTTAGCACTATTTGCAACTACTCAACCACTGAAGCAGTCTATGCCCATATATAACAAGACCTGGACAACATTTAGACTTCCGCTGTTATGTGGCAAGTAACATTCACACCACATAAGTGTCAGACAATGACCATCCACAGCAAGAGAGAACCTACCAATCACACTATGACATTCAACAGCATTACCATAATTAAATCCCCACTATCACCACAGTGGAGGTTGCCATTAATCAGAAACTGAACTGGACCAGTTGTACTGTGGCTACAAGAGAAAGTCAGAGACTGGGAATTCTGTGGTGAGCAACCCTAAGTTACTCATGTCTCCCTAAGCCTGTCCACCAAGTATCACTGAAAAAGAAAAATAAATAACAAATATAAGTAACTTCAATCTAAAGTTTTAAACAATTTTATGTATTTTACAATGTTCAGTATCTATGAAAATAGGGTAAAAGCAAAACCAAACCTTCAATACACTGACTTCCACATACATAGCTGAAGTCCAAAAGCAGAGAAATGAGAAACAAAAACAGAAATTTCTGTAGGAACACGGCAATTCTGACAGCTTCTGTAGAGACAAAGCAGAATTAACATTTCGAGTCCAGTGACCTTCTTTAGACTCAAGCTGGCCACCGGATTCGAAATGTTAACTCTCTCTACAGATGCTGCAAAACCTGCTGAGTTTCTCCAGCAATTTCTATTTTTGTTTCAGTTTTCAAGCATCCCCAGTTCTTTCTTTTATAATAGAGAACTGAGGCTCAATCCAGGAGCAAAGCTGTCTGACTGCTGTAATTGTACATTGTACACATACCACAGGTCAACAAAAACCCTCCTCCACTAGTTTATTTTTCTCTCTCATTCTCCTTGTTTATGGTTGACTTTCTTTTGCCCCCACTTTTTCGGTAGAATTTAATCAAGTGTTGCACCATTTCCAATGATGGAACTGAACATTCCCGTCAGGAGTTGTACGTAATTCATATGAAAATTAGAAGAGCCATCAGCAAACACGTAAAGCATATGTAGACGTGTGGCAGGAGTGGGTTTCTACTGGAGAATCCTGCTGCAATGTTACAGATCCATAGATCCATGGGGGCTATAAAAGAGACACCTGAGCAAACAGAGGTGCTCTGCATTAAGATCACATGTTCCACATCAACCTCTATTTGTTTTGCAGTTTAGTCAATTTATTTTTATAACCCTTAGAACAATTAGCCCTCTTCAAACTTAGATCCCCATTCCATCAATCTCCCACTTATTAAAATCTAACTGGATCCGTACTGGATCACCCCCTCATCACAACTAAGACCCTTACATGTGTAATTCAAGGTGTCAGAGTAGACGGAGACTGGATCCTCAGTTTACTGATGCCTACCTGCACATTCACCTCCAGGCTGTCAAGAGGTGTTCTTCCCATACAATGCCAAAGATACATGCCTTCAGCCTGAGCAGTGATTGCTAAATAGATTAGCAACATTAGGTTCTAGCAATTATAGAGGGATTTGAACTCATGAAATCAGAACATTAGCCTGGTCCACTGAATTATTAGTCCACGCTCCTCTTGCTTACCATTATTGCCACTGCTCTATAAGTTGACTATAGGTTAAGAAATGGGCTTTTTCAGTCTGTTCTACATTACGTCCACTTTACCATTTCCGTGAATAAAATGCACACAAACTAACTTTACCAATAACTTTTCTAGGTGACACAAATTTGTGCCTACAGAACAACAAACGTTATTCATTGAATGTGAAGTGCTGTCAACGTTTTCTCAGAAACCCAAGAGATACAAAGCTCTATTAATGCAAATTGTCAAGGCTGTTTTGCTGGGTTTTTTTGCATATGGCCATGATGATAAGGTCTTCCTTCTTTTCTGCTGAATTAATTGTGTGCTGTTTTAGTCATCTGGAATAGGTGTCAACGAAAATGTGAATGGATTCAGTCTGCTGCTGTTATTATACAACAGGAATTAATTCATATTCATAGATACAGTTCAGACAATTACAATGTAGGACGAGTAATACTTAACTTACATCTCTCAAGCGACAATTGTCTAAAAATTATTTGGCATAAATATGACTAATCCAGCTGCGCAGGTTGCAATAATGTTCGTAATGGCTGACTGATCTAATCTTACTCAACTGTCCAAAGTCAATGTAAATCCTATTGTTGGAGCTCTCTCATTTGTCAGGTAGTTGCCGAATATTGATGTTAGAACTAAATGCATTATTGTTGCACTTCAGCAATTTACTGGTATTGTTTTGCTGAGCTCCACCATGAGAAGTGCATTAACAGATAGATAATAAGAACACCAACAGCTCCAGAGGTAACAAGGTGTAGAGCTGGATGAACACAGCAGGCCAAGCAGCATCGGAGGAGCAGGAAAGCTGATGTTTTGGGTCTAGACCACTGTTCATCCAGCTCTATGCCTTGTTATCTCTGATTCTCCAGCATTGGCAGTTCCTACTGTCTCTCACCAACAGCTCCAGGTTCACTTTCACCACCATCCTACCTATGCTGGCATTCAAAACTAGTAGCACTGTGAAAGAGTCATCATCATCATCACAAGAACTGAAGAGGTTCAAGAAAGAGACTTTCCCAGGCGGAGAAGGATGAGGAAGTAACTGCAACCTTCGCAACATTGTGCATATCCCAAGGACAAACAAAAGGCAATATTCACACTGAGCCCCTCAAAAATTCAACTAGATTGCTGCTGTCAAATTTATCCTGATCCCAAATTAAGCTGATCCCTTTGCCAGACCTACTGTGAATCCTTTCTTAATTCCAGCAGCCACACACATTCATATCCTCATAGATAAAAGGTACTGCAGATGCTGGAGAATCCGAGATAACAAGCATGGGGCTGGATGAACACAGCAGGTCAAGCAGCATCATCGGAGCAGGAAAACTGGACGTTTCGGGCCTAGACCCTTCATCAGAAATGGGGGAGGGGAAGAGGGTTCTGAAATAAATAGGGAGAGAGGGGGAGGCGGATAGAGGATGGATAGAGGAGAGATCCCAGGCCCCAAGAAGACTTTCCACATCAGGCAGATGTTCACCTGCACATCTGCCAATGTGGTATACTGCATCCGCTGTACCCGTTGTGGCTTCCTCTACATCGGGGAAACCAAGCGTAGGCTTGGGGACTGCTTTGCAGAACACCTGCGCTCAGTTCGCAACAAACAACTGCACCTCCCAGTCGCAAACCATTTCAACTCCCCCTCCCATTCCTCAGATGACATGTCCATCCTGGGCCTCCTGCAATGCCACAGTGATGCCACCCGAAGGCTGCAGGAACAGCAAATCATATTCAGCCTGGGAACCCTGCAGCCCAATGGCATCAATGTGGATTTCACAAGCTTCAAAATCTCCCCTCCCCCAACCGCATCCCAAAACCAGCCCAGCTCATCTCCACCTCCCTAACCTGTTTTTCCTCTCACCTCAAGCCACACCCCCATCTCCTATCTACTAACATCATCCCACCCCCTTGACCTGTCCGTCCTCCCTGGACTCACCTATCTCCTCCCTACCCCCCTACCTACACTCACCTTTACTGGCTCCATCCCTGCCTCTTCAACTTGTCTGCCTCCTCTCCACCTATCCTCTCCTCTATCCATCCTCTATCCGCCTCCCACTCTCTCCCTATTTATTTCAGAACCCTCTTCCCCTCCCCCATTTCTGATGAAGGGTCTAGGCCCGAAACATCAAGTTTTCCTGCTCCTATGATGCTGCTTGACCTGCTGTGTTCATCCAGCCCCATGCTTCATATCTTCATTGCCGGTCCTGGTCACATACCAAATGACTTCTGTTGCCGGAGTTGACCTGTTAAACAACATTGATACAATCTCATGCCTCGCAGCCAGTTCTGACCTGATCCTTGTTGAATTCAAACAGCATCAGATCTGCTATGTTATTTTCAATCCAGTCCATGCTTGACATTGTGCATATCCCAAGGACGAATAAAAGGCAACACTCACTCTGAGCCCCTCAAAAACATAAGGAATATCACATTCTGGATGGTGATAATTAATGAAGTGCATTGTCAAACATGTTTCTAAATCAATTTCTATCACTCTGCATGATGTTTTCTATTTATCAGTCGTAAGATACAGCTATATGAGGAGATTTGTGAGACAATAGACTGTCGATTATCCCTTTCTATTACCAAGGTGTTGATTGTCTAAATGTTATCGTATTTGACAAAACGATTGGTGAAAGAGGTGAGTGCACAGCGGGGAATTTTAACTATATGAGATGGTTTGCTGAATCATGTATCAGCAACATGCTAAGTTCAATTGTGAATTCTCATATCAAGTAGACAGGAAAGTCACCAGGTCTAACACAGTGTGGAGCTGGAGGAGCTCGGCAGGCCAGGCAGCATCAGAGGAGCAGGAAAGTTGACGTTTCGGGTTGGGACCCTTCTTCAGACAAAGGGTCCCCACCTGAAACATCAACTTTCCTGCTCCTCTGATGCTGCTTGGCCTGCTGTGTTCCTCCAGCTCCACACTGTGTTACCTCTGACTCCAGCATCGGCAGTTCTTACTATCTCAAAGCCGCCAGGTCCTTTTGATCATGACATCTTTATGATTTTTAGTTCATGGTAAACTTGCTATAGTAATTTTATGATTTGTAATGCACAAACTGAAAGATAGGTGGAAGCAAATTCTGTGATAGAATTCAAAAGAAATTTGGATAATGAAGGCAAAAAAATGGGATTATTTGGTAAGATCTACCAAAAACTGCCAGAAACTGAACTGGACCAGCCATATAAATACTGCAGTTACAAGAACAGGTCATAGGCTAGGAACCCTGCAGTGAGTAACTCACCTCCTGACTCCCCAGAGCCTATCCACTATCTCCAACCCACAAGTCAGGAATGTGATGGAATACTCCCCACTTGCCTGAATGGGAGCAGCACCAACAACACTCAAGAGGTTCAATACCATCCAGGAAAGAACAGCCAACTTGACTGGCACCACATCCAAAAACAATCACTCCACCACTAGTAGCAGCATCTACAAGATGCACTGCAGAAATTCACTAAGGCTCCTTTGGAAGCACCTTCAAAATTCACAACAACCTCCATTTAAAAAGACAATGGAAGCAGATACATGGGAACACCACCACTTGCAAATTCCCCTGACTTTGAAATATATTGCCATTGCTTCACTGGCGCTATGTCCAAAACTTGGAACTTTTTAACAGCATTGTGAGTGTACCTACACCAAATGAACTGCAGCACTTCAAGAAGAAAGCTCACCATGATGTTCTCAGGTGAAATTAACAATGGCAATAAATCCTGGCCCAGTCAGCAATACCCACAGCCCTTGAATGAATAAAGAATAAAGCTAGAACAAAACCTGATGGATTGATTGGCCTCTTTTTGTACTGTAACATTCTCTGATTTTATTTGAAATGCTTATTTGTTGAATTTTGTTGAAGTAACCTTGAACAATGAGGTAGATTATTGTTCATTACAGCTAGACAAGCCCTTTAGTACTGAAAGTTTATTATTACCAGCATGGGAGTCTCATTCCTTCAATTTTAATTGTTAAAGATTTTCAAAATGTAAAATGTAAAAGACGAAATGTTATTCTTCTTTCTGTCTTTTTCCCCCCTTAATCCAATCTTTATTCCTCTCCCTTTATTTTCTTTCTTACACGTGACTTGATATTGAATTCACCAATTCTAGTTTACTTTTCCTACTCAGCCTTGCACTTAATTTCACAATTCTTCAATCTGTTTGGTTAGGGTGATACACAGTTGTATGCCTCAGATTCCAGATGCCCTGTTTCTCTCGCTGTAATATTCTCACATTTGCACTTTCAGCATCATACTATGCAAAGTTTAAAAAGCCTATGCGCACAAAGGCAAGAATAATTTACAGTGGTTATTGTTTGATGCCCTTCTATAACAAATTATAGCCAATAAATTTAGTTTCACATGACTGTCAAAGAATTTCTGTTTTGTAATTGCATGTCATAGCATAGCCATTTTAAAATGTTTTTTCATTTCTGATGATATGCACCAAGACAACTTCAAACACTATCAAATCCAGCCTGAGGGGAGGGCATAATTAAATGCCTGACAACCTGCACAAAATAAAAGTGAGTTAACAAATCAACTTTGATATAGGAATCCCTGATATTCTAATTTGATTTGGTCTGGGAGAGGGATTGGTTACATTGCTGGAAATCTTACAGTTGACAAACAGAACAGTTTTTTTTGAACTACGTAAATATTAGTTCTGTATGGAATAAGACTGTGCCTCCATCATGAGGCTACTTGTGAAAATAATTTGCTAGTTGTCATGAGATCTTACATTACTTCGCTAAGACGATATTAACAATTTGATGTGCACGTTCGCATTAACCATTGACACGCGAACACCCCTAAGTCTCTAACTTCATTTCTGATTCACAGAATAAGCTTTGAGATTTTGACTTTTTTGATCACGAATCCACACTGACTCTCCAGCCTTTGCCGACTTTTTTAAATGCAGATTTGATTGGAATGGCATTCATCCACGATCACCTTCACTTTATCCAAATCTACAGCTGTGAGACTAAATGAAGTGTGGGGGAACAGCAGAAAGTTGAATGTTAATCTGAAGCCTCCTTCCCATCAAAAGTTTTCATGGAGCTTGACATTTCTGGAACAGGATAGAAAGATAGCAGTGCTAGGTTAACATTGTTTCTCTTTTTTAGTAAAGCCTTTCCTGTCCTCACTTCCCTTTGGCCCCACTATTACTTAGAAGTATCTCAGTGAGCTAGTCATGCAGATAAACTCTCAAGGTTCAGTGAATTAATTGAAGGATTCTTTGAGAAAATGAGAACATTGGCCCAAAGTTGGAATCCTATGTGTGGTGAAAATTACTTTCAACAATGCAATGATAGCCTTAGAGGTATGATATTGGAGACATTTACCTCTATCCACTTTGAGTAATGTCAACTGAGATCAGAAGATCCATTTGACACATTCCCACTGGCTGGTTGGAAATGAAAGTTCCATCAGCCGTTCCCTTTGCTCCTGCCGATAGGCATGTGAAGCCGTTGAATATCATCTCTCCTCGCTTGGCCACTAACAGAATTTGGCACTTTGGTACAACACTTCATGATACACAAGTCACCATGTTGTAACTTCCGCAGTGTATCGAGTCCGAGGGCTGTAGGTATGACCAATCTCTCATCATACATCAGCAAGTCATCCACATCACTGAGATGACTTCTTTGACCAAAATATTGCCTGTTGTGTGTAATATATTCTGGCCATTCCTTGATGCTGCATTCATGGATTTGATCATAATCTTCATCTGACTTCTGTGCATCTCTTGATCTGATTGTATCATGTTACAGGTAGATACCTGAGTGTTACCAAAACTAAATTCTCCATTTCTTAAACAAAGTTTATATCACCTTGTTATTTTCTATGTGCAACGGGGAATGATAGCAAGCAAAATCAAAATACTACTGATACAAGAAATATGAAAGAAGAAAAACTGTAAAACTGAAGCAGTTCATTTATCATCTGTAGTGAGAACAAATAGATAAAATGAATGCCTTTCTTCAGGAAAAAAAGGGATTCAATTGCACTGTAGGTCCAGAAATGTGGCCAATTACTGCCTTTTTTTTAATTTGAAGGTAAGCAGCCTGCAAAATCTAATGAAGGTAAGAAGGTGCATGCAGCCTTCTGGATTTGCATAGACAATTATCTGGTGCATGGGACCCTCCAGGAAAGTCCCTAAGTGTGTCTGACAGTGGAGATGTCGGAGTGCTCAGGCTGACTTTGCCGACCTGCTCTAACTTCTAGCTAACTGCAATACTGACCTTTGCCAAATCACCACTCACCACTCCCATCAATTCAAAATGAACACCCAAATACCCTTCGATGCCCCATGGACGTCTGACACCACAACCCACACAGACCTGACCCCTGACTCACTGGACTTTTGGGACCCGAAAACAACAAGCCCTCAAACCTTCATGTCCCAGAACTACAATCTCCTAACCCCACAAACCCAACACTTTTCTGCATAAATCTAACATCACTACTACCATTGCACTCAATCCACTATAAACCACCCCACCCTGATCCCCATGACCCTCACCCTGACCAGGCCCACACAAAAATTCCTAGCTCACCCACACAAACATGGCACTCTGATCTAACCAAAGCCCTCACCTACTTACCTGCCCCACTTAGCTGCCACTCTAACCCCCTTCTCCAGGCAACTGTACCTCTCAACCACCTACCACCTGTAACCCCTCACTTAGCTTACACTCTTGCCTTCACTCAGTTACTCACAGCACAGCTTAAGGTCCTTTGAAACTTTCATTTTCCGTATTGTCTTTTCATTTCTAATTGAGTCTCTTTATGTTCTGGACAGGTGCTTACAATCACATTTGGATTCCTGATAATGTAAGTAATTTTTAAGTGGTATGATTGAAGCAACAAACTCTAGCAGAATAATCTAATGTCTTCAGTATGAAACTTTTCCATAAAACAGGGTGTGGTCAGTTTAGACTGTGGTCTGTCTGTGTCTATTTTGGACATTTTTTTATCATGTTTGAAAGTCAGTAATAAATCAAGGTTTCCTTCTCTACCACGTCATACCATTTTTGATGTGTGTTTAAATTTTTGAAGAAATACCGATTGGTCTCACTATTTCAGATTCATCTAGCTGATTGAAGAAAGCCCCTACCCTGATGTTCCCCACATCTATGGCTACTTTATATGCTTCACTAAAGTTTAAACCTGGAAACACAGACTCTCTTAAAAAGGTAGTCTTCCACTTTTCAAAAGCTGACTGTTTTATAGAATATAGTTTCCAGTTCCTCCAAGTGTGTTTCCAAGCTATCACTGTACCAGGAAATTGCCTGTGTACACCACACATTGCACAAACCTGCAACTACCTAGATCATCAGTCTTTGAAATGTGGCTGGAACACTTCAGAGTTCAAATAGCATGGCTCAATGCTGTTATAATCTGACTTGGAGACTTCCTTTGCATGGGCTGTCAAGGAAACTTGCCAGTATCCCTTCAGAAATCCATCTTGGCAATTTAGGCAGCTTTACAGTGGGGACAATTCTATGCAATCTTCCAGCCAGGGTATTAGGTAGGAGTCACCTTTGCAATATATTAGCAGGCTAGTCAACAATACTGAGCCATCTGCTTTAAACCTGCGTACAACTATGGACCTCTAACTGCTGCTATGAGGCTCTATTTGGGGGGGCTCCAACATATTGTTAATTCATCCTGAACCTGGACCTAGCTGAAAGGAATAATGCCCACATTCACATCATGTTGAGACAGAATGGCATAGCCTGGCTTGTCTGCATAAATCCATAAATGCAGTGACTAACCTTGTTAAGACTATTTGCTTTTCTGCATGAATAGAGTGAGTAAGGATTTTATGGTTTTTAGTAGTTTTGAATTCATTTGCCAGGTGATTGCAGTTTCAATGTGGGCCTCATCCATATCTCCTTCCAATTCATCCCCACTTTTACCCTTGTACTCTAGGTCAATGGCAATGGGTCAACTGTTAACTGCCTTTCCCATTCTCGGTGATGGTATTGTTTTATGATACGATCAGATATTTCACTTCTCCAAATTTCTTGGATATTCTATACAGACCCCTGAAACTGATATTCATGGGTTCATCTGATATTTGTAGGAGGACTAATAATTGTCTCCTCACTGAAAGGTTCATGCCCAGATCAGTTTTCTCATCATTATCTGAGAGATTTTCAAGTGTTCTCAGGCTTGCAAGGGTCACTCAAAATTTCATTATGTAGTTTAACGTGGAGACTTACTCCTCCTGTTCTGGCTAATTTCTTATCAACCTGTTCAGAGATATTATGGCGCACCACTGGAGCAGGTGGGACTTGAACCTGGACCTTCTGGATCAGAGGTAGGTTCACTACCACCAAGCCACAAGAGCCCACCTCGTTCTGTTCTAAAGACATCTATTTGTAACTTGCAACTCATTCAAATGTAGTAAAACTGGAGGACTCCTTGGGTGATCCCCTGATAGTGAACAGGAGGAAATATATTCTTTATCCTAGTCATGGAGGTACTGATGGATGTGTGCCCTGACTATCGTTCTTAGAGTGTACTTGTACTGTTCTAGCACCAGTTGTGGCTGCATGGGATATGGTGAAGAACTTCACTGAATTGCAACCAAGTTACTGATTTCATCCTGGAATAATTTGGACAAGGAATTTGAGCCATGTCTGACTAGATCTCAGTAGTCAATAATATAGTGAAGAATTGGGTCAATTTCTTCATCATTGCTTTGGCAGATATGGACCTCAAGTGAACAGCCCCTGGGAAAAGGTTAGACACATCTATGATGGAAAGACATCCTGCTTTTGTTTGGGGCAGGGGCCTCACACAGTCCATTAACACCCTACTGAATGGTTCCTCAATACCCAGCACAGGAATCAAAGGGGTTGGTCTACTGCAGCTTGGGGTTTTCCCCCAGGTTCAAGGCAGATTCAACAAAACCTTACCACATCCTTAGGGAGCTGTGGTTGATGTGGACATATGCTTTGTGAATGTGAGCAGCCATTGGCACACTAATTTCCTATGGTACCATGGTAACACCACTACCTAGCGGATCACTCTTCACTCCTCATTTGTAGGTCTGTGAGGGATTTCCATCTCCTCATCAGTACCTCATTTTTACCATAATAACATTCAGGGACTGCTTCAGCTTCAGTCTAATCAGTCTGAGCTCGTGTTTTTAACAGTGAATTATCTTGTTAGGCTACTACTTAGGGGTTGGTTCTATTCATTAGATCCACGGTATGTTCTAGACTTTTGAAAAAGGTTTTCAATAACCGTATCAGAGAGTCTTTTGTTTTCAATGCTCACTACATCCTTCACTGGCTGAGTTTATCTGGCCACTAATCATGTGACCACGCAGCCAGCAAGAATGCTCAGCTCTTTCTCCTATAGCTGTTCAGTTTCCCTGATCTGACTGGGCTTGGATTAGACTTTGATCCTCTCAGGTGACTGCTGAAGAACTGGTCAACCCAATCCACAAGCAAACTAGGGACAATTCTCATGGTCACTGGTCCCAACACAAGGTCACTCTCCAGTTGCAGCCCACACTGGGGAATGGGCATGAACCTTCCTACAATCCCATTGAACACACCCTGGCATGGACTGCACTTTCTGCTGGCCAGGTCATTCCTTTTCCTAGTTGCAGTGTTTCTATGATCCTGCTATCCCTCAATAACACCACGGAGTTGCTCGCCTCACACAGGCGAAACATTGAAACCCTTCCTTTGGCTACAAAATCCGAGTTAATTCTCAGCAAATAAACAGAAGTTGCTGAAAAAGCTCAGCAGGTCTGGCAGCATCCGTGAAGAAAAAGTCAGAGTTAACATTTCGGGTCCAGTGATTGTTCTGAGGAAGGGTCACCAGATCCGAAACATTAACTCTGATTTTTGTCTTCACAGATGCTGCCAGACCTGTTGAGCTTTTCCGGCAACTTCTGTTTTTGTTCCTGATTCACAGCATCCACATTTCTTTCAGTTTTTAATTCTCAACAATTTGTTTAAAGTCATTCCCAAACTTGCATGTGCCTTTACAGGGATTCATATTCTAGTCTTCTATGCTTTTTGAATGGCTCCCATTCTCTTCGTTGGGTGTATGTGTCTCATTAAATCCCATTGTTTTTTGGGTGTACCTCCAGCAGTTAAACTGGACATGTCCTATCTTCCATCAGTTAAAACACAGAAGTTTCTTGGCCTAATGTTTCATTTTGGCACCACCCTCCCAGCATTTACCTCACTCCCATAATAAATCAATAAAGTCTTTTTGTGGGTTTTTTAAAAACAAAATTGGATTCAAAGTGAGAATTTATTCACTTCACTTTGTGGGTTCAAATCATGAACACTAACCCTCAATTTGTTACAGCCTGTCCTAGGACGACGACCCCAATTTATTGTGATTTCAGATAGGATACCCTAAATCATTAAGTACCTGGGTGAGGTGAGATGAATTGGCTCCCTTTCTGCATCCATCCGTCCCCTCGGTTGGTCACAACATTTGAAAAGAGTCCCTTTCGCACGTGGATATCTTTTTCAAGATCGAATCAATTTACGGTTTAAAACAAGCTAATTTAATCAGGTCTTTTTAAGTTAACAAAAGAGTAAGTTTATTGGTTACTAAATATGAGACAAAATACTAACACAACATGCATTCACACAGATTGCAAATAAGAAGTAAGCCCAAAGATACCTCAAAGTTAAATAAAATACAGAAAGGTCACTAAGTTGTTCATAAAGAGTAGCTGTGCAAATATTGCAGCTGTTGCAGTGAATAGCAGCAGTCATTTTGACATTAGTAGCTAAGTTTTTAATTTCAAGATTCTTGACTTTGCAAGTTGATTGAAATTCCTGGTTGACCTGGTTACTTTTGACAGTAACTGAAAGGGAGCATACAAAATAAGAGAGAATCTTTGCCCTTTCTTTACCTGCAGTACAGAGTTCTTTAATGGTTGCTGTTAAAGCTGTGACTTTCACAGCACATTGGTCCACACACTAGGGTGTCAGGCTACTAGCACACATAGACCGGATATGAAGCCCACTTCTTTCCCCCAATTTTGCGTGTGTCACTGAAAGGTAAAACAGAAATATATCCACAAGAGATGGCCTTCTGCTGAGACAGGATTGAATAGTCAGCCTCTCATTTTCTTTTTTATTATGTTTGAAGTTTCCTTGACTCTGTACAGGTGTGAAGTTCCAGAATTCCTCTCCAGCTACTAAATTTTTATCTACCATCATCATAATTATGGCAGCAATCTTTTGAAAAGAACGCATGTTGTAATTAAAACTTTGATATATCTTTATGTGATTTGGGTTAATGATCTTTGGTCATGACCCATTGTAATCAGACCATGTCTCCTCCTGCACCCTCCACTGCCAACTGAAAATATTCAGCCAGCTGGTAATGAGATGTAGGAGTTCAGAAAACCAGAGCCAGTGTGTTTCTGTAGCCCTGCTGGCAACATTTTTAACTGTTCTTGAGAAGAAGAAAATCCTGAGATCAAGAGATAAGCAGAACAAGAGTAGGGCCAGATGCTGCCTGGGCCTCAGTGTGAGACACAGTCTCAGAAGATGGTACTCTCATGATCTCAATTGCAGCTTCTGCAACCTCAATTGTGACCATAACCCGCGCCTTGATATGACTGCAATATATTAATATATATATAAATATAAGTCTTTAGTTTATTCCTTCCATACTTCTCAGCTCCAGCCTAGCGTTCTATTATGCCCTTCATATAAGGTGGAAAATTATCCAGGTATGTGCTGACCAACAGAACTATTTACCTCGCACATTAATGTCTTGGATGAGGGAACTGAATGTACTATAGCCAAGTCTGCAGGTGACTCAAAATAAGCAGAGTGGTAAATGACAAGGAAGACACAAAGAGTATGCAAATGGATCTAGACAGGTTAAGTGAGTGGGCAAGAACTTAGCAGAGGGAATATAATGCGGGAAAATATGAGGTTATGCACTTTAGTAGGACAAATAGAGGAGCTGAGTATTATTTACATGGAGATCGACTGCAGAAAGCTACAGAACAGAGGGTTTTGGAAGTCTTTGCCAAGAACCATAAAAAGTTAACATCCAAATTCAGCAGATAATAGGGAAGACAAATGGAATTTTGGCCATTTTTTAAAGGTGATGGAGTATGAAAGTGAGGAGGTTTTGCTAAATCTATGCAAGACAATAGTCAGACTACAGCTGGATTTCTGTAAACAGTTTTGGGCCCCTTGTTTAAGTAAAAATATATTGGCATTGCAAGCAGTCTAGAGGAGGATCACTAGCCTGATACCAGCATTAGAGGGACTGTCTTATAAGGAGAAGTAGCATTAATTAAGCCAGCACTTATTGGAATATGGAAGAATAAGAGGCAACCTTATTTACAGAGTCAAAGTCATACGCAACACTCTCTGTGTGGAAATGTTGACTTTCAGGTCCCTTTTAAATCTGTCCCCTCTCACCTTAAATGTGTGCCTTCCAGTTATGGACTCCCCCACCCTGGGAAAAAGATTTTGGCTATTCGCCCTATCCATGTCCCTTGTGATTTCATAAACCTCCAGAAGAGAAAATAAACTTTGCGGGCAAACGTGCAAGTAACATCAAGATGGCCAGCAATAGATATAAAAAGGAAGACAATAGCTAAGTGCACATGGTCCTTTTGAGAATTAGACTGGAGAAAGAATAATGGGGGACTGGAAAATGGCATGAAACATGCAATATTCTTAGTAGACATGAAAGGGTAGCTGTGGAAAGGTTGTTTCCCTCTTGGGAGGTTCTAGGGCTAGAGGGCATAATTTCAGAATTAGGAGTCCCACATTTAAGACAGAGATGAGGAGGAATTTCTTCTTTCAGTGGGTAGTTAATCCATGGATTTCTTTACCATAGAGGACTGCCGAGGTTGGGGCATTAAGTATATTCAAGGCTGAGATAGACAGACTTTTAATTAAATATTTTGAGAAGATTTGTAGCTCTGGTTGTGAATGAGGTTGTAGACTTGCTCGCCGAGCCAGTGTGTTTGGGTGCAGACGTTTCATCACCGTGCTAAGTAACATCATCAGTGCACCTCCGGTGAAGCATTAGTGATCTGTCCCATTTGTTATTAGTTTGCCTCGGTTTGCTGGGGTGGTTGGCATCACTTCCAGCTCTGTTTTTCAGTGGTTTGTATTTCGGATCCAGTTCAATGTGCTCGTTGATAGAGTTCCAGTTGGAATGCCAGGCCTCCAGGAATTCCCTGGCCTGTCTGTTTGTTTTGTGCTATTATGGATGTGTTGCCCCAGTTGAATTTGTGTCCTTCTTTGTCCATGTGTACTGAGACCAGTGAGAGCTGGTTGTGTCTCTTGGTGGCTAGTTGGTGTTCGTGTATCCTTCTTGTCAGTTTTCTTCCATTTGGCCTATTTAATGTTTCTCACAATCCTTGCATGGTATTTTGTATACTACGTTAGTTTTATTGGTTGTGGGTATGGGATCCTTTACAATCATCAGTAGCTGTCACAGGTTGGTTGTTGGTTTGTGGGCATGCAAAGATATGGGCAGCAGTTGTGAATGGGCTCAATTTAAATGGAAGTGTAAGTTAAGAGTTACACAGGATAACATTTTAATGGTCTAACCTGGAGGTTATAAGAAAGGAATGGAGAGGATGAACTGAATCATGTTGGCAACAGGCATGGTTACATATGGTACTGGAGAGGATATCAGATAAGAATCTCAACTTGGTGTAAAAAAGGACACCATGATTATGAGGAGTTTGGTTCAGCATTAGCCACTTTCTAGTTCAATGGATGGAGTCATTAATGATGCGACAGAATTTGTGAGAGGGACCAAAGTCAATAGTTTTGATCTTCTACAAACTAAATTAGAGGGAATTTCTTCTCACCCAATACTGGATATCAATCAACTAGTGCGAAAAGTCAGACAGTAGAGCAATTGAGAGAACTGATGGAGAAGTACAGTTGAGTGTCATAAAACACTGTGTTTTCAGGTGACATCACTGAAGGGCAGTGGGTGGACTTTTCTTTATATTCATTCACAGAATATGGGTATTACTGGTTAGATCGACATTTATTGCCCGGAGGACAGAGTGAACCACATAGCTGTAGGTCTGGAGTCATATGTAAGACAGGCTAGGTAAGGATAGCAGTTTTCTTCCCTAAAGGGCATTAGTGACTCACATGAATTGTTCCTGACAATCAACCAATGGTCATTATTAGTCTTCTAATTCCAGATTTTTATTGAGTTCAAATTTCACTATCTGCCATGGCAGGATTTGAACCTGGGTCCCCAGAACGTTACTTGGATCTCTGGATTAGTAATGTAGCAATAATACCGCTAGAGCATCACCTCCCACTATCAGAAATAGAAAACGGTTAAATGTGGACTCTTGTACTAATGCAGGAATAGGAAGGAAAACCATTGTAGGTAATTCTCTTGAATCAACTTGAGAGATAGAAAGGTAATCAAGACAATGACAGTCCCATTAGGAGATTTGAAGAGAGATATTGAAGGTTGTCAAACAAGTTAAAGGCTGAAGACAGTTTGTGAATGCTCAGGGACGGCAAGAGGGAAGATAGGAGACAAATTAGAGAATTTGTGGGTTCACGGCTGGTGAAGGGAGAATTTAGGTGAAATTTGGCTTGATAGCTGAAGAAATATAGAAAGTAGCAAGGGCATTTGAACAAATGGTCTCAATCTTTGCAGCAAAAAGGCAATGTGCTCTTTAACTTTGTTGATTGAGAGAATAGGTAGCAGGTGACTGAAGGCATACTTTAATAATGAAATGTTAAAATTATCCATTATGTGACTGACTGCAGAGATGTAATGATACATGTAGTGAGAAAAACCGAACAAATTATATTTGTGGGGGTGAATGTGCTCAGAATAATTAACTGTTTGTAGTTTAGAAAATGCTTAAGGTTCCTGCAAATGCCTATTTTAAATTTTTGGTGTCAAAAGTTACAAATTAACTTTATAACAGTTTTTAATTTAAAAAAGATGATTTTCTAAGGCAAAAGAGTTGTGCAGACCCATGGTTGCCAGAATTTTACACTGGGATTCCCTTCTCCTAATTTGAATAGGCAAAGACACGCGTAAAGAGAGTCTGTCTGCTGATAGATGTGGCTCAAAAGTGTAAAATCTACCTAGGTAACAGCATTTAAAGGGTTCCAAATTACCATTAAAAGCTAGCTTGTAGAAATGGCAGAAAAGTGAGCTAATTGCTTACAATGGCACGGTGGAGACATCTGGACAGAATTGTTCCCTTTGATGTGGCAGGGTTGGAGCTTGTTTGGCTGAAAATGCATCAAAGGTTTCAGACTTAGAACTAAAGCCCTGCTCCAGTAAAAGCAAAAGTGAAAGCTACATGGTGAGAAATCACAGACTGAGTGAAGGCAGCAATCCAAGTCCTTCCTACCTGGCTGAAAATTAACCATCGATCTGTTGATATCAGAGTGAATAAGTATACACTTCGTTGGAGGACACATTCTTTTATTTGATCCATCTAGTGTGACATAAACCATAGTTAAGAACACCCAAACTTTCATGAAGGCATCATTTCCTGCATTGTGAGTGCAAATCATTTTGTATGTAGGACAAAACACTAATCTTGTTGGTAAAATTGTCAGCTGTGGGAGAGATATAAATGTTTAGACTTCCATTCCTGTTCTCTTAGACAGCTTGTCAATGAAGCAGTACCACCGATATTCAGGCCAGCCCTGATTTCCTCACAGTCATCCACCATGTGTACCTCCTTCTTTCGAAAATACTGGATCTATGCTCCGTCACATATTAAAAGTGTTATATTGTTTCCTGGACAATAGTCTCTGATGTGCAGAATGTACTTTCTATATAAATGACAGTAAATGATACAATGTGCTCCTGTTGAACATAGAGTTATTATGAGGGGTTGTGATAGCTAATTTTAACGTCTTGGACATTTTGAAGCTTGTTAGGAGGAGGAGAAATCCTAGATCTTGTCAGGTGGGTAATAATGGTCCCTTGGCCTGTTTCTTTGAAGAGTGGGAGCCTTTTCTCCTTTATTGTGGCCAACATTTATTCCTTGGCTATTGCTGAAGCAGGTTTCCTGGTTATTATTTCATGGCTGTTAGTGGGCCATACTGAATACAAGTTAAATGACATTGTTTCCCACATTATGGTAATAACTACACTCAGAAACATTTAATTTGCTGGAAAGTGCTTTGGCACGTCCTACATGAGAGGTACCATGCAAATCAAGTTATTTTCTTTTCAAAGCATTTTGTCTTTTCGACTTATTGATGTTAAGATTGTGAAAGTGATCATTTGCAGCTTTTAAAAAAAAACTTTCACAGGTTGAAGTCATCATTGGCCAGACATTAATTATTGCTGATCCCCATTTGTCATTCAGACGACTGATTGGTTTACTGATCTGTTAAAGGGAGCGATAAAAAAAATCATCCAGATTCTGTAGATCTGGACTCATTGAGAGGACAGATCAGGTTGGGAAAGTAGATTTACTTCCCCAAAGAATATTAGTTAACCAGGTGAGATTTTACAATTACAATTAACCAATAATGAATTAGTCACTATTACTGACACCAGCTTTTTATCTCAGATTTATTTAGTTAACTGAACTTAAAGTCTCTATTTGTTGAAGGATTTCAACTCTGAATCATTTTCTAAGCCTCTGGGTTGCTACTTCAGTAACATAACCAGTATTTACCGCATCCCCTTATGGGGAGTGATTTAACAGGGAAGATGCCTCATTTTGGATCCTGTGAACCTAATTCTGTGATGATCCTCACAGCAACTGTAAGAGCAATCCTAACACATAGAGCCATTTATAAGTCAAACTGTAGAAGGTAGAATTGTTCAGGCAGATATTGGAAACATTTGTTCCTGGAGACGGTGAGTTTGGAGGTAGGTACAGCATTTAATCCAGTAGGTTGATGGTGGACCTGAACCCCACTGCTTTCCTGCTTCCCCAAGAATTAAATCCTGGTGGGAAAGTTCATATTTAACATGTCAGCCCTGCCTCCAATTGAGGTCCTGTGGTGACCAATGAAAAGCCACTCAAAGGCCTCAGCTCCCACCTACCCCTTCAGCCCTTCCTGCCACTTGGAGTAACCCAGCTGCAGGCAGGTCTGTGATGACCTTTGACCTGCACCTTCCCCCTGAATCACTTATGTTTGTTCTGGAACTTTGTGGAGTGGGAGGTTGGGTTTATCTCCAGCAGTGATGGCTTCCTCTGTGGTAATAGTGAGTGCAAGGATAACCTGTGATTGACTGGGAACTCTTATTGGACACCATTTCTGCAAGCCCTTGATTCCAAGGAAACGTGTTGCCAATGGCCATACCACTGCCTGACTGCTGTGTGGGCCTTCTCTGGAAGAGGCAGTGCACAGGCAAGACCTCCAACACCATAACAAAATTCTGAGTCTGAAATGAAACAGAATTAGTGAGGCTTCTCAAAATGTGTCCAGTATAAATAATATGACCAATGATCATGGTTTCCAAATTTATGGCAGGCATATAAATGCAAATGTTCTCCCTTATCTTTCCTTATTTCAATCATGAAAAATATAAAACTTGATATAATAATTCCCATCTTCCCTTACTATTTGAATGTTATATATCACTATAGGAAATTCGAATAGTAACTACAAGCACACTACAGAAAATTGAAAGATTGCAAAAAAGTGGTAGCAAAGATACCAAAATAACTTTACTAAATAGTTAATACAGAAAAGGAAAACATTCCAGTTAAAAAAAATTTGCACTTTGAAGTACTAAACATGCTTTGCCTGTTTAACACTCACAATATTCACTTTAGGAGACATGTCTGTGGGTGAAGCCTGGCCTAAACTCCTATAACTTGACATAACATCCTAATTATATATTTTAGCCATTTAATCAGGAGCTATGCATTTCAAAGGTGTCAAACCTCCCAGCTCCCTATAATTAACCTTCTGGAAAAGTGGCACATTGAGAATCTCACACTAAATTATTTTCCTGATTTTTTTCTTGATATTCTTGTTGCTCATGGCATTGACATTTGCAAAATGTAGGGTGCAATGTATTATGTTAATTTTGCACTGAAATACATTCCTCATCCACATATGAACTCATGTAGATTTTCAGATCTGAGTGTGAACCCAGCTGGAATATATGTCATAATTTCCACAACTACCTGAACTTGTGGCAAGACCCCACTAAAACTTGGAGGCCAGTTGAATGTTCACTGTTTAAGGGGCCTCCTGACAGACATTGGACCTAATGGTGACCTTTTTCACGGAAGGATGGTTATGTCTCTCAGCTGTCAATAGAGGGCTGCTAACAAAGGACATGAAGGAATGAATCCACATAAAGGTAGGAGGCCAGTATGGAAGCAAAACTTGTATAAACTTATAAAAAAGCAACAAGAATTCTCAATACATACTTGCACATGTCCAAGTATTATATGAGGAATAAACCGGTCTGACAATATCCCAAAAAATCAACAGTACATGTAATGGCAGGAAAGGTAGTCTTTGGCTTAGTGATGGAGCAGCATGATTCTTGAGTACTTTGTTTAATAATTGTGGTTGAATTAGGAGGGCGCAAGGAGGATTGCTTCTAACATTTCCATTTTATTATTATTTCTCAAAGTGAGAATAATGAAACATCATCTGGCAGACAGTGGTAACCATGTTCAAATTATTCCATTGAAAGTCTAGAGCGTGTGGGAACAGATGTTGGAGGAAATTACACAATGAAGGAAAATACCAAGTTACACCAACACAAATTTGTTGGCCCATGTGTTTCCAGGTGGAATTTCAGGAGAAGTTCTTTACCAAAGAGTAGAAAGATTGCAGAACATACTACCACAAGAACCATCTCATGTGAATAGCATAGATGCAGTTAAAGGAAAGTCTAAATAGACACAGGAAGGAGTAAAGAATAAAAGTGCTTATGAATAGGGTTACATGAAGAGGGTTGGGAGAAAACTCACATGGAGTACAAACACTAGCTTGGACCATTGGAGAATGGCCTGTTTGTGCACTGTGTAATCTAATCAATACCACAAAGCATTTGCAAGCAACCTGTTCCACAATGTACACCTGTCTCATTCCAAAATTTAAAATATCTTACTGACCACAATTATCCTTAGAGTGCCCATGACTAGGCTCACAAATAAAAGCACAATAACTCAAGCTGACTGTGTGGTGCACTATAATGTTTAATTTTCGTTCACACCTGATCCCCATTATAATTGTGCACATCAGTCACATTCATATGCTGGTCCGATTAATATTACATTGTGCACTTAGTCTTCACTTATATCGACTACAGATTTTTATGCATTAGCCTCTTCCCCTCAGAAATGTAATTTATGAATCTGGTCTGATTGGTATGACACAACCTGCTACTAAGTGCCGCAATATAAGCAAAAACATGTGTGAGCCATAAATTGAATTAATCTCCCTATTGTTCAAATGTATTATTTTGGTCAGGAATATCTCATCCTCTTCCTTGACCATATGAGCTATTCTTGGGAAGCAAAGCTCTAAAGATCTTTTAAAACTAAAAAAGATAGCATTGCTCAGTTTTAGTTTGAGTGAATCCAGCTTGATAATTTGCATATTAGTGAAGGTGTAAAATATTAATGATATGATGAAACAGAAAGGGAACTTACAATCAGAGTTTCCCTCACCTCAAACAGACAAGGTCTCAAGTTCTGAAGCTGAATAGACCAACCTTTTCTTTATTAGAATCAATTAAATTTCTGCCTCAAAAAGCAGAACATGACAGCGGCAGCAGTTGAAGTGTTAACAGTTACCACAAAAGGAACAACAATAGCAATAACAATGTGTGTATAAAGTGTTCCAAATTTGTCAAAAGCACACAAAACTGAGCACAATATTTCAAATCAGATCCCTGTAGCACTTTCCTAATCTCTTACATTTAAGTATCATACCTTTTCCTGTGAGGTCCAAAATTCTTTGAACATGTAAATGGCTCTCTTTGCATCTGAGAGTTAATATTTAATGACTTCTGGACCCTAAAGGGCCGACTTTGCAGTCCCAGTAGGAAACAACAGTCACAAAAAGCATAGTGCAGGAAATTGTAGGTGCGCAGACTGTGATTTTCCATCTATTAAATTGAATGAATGAAAAACCACAGGTTCAGTGCACAAAATTTCCCGCATTACACCCCTGTGGATGTTATTGTGCACAAGCATGGAACCAACTCTTAAGTCCCTTTGTTCACCTGCCAAGTGTTGAATTAGTCATTTTCTTTAGCATTTTCTCCCTTTTTTTCTATTCATTTGTGGGATGTGGGCATCGCTGGCTGGCCAGCATTCTTGCCCATCCCCAGTTGCCCTTGAGAAGGTGGTGGTGAGCTGCCTTCTTGAACTGCCGCAGTCCATCTGCTGTAGGTGGACCCACAATGCCATTAGGGAGGGAATTCCAGGATTTTAACCCAGCGACAGTGAAGGAACGGTGATATATTCCCAAGACAGAATGGTGAGTGGCTTGGAGGGGAACGTGGAGGTGGTGCTGTTCCCATATGTCTGATGCCCTTGTCCTTCTGAATGAAAGTGGTTGTGGGTTTGGAAGGTGCTATCTGAGATTGTTGGTGAATTTCTGCAGTGCATCTTGTAGATAGTACACTCTGCTGCTACTGAGCATTGATAGTGGAAAGGATTGAAGCTTGTAGATGTTGTGCCAATCAAGCAGGCTGATTTGTCCTCGATGGTGTCAAGCTTCTTGAGTGTTGTTGGGGCTGCACTAATGCAGGCAAGTGGGAAGTATTCCGCCACACTCCTGACTTGTGTCTTGTAGATGGTGGGCAGGCTTTGAGGAGCCCAGAGTTGAGTTACTTGCCACAGTATTCCTAGCTTCCGACCTGCTCTTGTAGCCACTGTGTTTATGTGATGAGTCCAGTTGCGTTTCTGGTCAATGATGACACCCACGATGTTGATAGTGCATGATTCAGTGAAGGTAGCACCATTGAAAGTCAAGGGGTGGTGGTTAGATTGTCTCTCATTGATGATGGTCATAGCCTGGCATTTGTGTGGCACAAATGTTATTTGCCACTTGTCAGCTCAAGTCTGGATATTGTCCAGATCTTGTTGCATTTGAACATGGACTGCTTCAGTATTTGAGGAGACATAAATGGTGCTGAACATTATGCAATCATTGGCGAACATCGCCACTTCTAACCTTATGATGGAAGGAAGGTCATAAAGCAGCTGAAGATGGTTGGGCAGAGGGCACTACCCTGAGGAACTCTTGCAGAGATGTCCTGGAGCTGAGATGATTGACCTCCAACAACAACAACCATCTTCCTATGTGTCAGGTATGAATACAACCACCGGCGAGTTTGCCCCCAGATACCTATCGGGCTCCTTGATGGCACATTCGGTCGAATGCAGCCTTGATGTCAAGGATTGTCACTCTCACCTCACCTCTTGAATTCAGCCCTTTTGTCCATGTTCGTACCAAGGCTGTAATGAGGTCAGGAGCTGAGTAGCCCTGGCGGAACCCAAACTGGGCATCACTGAGCAGGTCGTTGCTCAGCAGGTGCTGCTTGATAATCTTGAGTCAGAAGGCTGTGCCTTTGACAAAATCTATTAATTTGAGCAAGTAATCGTCTTTTGAATATGCCATTAAACTGAAATCTTTTGAGGTGAATCACAAAGATCTGGGACATTATTTGATTTGCCCTGGATTCCTAAGTAATGTTCACCAGTCCCACCCTACCCCAAGCCCTCTCTCAGTCAAATCATTAAATTTACTTAAAACCAAGCCCCTTGTGTCCCCTCATCTGGCTGATCACTGAACCTATGATAGTTCACTCCTATTAATTTTGTCAGATTGAATGGATCTTAGATTTCTAAAACTTTTTCAGTACACTGTGGATGAAATTTGTTGGAATTGGAACCTGCTGCTTTCCCCTTTAAAAGAATGCATTTGTATTGTTAGATAATACCTATTTGATCATCCAATTTTTAACCAATTGGTATTGTACAAGATGAATTAAGTCTTAAGTATCTGACTGTTTGAAACCAGCCTTGCTGCTATTAAATGAGTATTAGCTATATCGTCCTTCAATACTTTATCTTTATGTACTTTGTGACATTAGGTGGCAATTAGTTCTCTAGTTCCATGCAATCTGAAAATATCAAAGGTCTGAGATAACGAAATGTAATTTGTCAAGATTTGCTTTCAGGATCTTACAAATGAGATTAGCCAGGGATTAGAATTGGAGCCTCCATATTCTTCGGCTGCAAGAAAGAAATCACACCAGTGATTCATAAACTACAGTCCTGATATTATTTTACGTGACATTACTTGGGCATCAAGTTGGAAGTCTCCCAAATGGTCTTCCAAAACTTTGTCCATTAGATTGTTTGTGTATACCTGCATCTGGTCCAATTGTACTCTTCCTGGATTGAGTGTACATGATTAGCTGAGCATTAGTTAAGTGGTCTGCATATACCAAAGGAGGAATTTATACTGTTACATTGCATGAATATGATAAAATTTTAGTATGCACAGAAAGGCAGAAATACCAGCAGGGTTAAGTAACCAGGTTCTGATCTCACACTTGAGTGCACTGGGCTCCCTTGCAATGTTGGTTCCAGGCAAAATATACTTTCAAGAAAAACAAAAAACTGTGGGTGTTGAAAATCTGAAGCAAAATCAAAAATTGCTGGAAAACTCAGCAGGTCTTGCATCATCTGAGGAGAAAGAAGACAAAGTTTACTTATCAAGTCTAGAGAGACTTCTTCAGAAGACCCTTCTTCAGATCCCGAGACCTGAAATGTTAACTTTGTTTCTCTCTCTGCACATGCTACCAGACCTGCTGAATTTGTCTCAGAAAGGGTGGCATGGTGGCTCAGCAGTTGGTGCTGCTGCCTCACAGTGCCAGAGACCCAGGTTCCATTCCAATCTCTGGTGAATGCCTGTGTGGAGTTTGCACATTCTCCCCATGTCTGAATGAGTTTCCTCCCACAGTCCAAAGATGTGCAGGCTAGGTGGATTGGCTGTGCTAAACTGCCCACCGTGTTCAGGGGTGTGTGGATTAGGTGGGTTATAGGGGGATGGATCTGGGTGAGATGCTCTGAGGGTCAGTGTGGACTTGTTGGGCTGAAGGGCCTGTTCCCACACAGTAGGGATTCTATTCTATGTTTTGCTTTAGTTTCACAATATACTTTCAGCATGATGTATTAGAGATACCCAAGCTATTTGCGGATGAAGGAACCAAAAGTCTCTCCTGTATAAAATCATGTATATATTGCCGCAAACTTCAGAGCAGTCGGTGGTGTTAGCCAGATACCAATATATTGCCATATATATCAGTTTGCATTGGGACTGTAGTCTTCAAAATACAAGTTTAGCAAATTGTCATTACATCTGTCATGTGGTCCTCGCATGTCTTTCAAACTCTGGTGGGGTACCTTCCATCTGATACCACCTCCCTCCACCCCCACCACACTCAAAAGCTTGAGCTCATTTAAAAATTATTTTGTGCCCCTATGTTGCTCATCCTAAGTCTTGTCCATTTGTCATTCCCGTGCTCACTGGTCTAGATTACTCTTGTCATGTCTCCAAATTAAAATCTTCAGCTCTTATGTTCAAACTCCTCTCTGGCGTCATCTGTCTTCTCTGCTACCTCCTGTCGCCCTTTGCTCTTTGAGAACCCTGTGTCTTTTCAGTTTCTGACTTTCAATTCTGACTGTGCTTCCTCACATTGCTATCCCTCCCAAATGGCTGTGCCTTCACTAGTCTGGACCCGAAGCTCTGAAATATCTTTGCTAAACCTCGCCACCTCTCCGCTCTTCCACGTCTCTCCTCTTCTGAGATGTTACTTTGAAATGACCCATTCCACCGAGGCTTTGATTCCGACTTTTCGCCCGGCTCTGCTATTTGATGGCTATTCCAATGGAGCACTTGGGATGTTTTCCTGCTTTAAAAGTCTAATAGAAAAACAAGCTGTTAAGGATATCCGAGTATAAGATTGGCTGAATGAGTACCCCTTAGCTGGCCTTCTTGCCAGAGTTTCTGAGATTGGCTGAGAACCAATTTCCCGGTCCCCTAACACTATGATGTGAGACTGAATGGGTTTGAGCCGGCTTCCCTCTGGGCGATTCTAATTGTCCACCCTTAATTAGTTCCCTGTTGTAACAGCAGCTGACAGATAAACAGTGAAGTGAGTGCGATTAAAACGCCTTGGTGTCTTCAGAGTTCATCCTAAGGTAATGATCTTCGTAACTGAAAGAAACATATACACCATAAAGGTCAATCCCCATCTATCGAAAATGGCCATCTTTTGTCAATTATATTTTGCCACTATTGTTAGTATGCTTTCTATAAATCATTTTACAGTAGAGAGGCTTAGCATGTAATGATGAAATGATCTTTGAACCGTAACATATGCTTCCATTATCATGTCCTGTGTAATGAATTACAGTGGTCTGTACAGCATTGAAATAATTCTGAAAGAGAGGCTTGAAAAGTAATGTTTACACAGTAGTTCAAACAGTTCGGAGGCTAAAAAAGAGCATGCTACCATAGAATTAAGAAACAGACAGACACACGTTCTCCATCGCTTGCCTGTATCCTTCTAGAAGTACAACGCAGCTCTCTCTCCATTTCGGTTCTTGATGCCCCGGTTAGTCGCCCTCGGAGCTCCGGTGTCACTCCCTGTCTTTGTGCTCCCCCTACTGTTGATCTGAGTTACTGAACAATCAGGAAAACCAACCCCAGTTGCCCCGTTTTTACACTGCTTCCTCATGCCACTTAAACCGTTTTCATCAGAGAAGTTGCCTTTATCGTCACCAAAGAGAATTGAATATGTATATTTTGGAGTTGTTGCACAGCGCTATAATAGAAACGAACACGTTAAGCTTAAGGTTTTTTATATTGGCTTAATTGCGAGTTATCACTGCAAGATTATTGGAAATGTGCATCATATTGACACATCCCTAATTGTTATTATTTTCTAAAGTGGAATCCCTTAAATAATCCACGTAACATATTCAGCGAATGAAGATCAAAGTGTGTAACGCGCTGTCTGGTTTCTTAAGGGAACCAACCGGACTTCAATTGAGGCTATTTAATTTCACCTCTAAGAAGCTAAATTAGAATTTCAGGGGACTGCGAACAGTCGCAAGGTCGGTTCTGAATTGATCGACGACATTTTTGGGCTGCAGTTCAATTTGAGAGGCGTCCAGGCATTAATGCAAGTTCCTACTAAAATAATTTGTTATAATTCTCGGACAAGATGCGCGTGGAAATGACTTAAGTGCCTAAAATTCTCCATTGTTAAAGGAAATTATTTTTATTTTAAAAACAGACTTTCATCTCTGTATAAATCAATTAAAGTATGCTTATTCAAATTTGCATGGCTCGCAAAATCTACCAGGTAGACTGCTGAATTGTCAAAAAAAAGTAATTTTAATGATAACCACCATTCAGTCAACTGAAAACTGTTAATGAGGGTCGGTGCTTCACATAGCAGCATTTTTATAAAGACATAAAGTTCAGGATATAAATGAGATTTCTAACAAATAGAAATATGTGCTTCCACTTGGTATAAGTGGATTTTTTTTACAGTGCATATAGTGAAGTCAATAGGACACTGCGATGTGTGACTATTTAACAAGTATAACTAATTAATATATAACTTTAATATTTCCACAATGATTGAATACAAAACTGAAATGCTCCTGTTTCATTTACTCTATATACTGACATTAATCTGCACAATGATTCATAGCTTTTAGTGCTTTGTTTTTATAGCTTGTAATGGTAACACAGTCACTCAAGAAATTTTTGACTTCCTGGGGTGCATGGCAATGTGGAAGTAACCACACGTTTGAACTGAAAATTCCATTCGTTTTAAGATTTTACGAGCGTAACCTGAAATGATGGCATTAATAAAATCTCGGAAATGTGAATGCAACGCATATAAGCTATTCAAATAAATGCATGAAATGATCATTCAGTGACCAGCACACATCTTGTTGCAACTTACTTGTGAGCAGAGAAAACACTGGCGAATTAGAATTGGTAAGGAGCAACACATCAAACAAAACGAAAATGTAGGAGTGTTGTGCCTCACTATTGACTGTAAAGAGGTATCAGCAATGATGAAAGGATCAATAATCTCAGCATTGGGTACCTTGCTCTTAATTGTTCATGGCACACTGAGTGGCAGTAAAACACCTTCCTGACATGGTCGATTGCTTTGCAGCCAATCGTCTGCGAGGACGTTTGGCCGTGCATCCATGTTTTCGCTGATATGTTTCGAATTTCTATTCGACAGAACCATTCCCTATCGTCTCACAAAAAGTTGACGACATCGGCATTTTGCAAAGCGTGATCGATGCGATCAGAAACCAACAGTAGCAAAAACTGCAATCTGTCCCGCCGGTACTGATCCCTATTTCACTTCAGCGTGGATTGTTCTCCCTTCTCACTCCTACGTACACATCATTTCAAATGTATAATATATATAATAATATATAACATACACGGGACATCACTGTTTTGATCAAACAAAAATGTCGCCAAGAAAAGAATAAATAGTTCAAGGCGCTATCTAAATTCCGGCAAAATAATCTTTCAAATTGTCTCCGAATTTCCAAGACTTGCAAAACAGCAGCACTAATCATGGATAAATTCTGCAAGCATGTATTCAAGCCCTAGTTGTTGGTGACAGAAATTGTTGATTAGCCCAATGCCTCTCCTTGAAAACTTCGGCAATTATTTGCTTTACTAAGATTAATTAAAACGAAGCCTGAAGGCTGAATTAAATCACGCTGTAGTCACACACAGTGGGCGATGGTTGTGCTTTCTCACTGCAGTTCAACGGAAATAAAGCTGAAGGCCACAATCGAAATTAGCGCCAGGTCCACCATCTCACATAAACGTGCTACTGAAAGATTGGGGATTGGTTTGAAGAGACGGACTCACCAGGGCAGCCGAGCAGACAATGTTAATGAAAAGCACAGCAAGGAGAGGGAATAACTAAGCAAGTGTAAACTAGTCTTGGAAGCCAAGGACACCACATTCAGTCGGCACGAAGCACTTTATGACTTAGAGACTAAATATTTGTTCAAAAGTCTAATGTAAGTATCTTTGTTGAAAGCCGAGGTGCACTGCCCATTGTAACGACCAATAAATCTCAAACTTCCTATGTCTCAGTGCTGAATTAGCTGGATCAGATCCATTTGTCCAACCATATTTCATATACACTGCTCCAACATAGACGGTTATACCCACGTTAGGTGAACTGCACAATTCTGTTCAAAGGCAAATGTGCGTCTGGATTTCCATGCAAGTTAGCACTTCTGATCTTGGATCACCCTTTGTATCTTGCAAAGTTAATGCGGTTACCGCCTCTGTGTCCTTGACTCGAACAGCTTGAAGATTAACCGGAGGCGTCTTTACTGCTTTACCTTGCTATTTAAACACACTCATTGTAACAGAATGATCCATTGCGTAAGTGCGTAAGTATATGTCTTGTGACAGGAATGTTTGTGTCTTTTTTGCTGCATGACGAAAGATTGCGTTCTGTACATAGAAGCTGTTAACCTAGATATATCCAAATCAGAACCAAAGCCTCTGTAATTTTTCGAGACAAAACTAAGAAAAATGATATTCTTGAAAGTCTTCAAGTAGCTCCACAGACATCTAGTGGGAAAGCTGCGCTACTACAGGGAAAACAGAAATGATTTTGTTTGGTAATCTGGAATACACGTACTTGAATTTCACTCCTGCTAATCGGAGTGTCGGGCATTATCATTCCCAATGCGCGTTTCAGATTTAGAACTGGTCCATTTCTGTTATACTTGCGTTGTCTATAGTCTTGTGATTGTGGAGTTCCTGCTACTCGCACCATTTGAGTGGTTGTGATTTCCAGTTATTCTCGAAAGCTCCTTATCCGACCTAAGCCTGGGCTGATGTGCAGGGTCACCCGTGCTTATCAAGAAGCTCTAGGTTCCCACGACCCTCTAATCTCACTGGTCAAACTAAGACGAATACTAATGAACCAGGCCCGAGGATAACCCGTTACCATCACTCATTCTTTACTCCCAACGACTGAGTAATTCATAACCCTCCCTCATTAAGTGGCTAAAAACAGAACAAATTATAGTGACTGGCATCAATTTCTAATCAGTTTAATAACATTGGGCAATGGGCGTATTATCATATTACGTTTCATTTAGAAATGTTTGCTAAATAGATATTTGACTGAAACGACAAAATAAGATGAATCCTGTGCTATTTTGCAGAAATATTCACAGAGCAGGTTTATGTACTTAAATAACTCCGCATCAATAAAATGGCTAGGTCAAATTATACTTGTCTGTGCCTTCTCTTTGCTTTAGTTCTCATTTATCTTTTGTCACATTGAATACTTATTAAATTACTTTTTGCTCTGTCCTGCCTGATATTAAGTCCATTTTCGGTGTGGAACACTTCATTTTAATCATCTGCTGAATATTGCAGTCTCTGCTTGATTCACTGAAACAACTAAGTACCCCGTTCATGTCTAAGATCGTGTGTGGTATAATATTGTCAGTGTGTTGCATTTCGGGTATCATAAATTCACAAGAAGAAACGTCTCAGCCTAACAGCGACAGTAAAACTTTATGTTGATGCTATCCTCCACTCAAGTGCCCAAAACGATATTAACAGATTTTCATTTTATGATTTAATATACGACATAATTTTAAACAGTTCATTGGGGTGGGTGATGAGACATTTGTTACTTTTCGGGAAACATTTCGCTTGCAACCTAGAAAACGAGAAATTAAACCGGTTATCCTTTTATGCTACTTCCATCACTGAAACTTATAAAAGTCATTGAAGATTTTCAGAGGCGGTTGTCAACGAAAATGTGCAGATGTTTATTTCGTTATGTTTATAGTGAGAGCCGAAGCCTGACATAGAGAATTAGTTTGTTTAAATATCCAGTGTCATGGTGAAAATTGTTCCTAAGTACCCGGTGAATTGACTTTAACCGAATGATATTCGTATAGAAATACATTTCGCAGTTGCGTGTTGAAGTACATCTTAAATAATACAATGGCCCATTCATTAAACCTAAACAAGACGTTGTTCTCCGAAGATTAATTATTTAACAAGGTGCAAGATACATCTTAATTAACATATATTTAGTGATGCAAAATCGAAAGGTATCGAGGGAACATGGCACCAGTATTTATTGTAATACCTTCTAGCAAATTGTATTTTACTTATCTGTATGGTAATAACAAACAATCAAATATTAGGAATGAAAAATGAAAATAGTTCGTAGTGATTACTGCCAAGACACTTTGGTTTGGAGTTCTAACGTCCGGATTCTCAAACTATATGTATGCGGTCATATTTTAATATGAAATATCTGACTTAGCATTTGGCGCAAAGCGAGCTATGTAATAGAGATTAGACTGTGATTGAAGATAGTGCCAACGCAAAAGATATGCCGTTAAAACAAAATAAATAAAACATATATAAAATATATCTTGTTAAGGATTATGAAATTGTAAGTAACGTCTAAAAATTGTAAGCATTTACAATGCGTTAACAGAAACTAACCGATGTTTTAGTTTTGACATTTTACCTGCTAAATGTAAGAAAGAGCTGCGCTCACGCAGTGCGGACACCATTTAGATCACAGTGAAATAATATCGTTTTTCTTGTTTTCTAGTTGGCCTTGATTTGAATGTCATCAAACCAATGAAGTTTTTATACACTCAAACTGTGAAAGTTGGCATTCGTCATTTTAACACAGAATGCATACATGGTTTCGCATAATGATTGCATCTTCTTGCGTGCGTTTATTACTGTAACTTGAAAAGATACACGTCTTACATGAATTTCAAACCATATATAGAGTTTGAGGTAGCAGTTGTTTATGGAATGTTGGTGGTTTGAGATCGTAAATTCAAGTTACTTCAAAGCTGACATCTGAGCATTCATATGTGTACTGGAAATCTTTATCTGTATGCATTGGGCTTTGTCATCCCGGAAAAAGTCAGTATGGAACTTTACATATATTTAGTTAAAAAGATGAACGGTTCTTACATACACTTTAAAGTCGGAGGTAACAAATAAAAACATAATAATAAAAGTAATGAAATCGAATAAGGTGAAATTATTCGTTTGGAGCCCAGAGTGTTCATTCACCCTTTTCTGCCCACCCACGAGCCCAGTATACACAGGAGAAGAAAAGAATCCATCACCGCAAAGCCCAGACTGCACAACTCGATTGTGCTTTCCAGGAAATCTGCTATCAAACGATTGCAATGTAACATTAGCGAAAAAATTACTTTAAAAAAACTTGAGGAATCAGAGGAACAGATAAATATTAGAAGATTCAAAATGAGAAGTATTCCAGGCGGACTTAAAATCAAATGAGCTTTGTTTTCTTGAGACCTCACTCGACAGCATTTACTCTTGATAGGTACAAATCTGGTTTCGATATCAGCATCACGAACCAATAAGGCTCAATCGCCGCCAGCAAATTAGGATAAATAATTTAGTTGTGGGCTTCAGTACTAAAGTTGGACCCTTACAATTAAAATATCTCGATGTGTGATTTTTTTTTGATAAATGTTTATTAATTAGGTCAAAATGAGGAAGTGACAATGCGCTTAGATTTAAAGCAGGAACGAGGTAAGTCTTCTTTTGAAGGAAATTAACATTGTTTGAATCATTTTAAATGAGAGGCGCATTTTGAATGGAACGGCTAATAAGCCATGGTCTAAATTCGTAATTGTCTATATCAAGATTTCATGTAGTTTGAATAGTTTTAGTTGATCATTGTCAGAATATATTAGAATAGCTCTACTAAAAATGGTTGCGTTTTCTATTGTTTCACAAAAGCATTCTCACTACTACGTTCATTTTAAGCTGATGATAAGTCTGTTGCAGCAGTTTCATGAACAGTTGTTGCAATGCACCTGACTTACTTAAATGTTCATACAATTTTATTTTGTAATAACATAAATGTGCACACCTATTGTGCTTAGTGAAGGTGGTACAGTCGAAAGTGTTAGCCAGTGACACCAATAAGAAACACCTTGACAGATGTGTACCAATAAGTCAAATATATCAGTGACAATAACTGAAGAACAGTACATTGTCCTTTAATTATATTTGACAAAAATACATTATTTTATTTCGAATGGTGGACTGGCATCAGTAAATGTGAACAACAAAGTTATTAGCCTTTTAACATAATATCTCTGGGTGTGTTCCATTGACCATTGAGACCAACATAAGCACATATGCAAAATACTCGTACAATCGCTGCATCCCGAAACGACTCGATAATAAAAATGAAACAAGCTCAATGAAATATTGATATGGCCATTATGCCAAACGCAATCCTTGTAAGTTGAAAGCTGTTCCCCAAAAATAATATGATACATCTACACAGTCTATCATAGGTAGCTGGTTCATGATAGGAGTCAGGAGATAGCACTCACAATGAAGACTGAATGTACTCGGATGTGCTAGCATTAGAGGATAAAAGGAGAAGAATAACAATCCATGCATAATGCAAATATACTTATTTTTACGCATACGACGTTATAGTAAAGTAGGTAGTCAATGGACAGCAAGATTTTGATTAAGCATTTTGATGGGTCTCAGTCGGGGTCCAGGATACAATTTAAAAATATTTCAGGAAAGTACGGTGGATGCTTGCAGGATAACTTGGTTAATAGAATTGCAGATATTACATGTAAATTCAGAATACGGATGATAGGATACATGCATAACATACTATTTGGTCAATTGTTTCGGGGTAATGATCAATGCAGCGGTGTAATACCTTATTGTGATTAGTTTAGCCAAAGCCTAGAAAACATTTTAACATAAGGAATACCTCTGTAATAGAACAACACAAGAATAAAAGTAAAACCCTCTTTGCTGTTTTTGTTTATGATTGTTTCACAATAGTAATCCGTGTTATCCAAGATTTGAGATACTTGTAATAACCGTGAGTAAAGGACAAATAATATTAGAGTCTAACTGATGTGGCATATGTCCTACATTGTAGAAAATCAGCAATCAAAACTACACCCATTCAGTTATTTATTTGAATTAATCACTGAGGTTTTTTTAAAATAAATTATTGGTGAATGATTACTAACAAATAAATGGAATAAACAATGAAAATATACAATGCACGATTGTGTTGTCTAATTAATCGCGTAGTGTAGAGTTCATGGATGTTATTTTCATTTCAAGTATATTTGTTTGGAAATCATGCATAAGCCATCAGCAAATCTGGGAACAAATACAATGTAGAAGCAGAAACAAATTGCCACAAAAGGGTTTTAGAAGTGTTCTGAGCTAAGAATAATGAATGCAATTAACGTTTTGTCGTTTCATATGATAAACATTTCCAGACTATAGTCTAAACTTATTGCATAATTTTCACATAAAAGGAAACACAACATCTTATCGTTCCATTTTTACCTTAGACGAATGCTTAAGCGCACAATAAGTTCCCGTTCCAATTGCTAAACAGTTAATTCTTTAAAGCCAATACTTCTCAAATTAATCACGATTGATAAAATATTCGCAGACATGAAGATCAAACACGCAGATTCCCATTCATAATGAAGAATTTGAGGAATTAACATACACAAGCTTCCTGAATCATGAAAGTACTTTCATGAGATGAAAATGGTACATCAAGATCACAGTAATCTCAAAAACTGGTACATGTTAACCCTATGTAGATGCAATAAAATAATTAATATGTAAACTCTCTTTTATTCAGGAATAATTCTTGAGCACGTTTTAGGTGACGCTAAATTACGAAATAATCTGTACAACTAGGTACCTATCCCACTCAGTTTTACCGCAGCGACCGATTTGATTGCACGCGCTTATAAAGCGCACCTATATGATGTTAATCTACACTAGTAGTCAGACAGAACAAATCACGACTAGGCTGAAAACACAGAGCTGACGTACATCGAGAGATGAAACACAGGGATTCTGTGATATGCTTTAAGTGCATAGGTTGATTTTATTAAACGAAAAGTAGTCAATCATTATTAAAAAGACGCATTTGAATTATCATGCTAAAATATATTCATTACAGTTCATTTGAATGTCTGAAATAACAGCGTACAATACCTCTCTGGACAGATACTCCTTACTGGTGATGTCCTGATCTGTAGATAGTTTGAAACCAATTCTTGGAGGTAACACTTTATACGATAGTACCATCGTCAGTACTTTGGCGTAATACGATCTTCTATAGAATACCCCTACCTTTTCCAATAATACTGACGGCCTTCCAGTGCAAACTGGCAGCTCGAGACAAGAGGTTTTGTAAACAGTACATTTAAACCGGATGCAATGCTACATAATTTGCAATGTATCTGAAAACGACTGCAACCATTTCACATCCTTTTACCAGCCATGCAGAAACAGCCTGGAAATGAAGACGGTATGGTCAGTAGAATTTTTTTTTCATTTGGAGTGCTGTGAGTAAAAAAACAAAAGAAAACAAACAAAACGGCAATGAAAAAGTCAATTCTCACGGCTTGCCTTTGTAAGAATTCAGACAGGGTCGTCAACGCGTGAATGACAGCACTCACATTGGCTAGACTGTAACTTTCAACTTGACCTTGGCCTTTAGCCGTGTCTAACCCGTATGTAAAAGAGCTGCCCATTTGGTTGCTGCCATTTTGTAGTATAATCCGCAATGTGGCCGTTTAAAAAAATGGATTGCATTGGAAATTTCACCTATCAGCTAAATATGCAGTCGAATGCTTGTTTCAATGTAATATGCCCTTTTTGGGGGAGGGGCAATGTTCTTTTAATTCAAGAATGGAGGATTAAATGCGACGCCATGCAAATCTGATATCCCAATGCATTTCAATTTAAAGCATAATCCAGGACGGCGCAACCGGGCTCAGTTTTACCGTATTTTATCCGGTCACTGGAAAAGCAAATGTATTTTTAAATGTGATTTATGTTCGGTATATACTCTGAGATTAACGTTGCAGATGCGGCGAAAATCAAACTATAGCCACTATATTAGATTCAGATTAGGGAGTTTCAGCTACTAATAATAACAGGGAAGCGAAGTATTGTTAGTTAGTGACAGATCTACTCCAATACGAGTGATGTTATCACACAATCATCAGTCAATTACAGAATGTATGAACACTCATTGAATAAGTCGGTCATGGAATTTGAGACACATTAAGGACACACACACACACACACACACACACATACAATTTCCGACTTGATTTGTCATAATTTCTCTCCGAGGTTCGCTGTTGTGAAATTACTTCAATATGTTTACACAACTATAATCCAGAAAAAGATGATAATTCGCAGCCAATGTTTCGAAAGGGGGATACTGTATAAAAAATTCCGGATTCGCTGGAGAGACGCTTTAATTTCGCCGTACTGTGGCACGTTAGTCGTCGGAGAATGTTTATCTTCGACATAATTGGAATTCAGCGTCTCCGCTCCAATAACGATGGTCAGCAGCAGCTCGGAATCAGGGCTCCTAAATCATCGAGGTTCGTATCACTTCCAATTTCTAAAAGAAGTTTGGAGGAACAGTGGGCAGCTGTTTCTCACGCGATTGGATGATTCCTGTACTAAAATAGGGGCAAGACATTTCGAATGGATACAAGAAAACAAGGGAAGGGAGAGATAAACAGGAAAGGGCAGTTAAAGACTTAGTGAGAGCGAGAGAGGGAAAATTGGAAAGAACATAATAGGAGCATTTTATTGTAAAATGATTGTTCTGAACTGCTGCATTACCACTGCCACTGAATCCTGTTACAGAAAAAAAACAACTTAGAGCAAACAGTTGAATGAAACAAGCTTGAACTGTTCGTTTGTTACAACCTGGTTATCATTGTATACATTATAGTGCTTGGTAGATGAGTAAGTGACTGAAATTGTACCAAAAATCAATATCTACACCAACCGGACAATACCGGCTATGTTTTTGCTTTTTGTATGCATTTTCAGCAGCAACTGCTTCTCAGCATGCAGCATATGACTGTGGGAAGAATGTTTGTCCCTATATTTTTCCGCAAATAACTGCAAATTGATTTCAAATCCATTTAGAAAAAGCTTAATATTTATCGATTAAATAGCGTTTTTAACAATGTGCTACATATTATAAAACAAATCATATTTATGCATTTTTGCTCATTTAACAACGTGCCAGCTATTGTTAAATAATTCACCGTTTATCCCTTTTCCATGTATTTAATTGCGCCAGGTACTCATAAAATCCTTGCACTGATATTTCAATGTAAAAGCCAGTTATGTGAGTTATGTTCTTGCTCAATGAATGCATATTTTGCAGCAAGTAAATTGACACGAATCGGCTGCATTAGCGGGGGAAGTAAGAACGCTGACATTTATTTAAGTACTTTTGTATCAGGGATGGCAAACGGCAAACAAAGAATTAGTGGATATCTTTATCTGTCTTATAAATGTCTTTTGATCCGAATGTATCTATATTTGTGACTGGCCAGAAATGTTGCTCTCACCATAGCAAGTAAAAGCATTATTTGGTCCGCGTAAGTAGAAATTCAAATTAACTGGTTGCTGTAGAAGATGATTTCCAACCTGCATAGTGATTCATTTTAATAAACTTTGTTCTGGTGCTTAGTTTAACGGCAAACAGTATATCCAGAATGAAGAGATGTATTCCCTCAAATAATTATCACGGCTTAAGAAGTGTAGCTCTGGAATAATTTCGGGCTGTTCTATGGCATTATTGCCATTTGGTTTAACGAGTTATGTCATGAAGCAAGACAAAGGTCATACAGATGTTTCCTTTACACTATAAAATTCTGCTGCTACTTAGTTCTTTAAAAGTTAATTTCTTATTGGTTTCAAGTACCTGAAGATATTATTTATGAAGTGAAATGCAAAAAAAAAATGAACTGGGAAAGTGTGGTTTTAGGCCATCCTACTGTCAGATTTTGCTTAAGCGACAAAGTATTTTAGAAGAAAGCGCCTTTCGTTGGTCAGAAATATAGGTTGCAAAAGGGTGGATTGTATGAACATTTATATAAAAGTAACCACAGTCACAGGTACAATAATCAACCACACAAAAATACCTTCACCAAACTGTAAAATATTTAATGTGATCTAGCCTATAATTATGTTCATTATTCATCCCGTTACATGCAAATAAAAATGCTAGCAGTTTTGGATTGTCTTGTTTTCTGCACATGCAAAATATTGCCCTATTTTCTGTCTATTCATTTATGTGATGTTCATACATCACTGGCTTATTTTGTGCACCGTTAGTAGCCAGATATGTTAGTAAGCGTGATTTATTCCAGTTGCTCATTTATGTAAATAGCCCAATGTTGCTTTGTTGAACTAATGGAGAATGTACCTTTTTAATTCTTCATATATTTACCGTCTACTTTGCATATCACGTGGTCACCTCGCAGCCAATGAGGAAGCAGGCTTCAGCGACACTGGCTCGTCAATGCTGCTAAGTCTCAGAGATTCAGTATCTCTTTTCAGTCTTAGGGGCTTTTAAAACGGCCACTAGTCTCAATGTTGGACGTGATATGACAGCGTCCGTGATACTTCATCCCCGCTGGATCGACACGGTAATGTTCGTCTACGACAACAGTTTGGATGAAATTAATAAAAACATGGATGGATTTTCGGGAGGGAACTTCACAGCAAATCAATGCAGGAATTTGATGACCCATCCAGCATCCCTAGCTCCCAGCTCTGCCTACTCGTCGAGTGAAGTGCCAGCCTCTGGCATCTCTGAACCTGTCAAACAGTGTAGTCCTTGTCCTGCTCAAACTTCGTCCAGTGCCGCCCTTCCTTATGGATACTTTGGGAGCAGTTACTATCCCTGCCGCATGAGCCACCATAGCAGCATCAAGTCCTGTGCTCAGCCCTCTACCTTGTCTGGCTATCCTGCCGACAAGTATATGGACACGTCCGCCGGCGAGGAATTCACCTCCAGAGCTAAGGAGTTCGCTTTCTACCAAGGTTACGCGGGGCCATACCAACCCATGCCCAGCTATTTGGACGTACCTGTGGTTCCCACTATCAGCACTCCGGGGGAACCGAGACATGAAACACTATTATCCATGGAGAGCTACCAGCCCTGGGCAATTACCAATGGGTGGAACGGGCAAGTCTGCTGCTCGAAAGAGCAACCTCAAGCCACCCACCTCTGGAAATCAAGCTTGCCAGGTAAGTATAGATAACCACGAGTCTTACAATGTCACTCCAAACTGTTAAAGAGAAGGGAACAAAGCATTGTGAGGTGTAAATACATACGGCTAACGGGTCTTAAGTTTTCAATGGGTTATGATTAAGAAGGCATACGCGTGATGCCCCAGTACTAGCACCGCTATGGTATCATGCAGTTAATATCATTATGATTTTTCATTATCACTTCTCAAGCCTCATGCATTTTCAAAACTATATTTTCGGCTAAATTTTTATTGCACAGGGTATAGTCGAGATAATATCCCCCACGGCACTTGAACTTGACTCCGGTGTCAGTTACCGTTTTTATGTTTGTTTTTGGTGACGACTGCTAAATGCTATGGATGGTGAGGTGTGTTTTCCTCTTCACAGACGTGGTTTCGCATCCCTCGGATGCGAGCTCTTTTCGGCGTGGTAGGAAGAAAAGAGTACCATACACCAAAGTGCAGTTGAAAGAACTTGAGCGGGAATATGCCACGAATAAATTCATCACCAAGGACAAACGAAGAAGGATATCTGCATCTACAAACCTCTCTGAGAGACAAGTCACTATTTGGTTTCAAAACAGACGAGTCAAAGAAAAGAAAGTTCTCACTAAACTGAAAACTAACAGCTAGTGCGACAATTCCAGAGCCAATCGGACTTCATTTGAACATTTTACAAATTTCTGATCTCAGCCTGAAGAAAAAAAACCTCACCACCGCTCATTTTCTTGATGCTAGATTTATTTTCTTTCTTTCTGCCTGCGCGTTGCTTTTTCTTGACAAAAAAAAGCAAACGCACACAAGTAAATATCTCGGAGAGACATTGCATCATGATGTTGTGAAAACAAGCTAATGTTCGCCAAAAGGCAATCAAGCCCATCCAATCAAGAGTCTAAAAAGGTTACTATTTTGAAATGTAGCAAACCTGCGGGCTTAGTTATTGACCGCATATAAACCAGATCTTTTCAAAACAATAATTGTACCAATTGGATTTATGCAGTACCTTCGCACAAACCTCATCAAAGCACCTAAAGAAAATGTGTTTTGCTGGAAAAGGTTCTGGTTAACAAAACACTAGAGTGCATGAGAGTTTTTCCTCAGGTAACCTATGGGATATATCGTGAAATATAAAATAAAATGTATGTTTACGCATTACATTTTCTTTGGATGGGATGCGCTATCTTTAAAGATATTAATGTACAGGTAGAAGGAAGAATATATTCTAAATAGCAATGTATATGCGGAAGTAAATACGTACTATTCAAGCATTCTACATTTCGACCTATGTATATATTATGAGCATCCACACTTTCGGAAATTAAATAGCAGTCCAGATTGCCATTTTCTACACAGCAGAAGAAAGATCTGTCTGCAAACATAGAACCACCCCATCCCGTGTAAATTAACTAAATATTAAGTCTTTTCTGCCAGCTTGTTATGTTACCCACTTCACATAGCATTAGGCTTCACGCAGACCTAAGGCTCTCAGCTTCCTTCCTAAAAATGATGACATCTGCGTGCAATTGTATTTTTTTTTTGAAAATACTGCAATGTTATATCTGCATGCACCCTCCTGCTTAGTTAATATATACCAATAATAGTAAAAAAATTACGAATGATAATCACGAAATTAAGATGTCTTGCATTATGCTGCAGCTGTTTAATTTGTATACCCTGTTGTCTTTTTCATCTAGTGAATTACTTGCGTTACAAGAAAATATTTCACGAATAAAAGATCTTCATAAACACAAGCGTCGATTTTTTTGTTGTTGAGAAACATGACTCCAACTAACAGCCTTTAAACTAAAATGTAAATAAAAATGGTCCAACCCAGATTTATTCTTCATGTCAACTCCGTCATTGCTGTAAAGGTCTAAAATACCTCGGAACCATGCTTTCGTACGTAGAATTAATCAGGACTGAGAACAAAAGGTATCCGAGAATGTTCCCTGTTGTTTCTAATCGAAAACATTACTACCAGTAAAAGTATCACGATTATGACGGTAAAAACGCTTTTCAGAGTGGATTCTCAAGTTTGCATTAGCGTTTGCTGAAAGTTTAAAGGCAATGAATTGGTCTCCATATTCCGATTGGAAATATAAGGTCCCCCCTTGGCTTTAATATGGAGGCAGGGCGTTGGGAGGGGGGCTTAAACCTTGACCTTGACGAAAACAGATAGTCTTTGACCTTGACTATTAACCACTCATGAATAGTCATGAAGTGTATTGGTAGAACAAGTGCGCCATCTACTGTTAAATCCGTAGATATTCATTTACTCACGCATTGACCGAGCGAGAGAACAAGCAAACATAACTATTTCAACGATCAAAGAGCAAAGGGCGAAATGGAGCTGTCAGATGTAGGTCAGTAACTCTAACAACTAATAACGCATTATCCAACTTGTGGAAATGTTCAGAGAAATTATTTGAAATGTTCGAATTTGAACGACCAGTAGGGAGTCATTTACTAGTATTAACAATAAAACCTTTAAAACTAATCAACAATTTTAGGCGTCGTACTGGATTCACAAGTGCAAAGGTGTGAAATCAATAGAAAGAAATATGGAAATGTATTTCGCAAATGGATCATTGCGGTTGGTTTTAATTTTAGCCTCAATAAAATAACTAAGGAAACATTAACTAATCAGGTAAAGTTGACCATGATCACGTTTGGAAAATTCTTAGTTAGAAGGAACAGTTGATCTGCCTGTAGGCTGTCTGTCCACTTCCACGCTTGCATTACTTACTCTATCTCTGTGTTCCATCTGTCTGCATCTGCTAAACTGTTTGTCAATTCACTTTCATTCTCATATAATTCATGACTGATCAAAAATGTCATTTAAAAAGAAACAGTATCACGAAAGCTAAAGCATTTTTGCGTCAGTGGTATTGTGGAATATGGCTGCAATTAACCCGAGATTTTAAGAATTGTATTTGTTTATAAACATACAGGCCGCGTTCAGTACAAGTATACCATGTGGATAATGGTAGCCGAGGTTTCATTTTTTTGTATAAAATTAGACATTTTTATCTGCCTTTGCAGCAACCAAATATTGTAGCGATATGTTTTGGGAAAATTCAGAAATTGCACAGACAGAAATTTCGTTGATTCATGCGTGCATAATATAGAAATACGTTTTTACTGGTTCTGATTATGCTAACCAGGTTGGCCTTTGTAAGTAAGAGAGGTTGTTACGTTTAAGTTGAACTGTGCAATGACCAGACAAAACAACTCATTTAATTTTCATTTGCCTCCTTTCTTAATACAGTCTAAGCCACAATCCAGGAGTTGCCCGTTGCAGCAATGAATCCTGGTTTGTCAAAATGTTGTGGGAATAAAAAACTTGTACATTCATCACATGACGCATTCAAACCAATCACACCACCCGCTTGTAAAATCCCTTGAAATGTTTGTTGGAAACTACTTGAAGAGAACCACCCACATTCTTCCTGATCAAGACTGGACTAATGATCCGAGATCATTGTTTTCTGGATGCACAGATTTGAAGTATATCATAAGATTTCTATTTACTGGGAAGATGAAGGAATAATTGATCAATGTTTTATTAGTTAAGCGTAACCATTTGTGATTGGTACGACTAAATCAGCTCATTTTATTGTTAAAATTGACCATTATTTACGCTTCCAAAGAAACTAATCGTGCAAAAACCTTTTTCGGCATTTTTGTTTCTTCTTTTGTCGTTCTTGAGATTTAAGTAAAATAAACTAAAGGTAAAGCATTGTACATAGGCAGTGAGAAGTCAATGGCAAATTTCTGATTACCCGAGGCATTGCTTGTTATTAATATATTGCAAGATAAAAGTTTAGCTAAAAATAATGATATTGTCAATGTTACCCTAATGATATAAGCACAGCAAGCAGGAGATGCAATCAATGGGAACTGACATTCTACAGTATAATCATTTAGCTTTCGATTCGTCAAATTCTTCTGTGTCAATGATTCATCTTGAACCGTGAATCTCTATTTACAGTAAATAAAAGTGCCTTTTATGAGTACTGTGGCGATCACGAGCGATTAAACTAGTTTACTGTAAAAACAATAATGCATGTGCATCATTGAATTTGAACTGTGAAATAGCTTCAGTAATGATCTCCTGTGTCGTGCAGTCGGAGACGCACGCATATGTCACTTTCGAATGCCATAAAAGACTTAACATTTCTATAGAAATATACGAAACAATAGCCAAGCGAATTTGAATGGCTTTCTGCCTTGAATTATTCATAATTACAAGATCACATCATTTTATAATGTGTTAGAGAACATTAAGGTTTGAAGCCCTTGTCGAGAATCCAAGGCGCGTTAAGATATACCTAATATAGTTTTGAATTTAAATTCGCCAGTCTTATTTTCATTTTTAAAATAAAAAAATCGAAATAATCACATCGCTGTATCTTTGCCCATATTAAATTACGCTGGAGTAGTTGTTCTTTTTGCCTTCATTATGTGTATTTTTATGGATAAAAACGGTTCATTGGATTTATTTTACTCTTTTCATTTTGAGGTCATGCATCATGTATTGTAGAATATACTACAAACCACGGTTTATATTTTTATCTCTCTTGCTAACTTAGTATCGTACAATAAATTTATCTAAAGCTTAAAATTTGATAAGTAGACTGAGGAAATGCCTATTTCATGATAGTGTGGATCATTCCAAAATAATCTTCAGTCTAAAATGCCTGACCTGGACCCAATAATGAAGGGTTGCTTAAAATGAATGTGCAATACTGTCCACAGCCTCAACTCCGAAGAAACAGTAAGGGTGCCTTTTTTTTTAAAAGGCTGTCTATAATTTTTAAGTGAAATTTCGCCGGACTGACAGCGCAGTTGTTCCATTTAACACTTGAAACACAAGACTCTAGAATCACAGCGACTTTAAAAGAAGACCCGATATTATTTGGTGTTTTTTGAGTTAATCTGCTTTCAGCTCAATCAGATACACTTGTGAAGGACATAAGTAATTGTCCCGTTGCTTTCCCCTCATTTAGTACAGAATGTGACCGCAGTGCAATATTAGTGCATACGCCTAAGACATTGGTCACAACACGGAACGGAAAAAACGAATTCTTTAGCAGGAAATATATAATCAGTGAGCTAGTTCAGTTGTTATAGAAGACAAAAACGGAACTGTACTTTTAAAAGTAAGGGCACTCATTTAAAAAATGAAGAAGACATAGTATACATGCCACGCCATTGTGCAACATCGAACATTATATTTACGTACGACCTGCTAAAGTATAGATGCAATTATTAATATTGTGCCCGTACATTAATGGAAGTATACAAATGTAAATATATAATATTCTGGGGAAATTCATGTGTGTAGATTTCACATACGAAACGAATAGTACATGGTATATATTACAAATATGGCACTAAAAGATTTATTTAATATTCCTACCTTTATATATTTCTACTTATACATACATGAGTGTGTGCTCATACACACGCATATAATATTAAGCTAATAATAGTTGCGATGATGTTTGGGGCAGATAATGTTGCAGATCATTCTGAGTACCTCATGTTTCATTTCTATCTGTGTAACGAGTGTTGAGTTTTCAAACTGACACAAGGCATAATTAACCTATCAACTAATAGATTTGCCTATATTTAGCGGTGAAATATATTCCACTTTTTGGAATTTTTAAATAACATGTTGCCATTGATAAATAATATAAAACTCGAGTATTTACAAAAGTTAAGTATATCTTTGGTGAATACCCAGATGTGTGATCGTGAGTACAATTCCAATTAGCACTCTAATATCACACGTCAAAACATCCTTTAAATTGTCGTGATACATTTTATGTGACATATAACTCCAGAGTTCCTTAAAATCACAAGTCCGACTGTTCCACTAACCGCTTATTCTAAATTGAATATAAAATAAATCATTGCCTCCGATTCAGTCGTTTTTGTACCTCCAGATACGAGATTACATGTCAAGAAAAGCAAAATAAATTCGGTTTTTAAAGGTTTTTGTTTCATACTTAGATTCAATAGGTTTAATTTCTGATGTTGATTGTGAACTTTTCAGTGGTTTGGATCTGTATTTTTCACGTGGTCTTATAGTTAAGGTTTCCCGGTAGTGATTTGTTTACTTGTTTGCCAAATAATACAGGCCAAAAGATTTTATGTCATCAACTTCGAAGATGTGCATTACTACTTTTATTTAGAATATGAGTTCTTCTGAATATATTTAGATGCGAATGCAATGTCACAGCATGGCATTTTCGTTGTCAGTGTAAATATTTCAAATACTTAATGAATAAGCAGTAAAACTTTAGCTTGGTGCTTCTACATGTAAAAGTATAAACAAACATAAGTGTCGATGGTAAATGCTTGCAAAACTGTGTGGAAACAAGTTTTCAAAATGAAACAGTATATTATGATGTGAGTGTTGTCCATTGAACTCAAAATATTTACTAAGTCCTACTCGCAGGAAAATATAAATCGCATTCTGAACCACAGTTATTTGAAGTAATTTACATAACTCATTAATAAAATATAACAAAGAAGCTGCATGTAATTCATTAATTGCAGCTTTCATTAAAACACAGTTCACTCCTTTTTCTCTGGTACACACAGGCGCGGTCAGTTTTGTTGTTGACATTGAGTATAAGTTCAGCATTTCATTGTTACCCCATATGTTCTTTCAGTTGAAAGGGATTCAGTCATTTTGTCACATTGTAGGTTTAGTGGTCACACAGGCTACGTGTGTGGGTCCTGAACGTTCATCTGGGAGACAACAGAATCACACGACAGGCTTGGAATATGCGAATTTGACAAAGATTAGGTGCAATTAGAAGAATTTCGCTTTTGAGTTGGCCAGGGTACGCCAACAAGGCACTGGATAGAGAAACAGCTTTGCGATCCCACCGCACCTGTGCATGGTGCAGTACCGGCTTTTTTTTTTGAAAGATTGTGGATTTCAAAGTGGGAGGAATCTATCGGAAATATGCAGGGGAATAGCTCACCTACTCATGTTCCAGTTTTGCCCTCGTTTGAGGTGAGTACGGATCCTTTAAAGTAGGTAATTCGGAAATTCCGAGCTGTGCTCCTCTAGCCAAGTTCAAAGTAACGCTCCTTCAAGTTCAAAACCAGCTAATTCAAGTAAAACTGTGCTTCCCTTCTGCAATTTCAATGTTGATGGCTGGTTGACCTCGCTACCCTATTGCTTTAGAGCAGTGGCGCCCGCTGAAGTTTAATCTTAATTTCTTTTATGAAAAGAAACAATGTAGAAAATTATTATTAATCTATTGTTGGATTTGTTCAACCTTCACATTTGCACTTGTTTTAGTTTTAATCCCGCTTCCAAAACTCATAGCTGGAACGTTGGTGTCGGATCATCGGTTATAACTGCATTTTTGAAAATTTCACAACGTGCATGCCAAATTCAGAAACATCACATCAACTTCCCGGATCTGTTCAAGTTAGCATTTCGCCTAAAACTGATAATGTTTCAAAACAAAATCGCAATAGACTCAGAAATACTAAGAAGTGAAACTTCATCTTTGTGAACTTGCGAGCAAAATGCAAGTGTATTGAATATATAATGTTCTATTGCTCCAATTATTCCAAAGGGGAAATTTCGGGATTAAATAATTTCTTCTTTATTTTGGCGGGTAGCGTGCTTCGAAAAAAGGAACGCGCCGGCCCAACGTTTTCTATGTAATGTTTTGGGCAATTTAATACCGGGATGTTCCCGATAGGGGAATTTGTTGAAATAATGATCCAAAACTTTCTAACAAAACATGCGAAAGTGTTTCAATAGTTTTATTAGGAAATTATGCAGGAGCTAAAAATAAACGAGGATTTAAGCCCTGATTGTTTACGGCAACAATTTTGATGCATTCCCACCCTTGAACTACCGATACATTCAAATACTCGTAGAGCTGTATATCATCTTAGACTAAAATGATTGTCCTTGCAGCTTTTTTAAAATGTGTAAAATGCTCATTTATTATGTACAAAGTGTATTAATTTCAAGTTTCATTGCCAATCCTTACTAAATGCTCCTGCCTCTACGATGTTATTGTCGTGCTGCCTGTTTTTGATTGGACGCAAAAATAATATTAGGGAATACCTTTAGCGTATTAATTTTGCTGAGTTCTAGGTCTCAATGTTTTCTATACAATCTCTTATTTCGGAACCATTTCAAGAAATCTACTGGGGTCAACAAAATTAACAAAGGAACAATCCCACACAACTGTGGCTTAGTTTTCATCTTTAAGTATCATCCATTTGGAGGCTGTGCCTATCAAAACTTCGAATGCCTTTTGAATCTTGAAGAAGTGTTGTTTATTAACACATAGTAAGTATTTTCTCTCAATAAAATGCTCGTTTTTCGAAGTACTTTCTCTTCAATGAACTTTGTGCGGAATTTCCGAGACATTAGGCATAAAAATGGCCGACACTAACTGTTGTCATTGCCACTGAAGAGGCGGTAAAACAATCACAGACAGCAAAACAAAAACACGATTTTCGTTATAAGAGATTAACTCTGCCGAAGCCAATAACTTCCAGTTTAGACTTTGAGATTCATAAGTTTTGTTTTGCCAATTAGACAAATGCAAACTAGCTGGAGAACCTCCACAACAACATCTCAACTCGACGTCCACCAGCGCTAAGAAAAGCTTTTATTTGTACAATTTTTGATTTAAAATGAAAAATCATTCTTTCTCCGAAATGTCTGCACGTGTCGATGCTGCCAGTTCACCGTGCCGATTTCAAAGCCAGCTACTTTTTATTAGTGAATGAATAACCGTGTCTTACAATAATGTGGGAGAATTCCGTCAAAAGGCAGCGGTTGCTGTCTCAGCACTAGCTTCAGTTGAATTTTTCAGTGTACGTGTAGAGGCTGGATGGGGATATATCCACGTTCAGCTTTTCATGAAGGTGTTCTTCCCATTTGCAACGTTTATCCCATCTAGGGGATGAAAATGATAGTGCAGAAATGAATGAAAGCATTTCAAGTTAGAAAATTGATTTGCTTTGCGGTATTATAAATTGTTTTTGCGGTTGCAAGCAATTAAGCCATATGTGACTTCGTTTGCGAAATAACAGACAATGTAACTCGTGGGAAAGACCGAAAACTAATGCGAAGAGAAGTTCCTGAAAAATTTGTAAAAGGACAACAATGGCCGGCCGTTTCCAGGCTGTATTGATTAGCTTTAGGGCAACCATAAAAATCTACTGGTCACAAATATAGTTATCAAACTCGTACGCGGTGGTTCGTGATATTTAAAAATGAATGAATCCATGCGCGACAAATTATATCTAACTCGCGGTTTCATTGCAATTACTGACACGACCGACTTCACAAATGTTGACAGGGCTCGTCCAAATATTTATCTATTTCTCTCCCCCTCTCTCTCGCTCTCCCGAAAGTTTGTTTTAAGCCATGGTCACTGTGATTTAACTTTCATTTCGCCCGACAGATTTCTCATCTTTTTTTACAAAAAGTACATTTCTTACATTGGCGCAGCATTCTTTTTTTCAAAGTTGAAGTTCAATGTTAAGCAGGCACTGCATCTTTAAAGTGCAAAGCTGTCAAATACCTCGAGTGAAGACTTCGTCTTACCACGGTCTTATTTTTGTCGCTAGCTTTTTAAATTTATTTTCAAACATTAACAATAGGGTTTTAAATTCGATTTCGTTGCTGATAAGAGCTGCGACAAAGCTTCGAAGTACATGTCAGTGTAAAGAAATTCAACTTCATCCGGGTCTCAGCCCTCCCGTTGACTTGGACTCCTGCAGGAAAATAGACTGCGCCGCAATAATTCACTGATCCCCTTAAACTTCAGTATTTACATTACATTTGATCCACCATCAAATCGCAATGGAATCTCTGCAGCGTTTACCTGATCTTATTCCAGAAAGGTAGGTCTGTTTAATTTTTGGAACAATTCCTTTAGCTTCATACGACCGCAGTCTTGGACATGAGTACAGGCTAAAGGCTTAAACTGACGGCTCGAATCAATTAGATTGTGAATCTGTAATTGAAAGTAACTGTAAAAGAGCGATCTCCCAATAGATGAGAATTGGAAAAAGCTGATGGAGAGAAAATGGCGAAGAGAAGAAGGTAGTGAATAGCTCTCCATTCATTTATCGCCTTTTACTTAATCGGAAATGCAATCGCCAGCTTCCCTTTTCGTTCGGGAGGTTATGAAATAGCTACGGCGCCCCTATCCTCTTTGAAACGGCATCGGCAAACTGCGTTCAAAGACACAACAATATATTCATAGAGAAATTTCCCCCACTTCAAGATAAATAAAGGGGGTATGAAACTAGATTTTGATCAACATGTAGGAATGACGCCCAATATACAGTTTTTAAAAAATTGCTCTTTCTAACACTCATCCCGACTTTTGATCAGACAAAGCGGGCTTCTTGGTTTTTTGGGTGGGGGGGGGGGGAACGCCTGATTGCTCATGTTAGCTGGGAACGTCAAAGATCCCATGTAGGTGGCGTCTTCAGCTCGCCCCGGTCAGCTAAAATGTCTACTCCGGTGATCCAGAGGAGCTGGTTGTCAAAACTGCTATTAAAACCGTAGGCCCATCTAAATCGTCCGCTCTCGGTTGTCATAGGCGTTCTGTATTTAATTATATTATTAAGACAACTTTATATGTGTCGGAATTTGACCATCCGTACAGCGACAGATTGTGCTAATGTCTTTCGGCTTTCCTTACTTCAAAAAAAATCCTAAACTCTCAAACAAATCCTATATCGCAGTTAAATAGTCCCGAATACCAAGACTGGTTAAAAGAAAAGTCTGAGTACAAAGCAATCCAGTTAGGTTTTAAAGACACTTTCATTTCTATTTTTTTTAAATGTCAGATTTGCAGCCTCTCGCGTGTTATGGGTCTCCATTGCTGTTCTGCGTAACACAAATGAATTTATTTTCTATCAGGACCGTAAGTAACAATTTAGAGGTGTTGTAAAGTAAATTCTTGAGCTATATGCAATGTACAATGGCAGTGCTGCATATATAGTGTTACACTGAATATTACAGAACTTTATGATAAGACGTGAACATTGTACATTGTTAGATTCACATTTTCAGCATGTTCAATAACCGAGATTTCTGTTACCTACGCGGGCATTATCTTTAATAGCGATTGATTTGGTCAGTTACAGCAGGCTAGAATTTTGAAACAGGCATTTCGAAGATTTTGCATTGGTCCGTATTTATCATAACGAAACTGTTGGAAAAGCAAGATTCAATTGTCCACTTGTTATTAACACTGTTCCAAGTACAGACGTCTTTTTACTGCATGGAATTTAATTTAAATAGAAGGTCTTTCTGGCAAATGTTTATGGCAAAGGTCCTTTTTCCCAGGAAACCTGTTTGTTTTGGCATTGCGCAGTTGTTTTTGGAACAGCAAAAAGCTAATTTGTGACAAATTCTAAGGCAAAGTTTAACTTCAACTCTTTTGTAGAGTCCTATTCTTTTCAAGACATCAGGATTCACCGCATGGCATTCTAACTCTTTGGGTGTATTTAAATCATAAATACTGTTACATGGAGATAGTGCACCGAAATAAAATGCTTTTTATTGGGCGTTCTTCAATGAATGTAACCCGCACTAAACTAAAACTATTAAAAACACCTCAGGCAGCACTAAATCTGAGTCTGATGCTTATTCAGTTGTCCTTGGTGCCATTTTATTGAAATATGGAAAAATATACCCACGGCCAATGTCAAATAAAACAGCACCCCTTTTATCCGCTTTTGTCCACTTCTCGCTGTTGCATCCTTAACTTAGTTTTAATGACAGAATCCGTTTTTATACACCACAAGCAAAAAAAAAAGTCCGAATGTAAAATTAAGCTGCTCATGGGAATTTTTACGCCAATATTTCGCATCTTCCACCGAAGTGGATACCTGGTTTTATGTAATTTGCTGACAGGGCCAGGGTTTTGTGTGTGATGAAGTTGAACGTGACCATGCCCGCTTATAACAAACCAGTAGCAGAGCAACTATGTTAAGAAAATAAAAGTCTGACCGCCTCACATACTCGGCAGATATGTCCGGATTGGGTTTTTTTTTGCAGCAGGAGTAATCTAACGATGATAGATAAGCTAAAAAGAAACAAAAACTAGATCCTTGTCGAACTCACGTACGGTCTAACTTTGCTTCTCCACGCATCTGTGTGGTCTATGGGAGATTTTCAGAAAAGATGGGAGGCTATTTTACTGAAAACAAGATCTCCCCATTTAAAGATTTCAATCTCGCCGTAATACGCGGCGGTAAGATTTCTTATAGAACCTTTGTCTTTATTCGTTTGTGATTTCACAAGTTCTGCGTAGGCGACATAAGCACAAAACATAACCGCCTTTCATTTTAAAATGGCTAAAATAAACGAGAAAGCAAGGGAGATTATTTGTCAATAAAAATGCCGAATATTCCGCAGAATCAACATGGAAGAGATCGGTCGAAAAGCATTTTGATCGAGGAAATAGAGTTTCTGATACATTTCCACTGTGGAAATTGTTAAGTGTGATTTCGCGTCTACCCTGGCTGCAACGCAGCTGGTAGGAGCGCCGTGAAGTGAGTGTGCCAAATGCGTCTCTGGTGTGAAGGTTGAACACCTTCACAGTATAATTCGAGCTTCCCTTTCCCTCTTTCGAAATGTGCAGAGCTGAGATGTAAAGAGCTTTGCACTCCTGGTGCGAGGGGGGAATCCAAAGTGATGCATGTCAATTTCTCCAGGCATCTGGTCACATGACTGCCCTGTCCCTGCGATGTATGGAGATACATTTCCACGTCAGCTTACGTTTCCAAATTTTTACTCCGCGGATCAGCTTCAAAGAGGCAGCAGCATCTAAGGACCATGTTTAGCTGTGCGAATGCAAGCTATTCTTGCGCTAGGGGACCCCAAGCAAGCGATGATGGATTTTGATGAGCGGGTTTCTTGTGGCTCTAATCTTTATTTGCCTAGCTGCACCTATTATGTCTCGGGTCCGGATTTCTCCAGTCTGCCTTCTTTTCTACCCCAAACGCCGGCTTCTCGCCCCATGACATACTCCTACTCGTCCAATATCCCCCAGGTTCAACCTGTGCGAGAAGTTACCTTCAGAGACTATGCCATCGATCCTTCCAATAAGTGGCATCACAGGGGGAACCTCCCGCACTGCTACTCCGCAGAGGAGCTGATGCACAGAGAATGTCTGCCTGCCAGTACCATGGGCGAGATGTTAATGAAAAATAGCGCCAGCGTTTATCACCCCAGCTCCAACGCGTCCTCCAGCTTCTACAACCCGGTGGGGAGGAACGGGGTCTTGCCGCAAGGATTTGACCAGTTTTTCGAGACTGCCTACGGTTCTAGTGAGAATCAGCAGTCGGAATATTGCGGGGAGAAGAGCCCAGATAAAGCGCCGTCTGCGGCAACTTCAAGTTCGGAGACCTCGAGAGTGTCTGTGGAGAAGGAGACGAGCCCCGGGAGTAGCAGCCCGGAGTCTTCTTCCGGCAACAATGAGGAGAAAGGCAGCAACTCCAGTAGGTAGAGTCAGTGCCCACTTGTGAGAGAAAGTTTTGCGATCTCGCGCGCTGCTGTTAAAAATTTTATGTGCTGTTTTATAAGCATATAAGGGGGTTTATGGATGGCCTGTAGATTTCCCAACAAAACTTTTTTTTATATAAATGACAGGATCACGTGTCCAGCTTTGAAATTGGCCGTGAAATAACTCCAGCCAATCGCTGCATTAAAATCCCTCCACCAGCATCTCAAAAAGTGGGTTTGGGGTTAAAAAATCTGATCAATTAAATTACTAGGTGTAAATTTATGAAAAATTGCTTTTGGCTACCGGTGATCTTTGTACGTATTAATGCAACTCAGTGATTCCATAAAACACGTGTTGACACAAAAACTCTATTTATAGGTTGTATTCGGTTCCATAAGTAACCGCTTTAAAACATAATGTGGCAAAATGACATTTTTAACAGGTATATAAATACTGCAATACCCTTAGCATGGAGCTTCCATCATAAAAACTTATTTCAGGGCTGGGTGACAGTATTTTATTTAATAATCACATTTCATAGTTGGGCATTTCATCGGCACTGTCTTAAGGCTACAATGTTATCTCTGAAGATTGCTTCATATTGAGTCTTACGATGCGGAACGACTGTAGAATTAAGTTCCCTCCCCTCAGAAAATTAATTCCTGCTTCTCAGTGCCTCTAAAAAGGCACCTCAAGTATCCTATTCCCTAGCCCCTTTTAGGTGACGCTCTTCCGGATAAATTAAAACTTTTTGCACCTTTCAATGTCCCATTTTCTGTCTTAAATACACGCATCGCGGAACTGTCCCCCTCTTTAAAATAAAAGTACCTTTTTAAAATTGTGGTTAATGTCTAACTCCGGAAGCCTCATTTTTAACTTACAAATATATGGTTGGAATGAGACTATAACCCAGTAACAACTTGAAAAGTCCACATCTATTTGAATCTATGTAAATCGAGGCAGCCATCTTTTATCACTAGGACCTGGCAAAATATGAAAAAAAAAGCTATTGCTTTATGTGGACAATTCTTTACTTCGGGTAATGCTGAGAGAGAAAATAAAACTGCTGTATGAAAATTGGAAGTCTTGCAGAGTTGCCTCCCCTTTCCATTTGAAAGTGTTCAGAGTAAAGCATGTATTGACGCCCGGGGAGCTGAGTGTTCGTCTCACTGACAACGACCAAAGTTTAACTCACTGTTTACCTGTTACAGGTGGCCAGCGTACGCGCAAAAAGCGGTGCCCCTATACCAAGTACCAGATCCGGGAGCTGGAGAGAGAATTTTTTTTCAGTGTCTACATCAACAAAGAGAAGCGGCTGCAACTTTCCCGGATGCTCAACTTAACCGACCGGCAAGTTAAAATTTGGTTTCAGAACAGGAGGATGAAGGAAAAGAAGTTAAACAGGGACCGCCTTCAGTATTACACCACGAATCCATTGCTCTGAAATTAGACTGCGATTGCAAAGAGGAATTTCTCCGCCCTATGTTCTCCTTCTACGAAGAAAGCGGCCAGGGCCGAACGCAGAGGTAAAACATAAACTCAAGTTCGAGTTTGAGAGCAGATACTTTAGTACAGTTTTGACAGGCCCGACAACTTTGCAAAACTAACTGGGACGTCTAAGTTTCAACTTTAAAAAGTAACTGGAATTAATGACCATCGTTTGTTTCACATAGCACACACATTATTATATTCTCACTTGTGTGATCTACATGCTTTGTACAAAGGGTGTCTCGAGAGGTAATTGTTGAGATGCCAATGTGAATGCTTGGATTTAGTTCAGCGAAACAGATTTGTCTTAATTCGAAGGAGAGTGCAGCATCGTTTTGAATACAGACCTGTGTATTGGAGCCCTAGGAGAACCAGTTGACTGTTGTGGACCAGCTGCAATATAAAAACAAAGTAATAAAATGTGCGCATGCTTTAGATTAGGAAGCTTTCAGTGGCGCTCACTATCAATCACAACTATTGGATATATATTTTTTATCTTCAGTTACAAGGAGTAGCAACCAACTTCGTTCTTTTTGTAACTGACCTTTCCGTAAGGGTGGGGGTGGGGGGGGGGGGGGGGGGGGGGGGCGGGGGGGCGTGGGGGTGGGGTGGGGGGGTGTGTTAGCGCGACTGTTCTCTAAACAATGCCTGCTCATCACTGCTTAGGACACTGAAATTTATCTGTATAAAAGACAGATTAAAACCTAGATCTCTACAATAAATCCGTGTTTTTTTTCTATAAATAATGAGGAGGAGTTCCCCTTCCACCCCTCATCACCCCAAACGGAGAGTATGCATGTAAATATGCAACTTGGAATTCATTCTCAAAAGATGGCTGCTGCTGGGAATCACAGGCGTTTTTTTGCGTCAAATTCATGTTCGCCTCTAAAATAAGCAAGTGTAATTAAATTCTGTTTGGAATGTAAAGTTTGTACCATTTTTTGGCGTGGTACTCTCTATATAAACACTTTACCGTTTAAAACATAGCTTGGAGTTATAGAAAACGGGCTATTTTATGCTTGCTGAAGCAATCCGTGAGTGGTTATTTGTACTTGACATATTGTGCGTTGTTATTTGCAAATGCAGTTTTTACGTTTAACTTTTCAAAGAGAAAGGATACTACCCATAATGGCATTCTTGAGCACAAATTATTGTAAATATCTTGCTCTTTTGGTACAATATGAATGTGTATGGACAGTTTTAAATAGGAATAGAGTTTAAGAACTGCTGCTCATGCATCTATTATTTTCACGGATTCCTTCAAAAGATGACAAGTCTGCAGTACTTACAATATTGAAGCCATCTTTGTCCGTGTGAACCAAAGACAGAAAATTATTTTCATTGAACACATACGTGTTTTATTGCACAATGGTAACATTTCCTGTACATCATCGTGTAATCTTTTATAGGCCGATATACCTATAGGCCCCATTATACAAAGATCGCGTATTCGTTACCTGATAACATATGCCAGCCTTTTAAAATAGCTTTTTTTATTAAATCAATCGAATCTAAATGTTTGTGTGGTCTCCGTCAGGACCCTCATTAAATGTAGGTGGTTTCCTTGTACTTTCAGATGAAAAGATAGATGACAGCGGTCAAGTATTTGCCTTTATCCTTTTTTTTCCGGCAAAGTTGGTTTAATTTGCAAGACACTGAAACATATTAAAATGGCTGGACTATGCACCATGCACTGGGGTGTTTTTGTTTTGCATTGAACGCTTAGATTTTAAAAAAAGAACTGCAACTCCCTTTACGGGAATATTTTTAATCAAATTATGATTAACTAAATGTGGTGCCAAAATTTGCTTAACATTTGTATATAATTTATATTTATCGGTTTGAATAAAAGGGTGTAAGATTTGCATGTACGCGTCCAGAGATCGCACAGTGGGATTCGAGGTTGAGAAATAAACATGTTTTTCTTCTTGAGAACGGTCCATGTAGGCTTCTTCAACTTTGCCGGGTATTCACGACGAAAAGTAAAATGCCTGCAAAGAACTGTATTATTGTGTGTTTCATGTACGTAATCAACAATCATTAAAGCTGGTAACATTCCACTTCATCCTAAACCCATTGGTATGCTTCTCTTTGGCTTATTTTCTGGAAGACCTAGAAATTCAAATCAAATATATGACCATGTAACCTCAGTTCGCTTCTACATGGCTAAACTGAACGTCGTGGCACATACCTTGACAAAATCGGTTGGCATTGCCAGAATTTGCATTAATCTAAACGTAGTTTATTTTGCAGATACAAAAATTGATCCTGTAATTTAGAGAATATCGCCAATCTAATCTCTGTAATGGGTGAGCACACTCCATCACGTTTGATTGGATTTGTACGGACCTATTTTAACAATGATTGTACAGTAATACCTTTCATTTGTACTACAATATTTTAATGCCAGGTTGTATTCCCTTTTCCTGCTTGTTTCCTGGCTTTGAACTTCTGATGCGCCATGGACGTCACCTCTAACCTTTGGGGGTGAAGGGACAATCATCTCTGAAGCTTCCATCCACTGGTTAGACTCCCGCCGGATGTGGCCGGAATCCGATACAAATTATAAGCGATTGACCAAGAGGACTAACAGAGATCCTAGCGAGTTATGATCTGCTATCATGGAAGTTTATTGCTGTGTGTGAGGTTGTTTTAATTTTGAATAGTTCTAGCTGCGATTAAAACTTTGAGGGTATATTTTAACTATACGGAGGAGGGAGTTGAGGCTAGCCTTGTACCGGATTAAGGGGCTGTGGCATTCAAGGCAAATGACAAGGGACCGTCTTTGTTGCTGTGGTTACTAGCAGGACAAGCCATAAAGCCAATTTTTTACCTCGCTCTTTACACAGTTCCAAGTACCGCAATACGTTCAAAATTCAAAATGCGGCTAACGGAATCAAACTATTCGATTTTAGGGGCCCTGCCGGTCGAGATGTCTTTCCGGGCTCCTTGTAGATTTTTGTGTTGCCACACCGTAGAACTGTGACAATGAATTATTTCAACAAGACGTTCAGACCACATGGTGGCGCCAGTTAGATCAATGTCAAAGCCGCTGTAGGGCAGCAAAAATCTGCAAGGAGAAATGTTTGGTCTGTCCTTTTTCCAAAGCACGAGTTCCAAAAGAAGCATGTTCGTTTTAAAATCCGAATTGAATGCTGAAGGACTTCGAATGATAAATTAAATCCAATACATTGGAAATGTCCTAAAATAGCTTCAAAATAATCGTTTTGCTAACAAAGGTAGGTGATTAGAGTCCATGTAGATACAACGTGGATGTTTTGTTGGACCAAAATCCATCTAAGACTTTACAGGTTTTTCAATCGGCTTGATAAATGTAACTAAACTCTCAACGAAACATCACCGATTTTGTGTTTAAGTTAGTGAAACAATTAAAGATTGGAGGGATAAAAGTTCCTTTCGAAATGCGTTTTATTTCGCTCAAAAACCTCCGGGAAAGGGGAGCCGCACAGTTTTTATTTCACGGTAGACTTGAGTTTTGAAAGCTTCGATTTTACAATACTGTAGAAATAAAACACTTCTAAGAAATCATTTTACAACAACAAAATGTAAAATGAATTGCCATATTTGTTCGTCATTGAGGCAATGTTTAATTCAAGAATTTAGCTCCTACATTATCTTTCCTTTAATTTTACTTCTGTTTTTGCGTTATATTGACCGATCCCCATTCAATTACATTTCAGCGCAACGCTGCCATAAAACAGCGATAGATCTGTTTTTCTCTCAGTTTAATTTGCAAATCTAAATTACGCTTGTTTCTAAAGAACCGAGATTTGGATCCTTAAATAATCAGAAATTTTATTTAAAATATCAGAAAAAATCAAAATATTTGTTTGTTAATCTTGGCGATTAAGTTCAATATACAACACGTTTCTGCAAATTGCAGGCTGTCGTCCCTTATTGTGAGCCTCTGGTTTGCACAAAAAGAATCCGCTTATTTAAAAATATGACCCGTTCCCGCGGGTTTTTTCGTTTCTTAACTATTGATTGAATGTTAAAGCTTCGAGTGCGTCGGGAAGCTTGCCTGGACTAATTTGAATTTTGTTATTTATATGCCTTAGTGGGACAACGTCGTTTCTCTTCGGTTAAACGTTGACTTCTAGATAGAAAGAAATACTCTCCTTTGCTGCACGCTTTTTTTAAATCAAAGAGCATCAGTTTTTTTTCGTTTCATGCGTCACATAATGCAGAAATTAATGTTATATATTCAGCATGTATCTGTCTACATATTTTTGAAATTCATTTTTAAAAAATAAATATACAATACAGCTAATCTCTAAAGGCCTTAAAGAAACAGCTTCCTCTAAAAAATTGAACTGAAAACGTTCGATAATATAATTCTGAATTTATTAACTAAAGTAAACACGGTTTGCGTGGCTTTTGGAAACAGATTTCATGTGAGCATTCTACTTGTTGATCTTAAATTGCATCTGCCGAGAAACAGGTCAGATCTGTTCAGTTCAACGTTGCTTTCGACATAAATAATTTCGAATAAACGGTCGTGATAAAAATTACTCTAAACATACTACTTCCGATAGCTATTATTAGGCTGAACTCTTTAAAACAATATGTTGAAAGGAAATTAATGTAAAAATGTATTTTTTTCATAGTATGTCTTCGTGTGTGTGTTTGCGTCACCGCGCTTATCTAGTAAGAAAAATGGCAAAAAGAAAAACTAAGCATGAATTGTCGCCTGGGTTTAATCTAATCCGTTGCTTTGGTTAAGTTGCAAGTTACTGAGTTTTTAAATCTGAATACTGTTCGGTGTTTATTTGCAATATTATTTTCTGCTTTTCCGAATTTTCCTTTGTTTTAGACGATAGAACAAAAATGGCAATTCCTAACTTTACATGTTAATTATTTTCTTAGAATGATATCTGGCGTTTGATACATGGCATTAAGTAGATTCCCACCAAGAAACTGTAGAGCCTCAATATTTTCTGCATGCAGTTTGGAAGCTGAGCCCACTTTAAGTTACAGCGCCCTCTGGGTCTAGAGTCAACACTTGCACATCACACCAGTGATTCTGGATTTTCCCTCTTTAAAAATGTACACGTTTGTATTTCAGAGCAAATGGTTTTGTAGATCAAAAGTTAATCAAGACAACATATAATATGACTCAATTGCTAAAGGCAGTGTTTCGCCTACAATAGACACTCAATGTCAGTGGTAACCTAGTTATTAAAAGGCCTTTTTTATTTGAAAAAGGGCATTTTCAGCAACTACTCTTTAGGTTTGTCAGGAAAATATTCTAAAAAGAGTTGCATCTTTTGCAGTTGCTGAAATAACAATTTTGGTCTATACAAGGAATAAACCTTCGTTATATAGTTTAGGGTCTCACTAATATATGACTAAATGATTCTCCTAATAAGCCATAGAAAAAAATAAAGATTTTGCAAGTGAGACCGGCAGTATTTTGCAACGGTGAAGAATGAATAAAAATCGTAAGAGGAACCATAGAACAAACATTAACCACGACCTGCCGCTGTGAACTTTCATTTAACTCTTCGGAAAATAGAACTGTCTAGACACTCCAAAGTTTAATTGCACTTTCGTCAATTTTTAAAGGCTAGTTAATTCCTTCTTTTGCTTTTTCAGTGAAAGCTCATTGTCACAGTTGTTCATCTGTGGAACTACTAAGTTTTAGTATCATTCAGATTCGAAGGCATTTTGTTAGTAGCTCCCACAAGCAGTTCTTTCCATACAGAATTCCTCTATGTAACTACTTAATTTGGATTACGCCAGCAAGACAATAATGTACCTTAAAAACATTTCGGTAAAGGATAGCTTTGTTTCCACGGCAATAAACTGAAACATTTGGGAGCACTGGTTACAGTACGTTCTTTGTTTGAAAGAGGGAGATGTAATCGAAGATGTTAATGGATGTTAACGTTTACTTAATTCTGGACCATTGAAGCTATACATTAAACAGAACTATCACGTGCGCAGTTCATATTTGTTGAAGTCATCCTGCATTTTCCCCTAAAAGTGTTGTGGTTCCGTTATGGTTTTGAACGACTTTAAATTGAGTATCAAAACCACAAGTACTTCTTTGTTGGGGGATATCAAACTATTGAATGATAGCGTTCCAATCAGTGCAGTTCCACACAGGAGACTAATGTGAGAAATTTGTTGTAATTGTATATTTTACGCCGAGACTTTATTTTCGACGTGATACGCAACATGGGCATTCTTTTGGCTTGTGACCTGACCCCCGCTGTGTCACCTTCACCGTGGCCTAAACGACTGAATTGTGCCACTTTTTTAGGGAGGTGGGGTGGGGGTCGGTGTGGTTGGATGGGAGGCTGAGACTTTAGAGAGGGTAAGAAAGCCAGTGAGAAATTCCGTCAGCGGGGAGAAAAATCTGTGTACTCGATTACATCAAAATATATCAAGTAAAATCAGAAGTTCAGGCTTTGATTGTAAATAATACAAATTAACATAAGCTTATGTTTTTAAATAAGTGAAAGCTGTCTGCGTGTTTCAACAAAATTCAGTCAAAAGCTCTTTTATTATAAAGCGACAAGCAAGAGTATATCTGAGCGTGTAAACGCTTTTCTATGTTTCTGCTCCTGTTAGCTATGCATAGTTTCTGCAACCTGAACAGTTTCACCTGTAATCTTGAAGGGGAATTCAGATCTGAACTATTCCAAGACTTCTCGTTTTTTTAAAAGGAACCGGTAACAACATGCCATTCAGAATATTGCACAGGAAACAATTCACGCTATTCAGTTTGGGTAATAGATTTTAAACCCTGACAACAAGGTTCCTCCACCCAATTTCCACCACAACGTTTTCTTTGAGTTGTTAGAAGAGTTTTTAATTGAACAACCTTGATCGCCAGAAACTGTTGGTGGAGTATAAAATGATGCATAAACGACTATAATTTTCATTATGACCATAGGTATTTAACTTCACATTTAGAAAGTTTACCTTGCGAAATGTTACCTACTGTTTATTTTTAAAAGCAGTTTATTCATTTCAATTCATTTAGTTCCATCCCTATTTCTTTGTTTTTCTTTATTTCTTAAAGAGTTTCCTCACAAATGATTGTGAGGGAAGTAAATAACTGAACTGACATATATTAAAATAAAACAAATAAAATATATTTAGATTTTACTTAATGCACTTTCATTAATTTGTCGAAGCAATTATGTTTTGTTAAATTCTGGATGAATATTTTTGCCATATCTACGCGTTAAGCAGTTTTGTACTCGTTTTTGTTGTTGCTGTATATTTTATTCAGACTTCCTGTCTATCATAGCAGGTTTTAGGGTTTACTGATTCTGTTCTGTTAGCTTTATTTTGGAATGCACATGTAAAAAGATTATTTAAACGACGTTATTTGTTTCTCCCTGCTTTAACGCCATTGTTTTGTTTTCACCGAGTGGTAAGTTCGCGGTTAGCGACAGTTAGCGGTTTTCTGCTTTAGAATGCTTTGGTAGTAATTTACAAAAATAATTAGAATTGCAGATTTAGTGAGGTAAGTGAATACAACAACAAGTTTTTTTTATTTTAACGGTCCTGACTGCCGCCTGTCTTCATTAATTTGTGTTTCATGAGTGAAATCTGGATATAATCCTCTTAGTTAACTTTGAAAAAGTGTAGCGTTTTGTTTTAATACATTTCATGTTGTTAACATTGTATATAAAGAACGGAACACAAATACCATAGGCTTTTCAGTCTTCAGCGTTTACTCATCTACTTAGCTTGCACATGTTCATAAAGTACACTTTGAAAAATCTCTTTGCAAAAACATTCTGAGGGACAAAATGTGCAGTGGTCTTAGATGCCTAACTGTAAAACCGATTAATGCAGAGCAAGTTAAAGGGCGCCATTGTTTCTGGACTTAGTTTCAAAACACGGGAGAATCATCTCTCTTCGACCTTCCAGCAGCGTAAAACCATCTTAGAGAACTGGATTTGTTTTTTTGTAATCAAGAGGATACGCGTTGAAAGAGAGTCTGTAGATGGCAGCTCCTTGTTCCAGTTGGTAGACCGAAAGGAATTTACAGCGCACGCATACAATGACGAATTACAGTACACTTGAAGGGTGAGGCTCTTTTTACGCTTAAAACTTCACAAAGTGTTACATGGATTTTTGTTAAAGAAATTAGATATAGGTAATTGGAAGTAATCTCATGCGTGAGTATACGATACTTCTCGAGTCTTTATTTAGCAAAACAAAGTGAAAGGTTTATTCTGTCTGGCTTTCAGTCTTAAGTTCACGATCTAGGCTAAGAACGAGACCGAGCTCTGAGTGCGGTCATCCTGATCTGTTCAGGGTTCGAAATCACTGTTTTTTGCTACAGAATGACCACTCGCTCTACCGCCTTCAACGCTCGCTCTTTGGTCAGTAGCTGGAGAACGTATCATTTACCTCATTTGATGCAGAGTTTCGAGACGTTTGTTTATTGCTGGCTCGTTGGAGGAGAAATGGAGAACTCTTGTAATAACCAGGATCAATACAGCTTGACGAAAAGAAAATGGTCTTCGTTATTCTTTCTTATGTCAAGGGGAACGTGTTACACGCCGCAGAAATATCGCACAATATACGGATTTAGACGTTTTCTACAGCTATTTCTTACATTTTTTTCTTGTCATGTTACGATCAAGTCATTTCATCTTGCCTGTCTCCTTGTCGGCAGAGTTACTCATATTTCTTGACTGTTAACAATATCGCAGTGTGTAGTTACGACATCTTAGCAACTCAGAAAGGAACTTTTCCCTGAAAATCCTCGCTGCTTCAATTACTTTCCAGGGCGTGTGTTTTTACTGTATACAACAGTCACACGGTCCTCACCCCATTCCTATCAATAAACTTCAGAAAGGACTCCAGTGCCCCTAGAAATTGCAGCGACCAATCTACTATCCACATTACAGTTTTACTGGGAAACTGGGTTATAAACCTTCAAGCCCATTGCCGATCCAAAAGTACACCAATAAAATTATCCAAATATGGAATCAATATATAAAGCCATGATATGTTTACCACAAGAACCAGATAAATATTCTGACTTCAATATATAGCTTCTGCTAGTTAGCACTGGTGTACAGTAGCTTGAGTCTTTATATATGAGACTGGTATAGATGACAATTGTTATTTCCCTCCCATTAAATCTTTGTATGCTCCCATGATCATACGTGTCATAGGCACAGTGGGACTGCAAAATGGAATATTTTCATTTTTTTGATACAGCACATTTAAGTTTTTATAGGTCTTCTGGACGACCGTGATAATTCTAAGCAGTTGTTTGTGCTAAAAAAAACAAGCAAGACTAAGGAATCCTCTGAGACGGCCCCTTAGCAAACACGGTGCGTGTAAAGCCGGCCTTCATATCCCGCTGACTTTACCACAAACGATATTTTGAATAATCTGCTTTAGATTAACAGCATTTTTTTGTTTGCACTTTAATCCAGCGCCAGAGTTAAAGTAACAACAGTAGAAATAATGGTGCCGAAGTGGTTTTTCCTCGTAGTGAGGCCAGAATTCGAGGACGGTTTCAAATTGACTCGTAGTAAAAAGCAGCAATGCCAGAGACTGAAGATTAAGTCCTTTGTCACTGCGAAATCACACTGTTTACTCCCGGTACCAACCTAAAGATTACATTTGCGAGCGTCATTGTTGGCTGCACTTGATTGCAGAGGTGGCCGAACAAAACACAAATAACATGTCTCCTTTTCGGAGTCGCATTGATATATGTCACATTGTACAGATATTCCGCAAAATCACCAATTCGGAGAGAAATGGAGCGCACATTCTAATAAACACCTACGTTTCTTTTGGCCGTGATAATCATTGGCGGGGTGTGGGAGCTGGTTGCTGGAGAGGGAACAGTTCTTAATTTTTATCTCACTTAACTTCTACCGGCACCGACATTAAGAATTTTAGCGCCACTTTGTCTACATTTGTCCTTGAACGCCACCTCACTTGGAAAGAAAAGTTCACAACCCGAAGCTCCGGCTCCCTTTCTGCGAAGGACACAGTGCACTTGCAGTTTTGTTGTTGTTGTTGCTGTTCACTTCAGTTCAATAGTTACCTTTGATGGGGTGGAGAGGGAAACTGCGGACGAAGGTTTTGTCTCCGTGCCTTGTGTTAAACTTGACCGGTTTGTAGTTAAGGGCCTTGTAAAGTTCAGTTTAACAGTCTTGTTTTTTCTTCTTAAGACGAAATGATGGGATCGATTTTATAGATGTGGTAAATGCTCTCCACTGTAGCTCGGGCAATCGAAGACCGCAATGCTTAAAGCATTGTGAAAGAAATGTTTTCGATTTCTTGAAATGGTAAGTATGAAATATCAGAAGTGGTCAATGCTCGAGATGCCACGCTGGTGAAATAGACGAGGAGAGAAAAGGAATAGGTTATGTTGCTTTATTAGTTTGTTGTCACTGACCTTCTACACTTAAACCACAGAGCTGCAGCGCATTGCATTAAGCTGTTAAACTTTAGACTGCAAACAGCAAACCAGAAATGCAATCTTAGGGGCTTTCTGTCTAGATGTGATTCTGAAACAGACGCGTGAAAGAATTGCCCTGAAACTTAAAAATTAAATAAAGCTCCAATATTGATCCGCATGATAGTGCTTTCTGTGAAAATGGAGCAGCAACCATTATAGGTAATCACAGGCAGACCGTGAAAGTCAAGATTACTACTGGTTTCTCGCCTGTAAATGCCAGGCAATCTTAGCTCGCGGTGAAAAGTGCATAATAGTATAGTTAAAAGTTTCATTTCTGTCAACTTCATACGTAAGTAATTTAATACATGAAACTGATTGCTGCTATGTTTCAGTAAGGCCGCTTTATGGATTTGCTGAAACTTGCGTTGATATCGTGTGACATGTTAGAGCTCCCCTTTTTTTCCTATTTTATTCGAAGGACGTGTTTCTAATAAAGTAGAACCGAGTAAATAAAGATGCATTTAGACGCTTTTGCAGTTTACCGATTACATATGGTGACCTTATTGCAGTTCCAGTGACGCAGCCCTCCGTGGAGGAGGGGCTTCTGTCCAACTCTGTCAGTCGATTGGCCCATCCCGCCTGTCGTGCTGCGGAGGTATCTCTAATCATATTCAGCGTGTTTGCACAAGAAATGTCAGCCTGAACTGGATAGCTTCTGCTTTCGCCAAATTACCCCACAACAATGTCATGCTCAGACAGTCCGTCTGCAAACTCCTTTTTAGTAGATTCTCTGATCAGCGTGGGCCGTGGCGGGGAAGGAGCCTATTACCCCAACAGCAGTGTATACCTGCCGCCTGCCTCTGAGCTCTCTTACGGCACGCAGAACTGTGGACTTTTCCCATCCCTCAGCAAACGCAGCGAGAACAACTCTCAGAGTATGGTCCTGACTTCTCATCCTTACATGAGCGGGATGGAGGTCTGGTCAGATCCCCCAAGGTCCTGTCGCATGGAGCAACCTGCAACCCAGCAAGTGGCAGCATGTTCCTTCCCCCAGAATATCAAAGAGGAGAATGCATATTGTTTGTATGATTCAGAGAAATGCCCTAAAAGCTCAGCAGCAACAGATCTTTCCACGTTCCCAAGGCTAACATCAGAATCGTGCTCCAATAGTGACACTACTACTAGCGGCGGGGTTCCTGTCCCCGGCTATTTCCGTCTGTCACAAGCTTACCCGACATCCAAACAGACACTTTATAACAACACGGGGCAGGTTGGGACCTCTCCATTTGTAGCCCAATCCCAGATCCGATATGGAACACCCCCTTCTTCAGCTTCGACCCCGACTGAGTTGGGGAGAAAAGGAAGTGAAGGGACATCCCCTGGTCATTTAACCTGCGGTTCGGAAAGAGAAGAGTCAGAAGCTCCGGCTTCTTCAGCGAACGAAGAGTCATCTCCTGTCCCTTCAGAAAGCAGTAAACACTCTCCTGAGAAAGAAACAAAAGGTAGGTAAATAAAAAGGCCGAGGGGAATTTATACAGCTCGCACTCAGAAGCGGGGAGACGTGGCAGGTACAGCCAACAGGCATAACAAAGAGGGTTTTATTCTGACCTTGTGAACTTTTTATTTTTGGGCGTGAGCTATGCTGTAAAAATTAATGCCTACTATAGTTTATAGCACGAGCCCACGCTCCGGAGTCAATTGTAGCCGCAGTCTAAACTTGTCAGATAAGTTACAAACCACGAATCCTTTCGGCAGTTATTTAAACGTACCGCATAGAAGGACATATTTGCACACAGGGTCCAAAGTAAACAGAACACAGCCAATAAATAATACTCGAAGGAACCCAGGGATGTTTTATGTTCTAGAGATCTTTTCAAGAAAAAAAACATGAAAAATTTAGAAAAAGTTTTCAAAGTACGAAAGGCTGATGTAGAACTCTTTTGCGAGATATTTGATGCTAGTTATCAGTGCATAATTATTGCACATAGTACATAATTAGGAACAAATTTGAAGCTCTAAATGTTTTTAGTCGTTAGTTTTAGCTGTGTCTGAAATCCAGGTGATCAAATAAACTATATTAATGCAACTGAAACGCCGTCAAACTGTGAGGATGGTTAGTTTTCTCTTTATAGAACTTTCGGGGAAAAAAGTAACGTTATTTCAAATAAAGTAAACCGATGAGGCTTTGAAATAGCTTAAAAAACATTCCAGCGAAGAGCAAAATACTTCAGTCTGTTCAGTTTGGGTTGTTTACGTGCACGAAACAGTTTGCTTGATTTCCTCAGGCGAAAGCAGTAGTGAAGCATAGATTTTAAATATGGCGAGGCACGCGGCTGAAATAAATTGGAAATGAAGGAAAGAGGGAAAGACACGCCTACTGGTGCTAAGCAAAATATTGAACTTTTACTGAAAATTGCACGAAAATAGTTCTTTCAGTGGATAACTAATGATTAATTCAGTATCCACAGATATTAAATAGGAGTATGAACGAGATTCTTGCAAAACCAAATAAATAGATAGTGTCATCCCAAGTACATAACAAGGTTAGGAATTAATTTAAAATCACACGAACATACCAGCATCCAAACAGAATTTCAAACTAATTTTATTTTCGATTTAAATGGGCCTACAGCTCGCTCTTGCACAATGTATTCCACAGATCCGTTTCAGTCACAAAATAAGTGAAAATCTTATTTGTTTACGCCCTAAGTGTATGTACTCAGTGGGTGCTGACAGGATAAATTGTACAATTCTAACTAAAAAAGGTAGTGCAATGGAATCCACTAATATTGTTAATTCAAAGACGTAGCATTTTATCTTTTTCATGACGGAACTGAAATATTTGTAGATCGAGTGAAACCGTAGAATAAAAGTTGCATCTAAAATCACCAACCTACCACAAGTATTGAAGATTACATTACAAAACATGATAAACTTTCTTCTCTTCCTCTCTTTTCATCTATCTCGCCTCTATCTGCTTATCTCTCTATTTTCTACCTTTTTCTGTCTCTTTCTCACCCTTTTACTTACTAGGGGAGGTGAAAGCTGAAAATGGGGCCAACTGGTTGACTGCAAAGAGTGGCAGAAAAAAACGTTGCCCTTACACCAAACATCAAACCCTGGAGCTGGAGAAAGAGTTTCTCTTCAACATGTACCTGACTCGAGAGCGTCGCCTAGAGATTAGCCGCAGCGTCCACCTGACTGACAGACAGGTCAAAATCTGGTTTCAAAACCGCAGGATGAAACTCAAGAAAATGAACCGTGAGAACAGGATTCGGGAGCTTACAGCTAACTTCAGCTTTTCATGATAAACACAAACACTGGTTTACAGATTTTAAAGGGACATCGGGAAGCTGTGCTAGTGTCACTAAAAGACTAAAAACTTTTCCACTTACCTCTGACTCCTCAGCCTTGTGCTGGTTGTAGATATTTACGATTTACGTGTTTTGTTTTATTTGTGGCGGTAGTCTGTTTCTGTAACTATAATAATATGTGTTGCCACTGATAAGTAAGGCATGAACAGAAGTTATCGCCCTGTATGATGATTTTTCCAAACAGCCACGGGGGGAGGGGGACCTGACAACAATCTTTTTAATTGTGCTAATTACCAATTATCAGCTAAGTAAATCAAACTTTGTAATGTCTGAATACAGATGACCCATGCTGTTAAAATAATTCCAAAATAAGTACCTACCGTATACTGACATGTTAATAGAAGTTAAATGTGAATATGCTGTAAAGTGTGTTGTTACGTAAAGATATCACATACCATAAACTGAAACATCAGATCACATTTAAATGTGAAACATTGTTGCACGGACAGAAGAGTTGAACGTCGGACCTTTTATCCACTGCCGTTATTTCACATTTAGAAAAAAAAGAATTGATTCATTTGGGTTTGCAAAGATGAAATGCTTTCACTTGAAGACTCAAATATTGCTCAATCCTATTGCTGCTGCACTGTGTATGTTAACAAAACTTGTGTTTTCATGAAAGATGAATAAACGTATTTGGTCGGAGTGCTTTGAGATAGGTACATGCATATTGTTTTATCTCATTTTGTGTTCGATTTCTTTCTTACCTTATCTGTTGAGGAAGCTTACAGCAGGAATGGTGGGTGTAAAGACTGGCAATTACCGTTACAATCTATTTAAATATTACCTAGACGGTCGTAATTTGTCTGGGCTATATAGCAATGGTGCTGTAACGTTTGTCGGCTTTTGTTGAGTTTTATGACTTGCTAGTATATCTGGGTTGTTGCTGTCTTGGACGAGTGGTTTCAGTTGAGCGAACAGCCACGAAGACAGAGGAAGCAGAGCACGGCTCGGATGTAGGAAATTGACTTTCTCTGAGCACAATACACTTTCAGAGCTTTTAATCGGCTAAAATCAGAACAGAGTGAGGAATCGAAAAAAAACAGCAGATAAGACCTTTGGACACATTTACGATGAAGGTAAGATCTGTAAAATGAACGAATGCATAGGCCTATTATGCTATATTTTAAGCTGATAGGTAAGAGGTTATTTCTCATTATTTTGTGTCTATTATCTTTTAAAATTCAAATAGTGTTTTTCACAAATAAGAGTTGAAGTTTCCATTTTTTTTGGCAGAGGGGTCGGGAGCAAGGCTTGGGGGGGGGGGGGTTGGGTGTGGAAGAAAATTTATCTCGAAAGGCTATGTCATCTGACTAGCTCTTTTATTCGGACAAACCTTGAACTCCTGATAATTGCAGTGCAGACAAGTTGCTATGGCTTATCATCACTAGAGTGAATGACATGCATTCAGATCGCGTGAAATCCTGCACAGCGATAATAAAGAACCCGCCATTTTTAGTGGGGAACCAACAATTATTCTCGTGCTGAATTTACAATTAAATCCATTCATTTGAATACGATTCCTGCCTGGAACGCAAGAACTGAATTACTTGGGAAATTATTTCAGGGACCCACAACATTGCAGGTTAAAGCAATGTAATTCGTGTTTGGTAAACTGCATGCGAGGTTGTGACGAGCAACAACATACTGTGATTTTTTTTGGTTTGGTAAGCTTGTTGAATTTACATTTAGACTATCCTATGTGTGTACAGTGATAGGAATCTAAAGAGCTGAGATAGAGCTGATGTGTGATTTAGGTAGTTTCATGTTGTTGGGGCTCAAGTCTATCTCTACAACACGAAACTGCCTGAATTACTGCAGTTATCCTCTTCGCCAGTGAGTTCTGTCGCTGGTTTGGAAAGAAACCGCAGTTACTTAATAATCACGTATAAGTGAAATGTTTTGATTTTCTAAGGCCAACAGTAAAATGGCATGTTTTCTGTCAACAATAACGATGCTTTTTAAAAATGAATAGCAAATGCTTTTTTTTCGAGAGACCGTTTTCAAACTGGTACAACTTTGTATATTATTTTGCGAAGAGCAGCATGCCTTCTAATACTCTGCCATGCAAACATTGAATCATTCTTCCTTAACCTCGTGTTAAGTGGAGTTTAATGAATGTAACGTTATATGTTAGATTTGTTTTTTTTCTCTAAGAACGATCAAGTTCACGTTTAAATTAAATATGATCAATTTCAGATTACTTGGCAGTGCATATGCGCTGCTGAATGATTATTTTAAAACACTGAGGCAGGTCGGCACAATGCTACTGCAAATAACTGCAATTTCATCTACACAGCGGCGTAATCGATGCATTGCAGATTTCGTCTTTGTCAGTGATGAATATTTCATGATAATTTCACATCGCCTAAACGGAGCAGGTTTGATATATAACTGATCCTGTACTTCCCGATGAAAATCTAAAATAGAAAGGGAAAACGCCAAGCGCTTTGGGATACGCATTTGAAGCCTATATATTCCGCTATGTGCAAGACAAAGAAATTACTTGAAAGCACAAGGCCTCGGTTATGATCATTACATGGCGCCTAGGCGCGTAAATTTGTGTTGTTCTTCGAAACAGCGACCTCGGCGGAGTGTAGTGGAAGCGCTGCTCGGTCGGCGGCTCCTGCCTCTGCAGGAAACTAGACTAAACACAGAAAGCAGACTTGTCCCATTATATTGGCTGTTTAGACGAGACAAACAGAAGCTTTAATCTAAGCAAAGCAAGTAAACAAACACTATGGCTCTCTATTCTGTTGGTCTAGTGATTTGAGTTGACCATCCGATTAGAATTACTTAATTTTAAATATATGAATCGAGATGATGGCACAACGTAAACCTTGTCACAGGATAAATTCTGCGCTCATTTATGAATGCAACACTAAGTTAATTTAACATAACATATATATAATATTTATAAATATGAATTGTCGACTTGCTAAGTTGTACTAAGTACAGCAGATTCGCTGTGAGAATCTTTTAGTAGGAACTGCTTTTACATGCAACTTCCTATGTGCCCGTGTAACTGAAATTACAGTTGTAAATAATCCACATTTAATTCGAACAAAATAAATAACACATTTGCAATATTAAATCATATCATCCTCTTTGTTGGGTATTTCACTGCATGGCGTACTGTAGAAGGATACTTTACGTGAGTTAAAAACATTTGTCTCGATTTTTATTTCTTCAGCATGATACAAAAGGATATCTTCGGGAAAATGTTGGCTGTTGTGCATTCCAGGCGTGATGTTATCCTAATATGATTGCAGAAGCTGAAAGCTGTCTTCGGCATGGTTTAAAGATTCACAAAGAAAAAGCACAGTCAAGTTTGTGCTGTTCAAAACATCACTGCTGACAGTGGCCAGGCCCTCTTTAAAAGGCAGTTCAGCACAGACCTTTAGCCAAACGCCTTTCCTTTCATTTGCGGAGTATTGTAATTCGATACACTTTGGCAAGAAATCGGAAATATTTCTTTAGTTGTTACATTTTTGAGTAAATTGTGGATTGTGGTTTTATTTAGATATTATTAATGAAGAACAGCCTTTCTCAATTTAAACACACAATAATGTGAGTTCGTGCGCTTCCTTCCTGTTATGTTTTCCCAAGTATAATGGTAACATTAAAAAAATTACACTTTGAATATCATTCGGCATTCACTAAGAATTTTATTGTTTACCGGTTGCCCGCAAAATTGTCTCGAGGCTTATATGATTTATTGGCTTTGTAAAAAAAAAGAAAGGAGCCACAGTAGTTTTGTACTTCCCTTTTTAATCTCAAATTAGAGGTTTGGCTTTGAAAAGCCGGTGTATGCGGTCCATTTGCACAGTTGTAAATGGAACATTTCATTTAGAACCAATGCGGGTGAACCAGAAAGCGTTTCAACCTTTCGTAAGCAACCAACATCCAACATAACACTTGGTATTTGAGATATTCTTCAATCACGATTTTACTGAAACTAAACCCTTGAATGTGGCTACGGGACCGGCTCGGCTAGATTTGAATCCTCTCGTGCAGATGCCTGCAGGATTTAGTTAGTCTTATTTTATGTTTTACATATATCTTGTAAATCTTTGCCAAATTATACGCTATACGCCAATTAGACTCGAAAATGATGAAAGCACTTTGAACACGCGTCGTCATAGCATTCTGCAAGCCCACAAATTGGCTTTGCAACTTCACACAGATGTTATCTGAACGGAAGTAAAGGCGTCAGCAGTTAGATTTTATTCTAAACGATACAATGAGAATGATAGAAAATTTCACCTATCGAATGTGGTCTCTGAATCGAACCGTTCGCTTTGAGCCCAGGTTTGAAATTTTTTTTAAAAGACTTAATTTGTGATTTTTTTTTCTGTCTGGCTACAAGGTGCATTCAGTAAATAACAGTCTTGGATGGGTAGTATTACAAAGTATTGAGCACAGTTTGTAAGCGAACGCGAGCCGTGCGTTTCGAAGGAAGTCTTAAGTGCTGTAAAGTTGCATGAATTAATAAAATATTTTACAATTCACATGTTACTAGCACAAATCTGAATGTAAATTGACCGACTCCAAACAACACATGCATCTATAGCAGTCTAGCTTCATTATCACTGCACTCGCCTTGCTATAAAATGACAATAGCGTTAATTCCGGTACTCTGGTGTGGATTTTAAGATGACAATGGGTGAATTCCTCTATTTTTGACTATTGCTGAACAGTCTGTACAGGTTTCGATTGATGATACTAATTTCTTCCTGAGACCATTGGTGAATTGTATCCACGTACTTTGAAAGCTTTCTCTCTGTGTGTAGTCTTTTTTTTTAACAACACGTCGCTCCAGAGCTGTAATTTGTAAGGAACATGCGAGTTTCCTGTGTTGAACGTTAATAAAAAGCCTGAGACGTAAGTCTAAACCGGGCAACTCACCAAATTTCATAAATTATCGGGTTTTTTTGCGAGAAAATAGTGCTTCATTTGTGTCTGAGAATGCATGGTGCTAATTGTAACGAATTCAACAATACCATTTTAAAATCAAACATTTCGTGCACATCTATAAATCGTTATGCAGCGCAGAAAGAAGCGGCACATTCCAAGGTTGTTGGCAAATTCTTTCAGGCGTTTTAATGGTGGCTTGATTTTATATTTTTTTTCTCTCTAGGCTTAAACACAACTACATTTACAAGAGAGGAACTGTCCTTTTAAACGTTGCGCAGTTTCGGAGCGCCTTAACTTCAGTTTGTAAATATAGAATCTATATTTGAGTTCTAATTTCAGGCCATCTGCACAGGAAACACAAAACGGTTTCTTTCTGAGGCTCAACACTGGACTTGAATGGTTCTCGATTTTGCTCTAGACCTTAGCACTCCGCCAGAGACGCTGTAACACTCCGCTGACCAGATAGTCAATGCTGGCTCAAAGGCGACAGAATGAATCTCTCCTTCTCCATAAGGAATGCACGGAAATCTAAACAAAGTTTGGGATATAGAGGACCCAACACCGAGGAAAAGAGATTGTATTTCAGTTAACCGTAAAGATTTTGAAATAAGGGTACATACAGCCAGCGGATGTTGGAAGAGGAGGTGTGGGGTGGGGGTGGGTGGTGGTGTTGGGAAGCTGCAGCAAGCGGTTCACGACCGTCGCCAGCACTTTGGTCTAATGTAGGTTAAAAAAATTGTCTTTGTTTTACGGATATTCCTATGTTGTGTGATCCACGAAGCAGCTCAACAACTTCACGATAGTTTTTGAAGATTGGGGCTTTTATTTAACACAGTTGCTTCCGTCGAGATGCACCGTAGGTATTTTTAAATTATACTTGTTGTAGCAGAAATTCTCAAAATGTTCGCATATAGATTGTAAAATAACAACAAAGAAATAGAAAATAGGCATTAAGACCACTCGCCTCATTTGAAAACTAGATAGTGCAGATACCAAGCCATGCTATTGGTTGTCTTCAAAGATGTAAGACTTTCAAAAATTGGAGAATATTGCATTGGATTGGAATAACTGTTGCCAATGTTTCCTTGGATTTTGAGTTATTGTATACATTAAAAATGTTTCAAAAGGAGTAACGGAATGGAACACAACCCAGTATCACATTGTCACAGTGCTTGCTAAATCCTCTGGACTGGAATCGGATGAACAAATACACTGAAGCCTATCTCTTACACGTGAAATGAAACATTGCATTCTATAATCGCATTGATTAACCAGGCTAACCGAAAAAGAAGCACCTACAACACATATTATTACCTGTGTTATAGATTAGTTTTTTTTCTGGATTTTTAATCCATTTTCCAAAAAAAAGTTGAAAATGTTTTACTTTAAAACCATGTCACATTAAGCCACAATGTTGGCATTCTGGTTTCCATCCCAGTCGTTAATTTTATTGACTGTATGTAAGTGAAATTGTCCATCGCTGTAGATATATTTATACCCTGAACGCATGTGTGAGAGGCCTAGTTAGTTTTTAACGCATAGTAATTAGTTGCACATACAATGTTTAATAGGCCGATTATAGTGTAGAAAGAATATTTTCTAATTTTACTGCAATATTACTCTTACGTTTAATTCTGCTTATGTATCTAACCGTTTGCTTGTATTTGCTACTAAGAGGATCTTAGGCATATCACAGATTGGCTTTCCGAATACTGTCTGTGCGGGAGAGTTTCCCGATTTACTTTCAACAGAATGTACCAGTGAGTGACTAAGGCAAAACCCAAACTACACGAGCCTGAAGAGGAGGACGGTAGAATTGTCCTGTGCCCCAAGAAATGTATTTTGTCTGTATATTTGCATCTGTCAACTAAAAGAGCGCGTTGGATGCGGAAGTTGTAGTTTGTTATGGTTTGCTGGAGGTGAAAAAAAAAGCCTTTTTAGAATGGCTGTAGTTTGCTAACATGTAGTTTTATTGCTCAAACTGTTATAAAACGGGGATTGTCACAGTCCGCTTTATGTGCGCTTCGTTTTCTTTTTAAATGAGAGATCTTTAGCAGCTGCAGGTACACACGCTACTTTTCAGAGGTACGCTTTAAAACTTCGTCAACGATTTTTATTTGTCAAGAATGCGTTTTTAATTTTATTAAGCCTGAATAATAAATACCTGTCCAATCTCCTTCTTCGTTGTTATTTTCTGAAGTTTATAGTTTCACTCTTTCCATAATCTTTTATGTGAAGGTTAACGATTATAAGGTGTTCGTTAAAAAAAAACGAGCATCTGATGGGAAGATTGATTATGATATAAAATAGTCCCCTAAAAAAAGAACTGGAACCGAATACTTGCTTCACATTTCAGCTGGCAACAAAGAAATCAGCTTCCATATATAGAGGTGATTATATCCCTTTGCATAAAAAAAACGTACGGGCTTGCTATATAAAATGTTCCCTATAAAAGATTGACCCTGTTACAAGCTGCGGATTGATTTATACTTTATTGTTGTATTTTGAATCACGTGAGGAGCCTATCCAATGGTGAGGAAGTGCGTCTGCACCATATTAGCAGACTGTACTTGTCGCCGCGGTAAGTTGTTACATTGAAATCTGCTCTTTCATATTTTCAGAGGCGCTTGCGGTGTCATTGCCGAGAATGTCGACATCAGGGACTATCAGCAATTATTATGTCGACTCTCTTATCATGCATGAGAACGAGGAGCTGCTGTCGTCCAGATATGTCTCGGGTCCACTGGCTCAGTCTTCCAGGCAGACAGCTCTTGCTGAGCACCCCGACTTCTCCCCATGTAACTTCCAGTCCAAAGCCAACGTGTTCAGCACCTCCTGGAGCCCAGTTCATGCGCAGAGCTCTGCCAATATGCCCACTGTTTACCACCCATACATGCACCAGGCGCCCATTGCCGCCGCGCCCGATGGTAGGTACATGCGCTCCTGGCTAGAGCCCATGCCGGGAACCCTGTCTTTCACCGGGTTACCTTCCAGTAGACACTACGGCATCAAGCCCGAGCCTGTAGCTGCGCGCAGGAGTGACTGCACCACGTTTGAAACACACACGTTAGCCCTCTCAGATTATACTTGCGGACCTTCTCCTGTCGACAAACGTGTGAGCGAGGTTTCCTTCACTGAAAATAATGGAGAGATTGAGTCAAACGCAGATAAGCTACACATGGATCCAAGTAAGTGTGGAGACGTCACATTTTTGTATTACTTCTCTAGACAAAGATTTTAAATTCAAACTGTTACATATTCCTATATTGCACGGTGAAATGACAAAATCTGTTTCCAGTTTTACGTTATTTTTTTAAATTACATGACTCAAAATAGTTTTCAAACAATTGGTTAAGCTTAACGCTGTACATTTCGGCAGTATCATGAACACAATTCGGATCTGAACTGAACTAATTTCCATTCGTTGTAGAAGAGAGAGGGGAAGATATTAAATCTAATTAACTCTAATTCAGGTGCATTTGTTGCAAATGAAAATGAAGGGCTAAAGCTGCAGGACAAACTATTATTACTTCCAATTGAAGAACAACTGGGCAACATATTGGATTATTTACGTCTAATTTACAGACTGTCACAATATTTTTTTTCTAATTTATTTTGGGCTCCGTTCATAGAGTTTGTTCATTGAGCAAGACGATTCGTATTAAGAGTTGAAATGTCAGTGAAAACACCTAGAAGTGTAGCAACACCCTTATTCATTCAGTACGACCTCAGCTTTTTTTAAAATTTGTTTATCTGTACTGGTGTTTTGATTATGAGAACGTTGCAACATTTTGACTCGCATGTAGAAGGAAAATATATTAAATGTGTTTCCTTCACACTTCCAGATAACCCTTCCGCCAATTGGCTGCATGCAAGATCTACCAGAAAGAAACGTTGCCCCTACACCAAGCATCAGACCTTGGAGCTGGAGAAGGAGTTCTTGTTTAATATGTACCTCACACGAGACCGCAGGTATGAGGTCGCCAGAGTCCTTAATCTCACCGAACGGCAAGTTAAAATCTGGTTTCAGAACAGAAGGATGAAGATGAAAAAAATCAACAAGGAGCGACCTAAAGACGACCGGTGACACGAATTAGAATATTTCTCTGTGTGTGAGAGAGAGAAAAAAAGAAAGACTAGTTCACAATTACAATCGAGTTAGGCCCTGCTTCAGAAAGACTATGTGTACATTTTGTCATCCCATTAGCACAATTTATTCCTTTGCCCGTTCTGGACTGCATTAGGTGGGTAAAAAGACTGATACACTTGTTAGTTGGGAACCAAAGAGGGAGACATTTACGGCAAGGTTAAGTATGTGGCTACGGAATCTACCTTACTTTACATGAAAACTACCTTTTCTTAATCCACGACTATTCAGTGTGGACAGTAATTCAGTAATACTGTACTCGTTTAATATTTACTTGTTTTACGTGCAGCAAAAGAGGCTGCTTATATACTTGAATCCTTGTGTCTGTTGTCGTGATTATCCCTGTGACTGGGCCTTTGTGCTTGGGCGGTGTCCGAGTCAAGATCGTGTAAACAAAAAAAGGAATATCTCAATTTAACTCAGGATGTTTAATATAAAGAGAACAGGCTGTGTAGTGCATATGAAATGTTATTTTCGTGGTGAACTTGGAACATATATTGTATTATTTTCACTGTGAATGAACCTGTAGAAACTCCAGGCTTTCGCTGTCTTTGTGAGACTGAGTAACGGCCTTGCCCGGAGTGCATGACGATTGTGTTGTTCTTCAGAAATTATATGAAACTGATTTGCATAGAATGCTAATATAAGTTGTATTTCAAAGAGCAGCGCTGAGCATAATGCTACACGATACTCTTGTCTGTTGTGAGAAAAGCACGAATAAAGTTCTCAGACACTTTGTATTTATCGGTGTTGTGGTGCAAAGAAAAGTGTAAGATTTGGTTTAAAACTACCTATATGTATAACTAGTAACTACCTATGTTTTGTGTGTAAATGTCACCCTTAAAATTGTTTTGACACATTTATGCGATGGAATAAATAAACAAACAACATTGTCAATAAATGTAATGTGTACAAGTAAAATGCCTGGGTGCAATAGAAATAACATATACCACCAATGTGTTTTAACTGGGGAGGGGGGCCGTCTTTAAAACTGTAGAGCAACACATTTACACTTGTGTACACGTTTGAAATGATTACCTCGTGTCATATTGACCAAACAATACTGTTTGTAATGAAATGTCATTTTATTTGTTGTCTAATAAAATATATGTTTGACTACATATAAAATATGGTCTCTCTTTCTGAATGACATGGAACTCCTCAATTACATTTTTACTTCACCAGCACTGCAGGATGCCCATAGTTCTCCATTCCGAGGAGAAAAATTTTAAAATGTGCACGTTTCCTTTTACCGGTATTTTAAATAGGTGAATCAAAATGTAAACGGTCAGACGAACGAGTTAATGAAGTCAATGAATCAAATCGTCACGGCAATGAAAACCATCCAATTCTCTAACTAAGATTAAAAACTGTGTCGGTAATATCACCCAATTACAATGTTTGCAAATATTAGTGATTTACTTCACATTCAATCTTTGGATTTTACTACAAAATCTGACATTGCAAACGTGACTCGAAGTTTGGCTTGTCCTTAGTGAATACTGCAACGAAATGTTATCGCCACCATTGACATAACATGACTTAGAGGGGTAACTAAATTTAGAATAGCATTGGAGTTTATGAAAAAGGGAAGAAAATAGAAAGTGTGATGTAACAACTTTGGCTTGAAAACGGATCTCATGACAAAGATTCAGAATGCGATTGAGCTTAACGCCCGGTTATCACCAATTAACCCGAGAGCGTGCAAAACTGTGCATTAACAACTTTTATCTGTCGCCTGGCCATGCGCCAAGGCCTCTGGTTATTTATATGATTTGTTGTCTGCTACTTATCCGAGAAATGCAGCACTTCTGCTGCAAATGAGAATGAATAATCTTGTCCGTGTGAAGAGGTCCAAAATTGTTGAGATTTTATCGCATTATAACGAGGCAAATAATTCTAGGAAGTCGCACTGGCTCAAATCCCTGCCGCCATTTCTTTAACTAGTCAACCCAGAAGTGTCGAGTTCTTCGGAAGAAAAGTACATTAGTCTAAAGAGAATGTTGGGTAGTGTTTGGCTTTTTTTGTAACTTCCTTTCCAACTGTAAGATCCCTAGTAACTTTTTTTAAGACCCCGACGACAGTTTGGATAGATTTAGTGGGATTCAAATGATTTGGAAACTGGGCAGAGAGGCCCGAGTAGTTAGAAGTCTTGGCAGTGGCTGTTGTTAGTAAAATCCAGAGTGGTGTACCGCAATAAAAGCAAATGACTGCTGTAAGCGTTTATTGGGTGTAAAACGCTGGAGGTTAAGGGGCGAAGTGCATAAACACGACACTGACGGTCTTTATTTGGAGTATTCTTCAGTATCTGCCGGCAAACACTCGAGTAGCATTTCAATCATTGTTTTGTTTTTATTATTTCATTAAACAATGGCGAAATTGATTTAAAAATTTTTTTTAAAGAAGTGCTCGGTCTGAGCGGTTATAATGTTGTGACGCCCTCTGTTGTTGCATCTGGAACTTCAAAGACTACACAAGGAGACTTGCAATAAAATGAAGGGTCTGGCAAGCCGTCTGGAATTCGCTTTTTAATGAGTTTACAACTGTCCAGCTACAATCAGTACTTTTCCAGAGAAGGCGATGCATTTGTTTTGTCTGGGTGCCTAGACAAAGGGGTCTGCGGAAATAACGACCTTTATTAGTCTCGTCTTTAACACGGGCCCCTCAAATATCTCTTTACTAATTTATTGCGTCTAGTGGAAAAATAACAGGTCTTTTAGTTATTTTGAAGCGTGGTTTAACTCTATTTACAATTAAACGTGATAGATATAACAACGATCATTGTGAAAAACGATACAGGTATTGGCTTCTTCGCAGTTTAAAAAGGGTTTGTGCGCATTCTCAGCCTACATTTTCCTAGTTGCAGTTTTACTTATTCACCAGGAGATGGCAGTGGTAATCCACAGAAGAATTTAAAAACTGTGCCGCGAAGCTGCCAAAACACATACTAACTGCGATAAACCTGGATTTATCTATACAGTGGGTTGTAAATAGGATGAAAACATCTACCACAAATGACACTTGTAAAAATGGACTGAGGTCGATGGAGTATATTCATTTTGAATCCATCAACTTATTTGTGGACATATTAATTCCATTTGACACAGGGTTTAGAAAACCATTTGTACCTCAGTGTTTTATTTTTAATGTACAATAACACGATTTAAATTGATTATCTTCCAATTTGTTCCTCAGTCTGCTCCGCTATGTGCAACAGGGGATGGCGATTGGAAGTTAGGAGTAGCTCAAACTGAAATGGCATGAATTATTATACATCAATCATACATAAAAGAGCATATGTTTATATATATAAAACACCAGTTACACGGACACTTATGCACATCCATTAACACACATGTAAATGTGCACAAACTCAGGCACACTTACACATAAACACTATACCTAAGCACAAATGCACCCACTCTTGTTAATGCTGAAACTCTCCCACTCAGAACCAATTGTTAAACGTTGCAACCTGAGGTATAAATGCAACTTTACATAATTACCTTTTAGTATATTTATGACTTGGCTTCGCATTGTAATCATTTATAAAACTATACCTATCATCTGAGCGTTTTGAGTTATTAATGGCATGTTGTAAAATGTTCGTTGGATGTAAAGTACTGGCTGGGAGCTTTTATAATTTTCATAAAATTGTTAATACTTTGGTCAAGTGTTATAATGGTGAGAAATTAAGTCAATGCGGTGGAGACTTGATTTTTTTTCTATCTAGATGCCCACGTCATATTTTTCACCTTGGGTGGAACTGCGGTATATCCGCTGAATTGTGCCCATTTTTCCGTGGAAAGATTTTGTATAATTGTGCTCATATTGGGCACGATTGAGTGAAAAAGCCGTTCGGATTTGTTTGTATTGTTTCAGTGCGGCTGGTTTATTTAAATAACGTCACTGAAGTTTCCACATAGGTTAAAGTGTTACCATTGCCCAGCATGTTTTTTTAATTGCTTGACTCTTTGGAAACTGAAACAGGTGGCTTCCTCACTTCCATATAATGGGTATATTGAGTCAAAAACTCTTCGACCATTGACGCCCCTACGATCACGTGAATAATAACAATAAATACCGTGGAAAGTGATAAAAACTAATGACGCTCGGATTAATTAATCTTCTCAAGAAGAGTTCGGTGGAATATATTCAATTTATTTTCAATATCGATATGCATTTATAAAGTCTGGATACTTATCGGCCCAGCGCAAAACCGCGCTGGAATTCAGACAGAACAGCAAACAAGCTTGTACCTCCGTTAATACACTGCATAGAAAGAATGGTGGAAATTTTATAGCCATATTATAGATTGAAAACAACAGCAAATGATGTGTAACGAAATCCGAGGTCTATATATTCCGCAATATGTTGTCAGGAATGTCTATGTTATTATTCGATTACAAATTCTAATGAATGCTTGGTGATCACTGTGCCATTTTTGTCGATTGATACGCAGGCTTCCCAGCTACAAATCTGTTACTATGCAACATAATATTTAATGTTTCACGTGTCCGTAAGCAGAGCAAAATAAAATTATAACAAGCTGTTCCAAATACGGAGAGGAAAAAAAAACTTGACTAGACATGGAGCTGTATCCAGAAATATGGAAGACAATGGACATTCAGAAATTCAGAAATCTACCATTTCCACTTACATTTTGAGTAAAACATAAGGCATGGGGAGCCATTGTGTATTTGTCTTGGTGTGAAATTATGAAGTGAGGTGGGATTGCACAAATACACCAAATGATTTTTTTTCTTTCGGTCTCCAGACTAAATGAGCAGAACTAGTTTGGAATTCTCCGATTCACAGGCTGTTGACCAACCATATGGGTCAATTGCATTTTGTTTCAAAAATACGCGGTAACCTTTGAAGTTATGGCTATGATAATGTACCAATTCTCGTGAAAAATCCGTGGAGTTTTTTTTTGTCTCCATGCTTCTTCCGGCTCGAGCTGGTAATAGAATGTTATGGTGAATCCGTCTGCAGATCCCGGATAATTAAAGTTAAAAAAATCAGATTATTGCTCAATAAACCCTCTACGTTAGAGCAGTGGTGGTGAAACTTATTTAATGGAATAATAGAATACACAAGAAATTATGGTATTCATTAAGATGTTGGGATACGCATTTGAGGGGCCGTGCATTTGCAACGGTCGATGGCCGACAGTGCGTGGAAATCTTTGGGCCATGAGAAACGGCGAAATAAATAGCAACTTTAAAAATAAAGGGAAAGCTATTTTTTCCAACATTTATTTCATATTATTAAATAATAATATTTTTGATGCATAGTCGAGCAACAAAAGTTATCCTTACGTTAACAGCGTATATTTGTTATGTTTGGACTAGAAACACACAAATGAAAATGTTGACTTTACTGGCAAACAGTTTGGTTATAACATACTTTCTTTCACCGTTCCCTTCTTCTGATTTGTTCTTCCCCGATTATTATTGGTGATTTATTTCCTTGCAGTCGAACTGCAATCCGAAGCGGTATTTCATTTTTACGGAGGAATATTTCATTTTTAAGAAGTTCACCCAGATTTCTGATATCTGTCTGTTTTTTTTCCTTCTGGACTTAGGAGGTAATAAGTAGCTATCGCCGTTGCCTGCAGTGATGGACATTCAATTTTTAAACTCTCACCATATTTGTGTCTGGTCAAAAAATCGGTTTCGGATATATTTTAATAGAGGAAATATTTTGAATTCAGACCACAATCTGGAGTGCTTCCTGGGACATCTACCGTCGTTTCGTTGTGGGTATGCACAGGAGACATGGAAACATGCGGACCGCTCAGTCGTTTTCCAGCAAATATAGCTCTTTTAACAAGCCGGGAGCGAAGGTAGTGCAAAAACCTCCTGATAAGAGTCTCTGCTGGCGTAAAGCCTGCCTGTTTAGCACACAGATTGGGACATGCCAGGGGAGACTTCAGAGTTCAAAAGAAAACAACATTTCCGAATATCAGAGCAAGCAGTTCCTAAAGGATCGCAGACGGAAATGCAGAAACACGTTTTTATTTTAACAATCCTTTACTGTTAACGCACCAGGTGCATGCTCGCTAGACTGTCTTGCTGCTGTAAATGCTGGCGATGATTTTTTACACTTAACCCTGACAAAATATGCCTATTAATGTGGAACATAAAAGCAACTCTTCCGCTCGAGAGGAACGAAAACCTTAAACACAGTAACTGGACAATGTACCCGGACATTGTGGACAACAGCTTTGTAGACAAGTTCTGTGATCTAACGAGAGGATTGGGAGAGAACGAGAGAGAAAAAAATAAGTTGTAAAACAGAAGGCGGAAACGATACCCGGGGTAAATCCCCTGCGGGGTTCCAATCAGATTACCTAGCAACTCTAAAAGGTTTCTACGGAGTAGTTGTTGCACTGAAACCCGTCAGAGGAAATGTGGTCATCCCCAAAGTGAACTCGTCCATTTTAGTAAATCAATATAAGAACAGGCTTAAATATTAAAACAAAAATCCGAGAGTTCGTATCAGAGGCTAGCATCACAGCCATTTGCGCTTTGATGCTGCAATGCTTATCTTGTATCTGTAACCCTTACTAATTACCCACATGGATTATTCTCTAATCTTGATTTTAGATGTACATTCAATCTTAATTCAGTAAATCTCAAGTGCCTCTGACTGTGTATAACGCCTTGGTAGCATCGTAATACAGCAAACAACTGCATGGGGTTGGGGTGGTGGTGGTGCAGGGTTGGGGAGGGGGAGTAAAGAGAAAAGTACAGCTGCTCATTTATTTTCAATTCTTCCACCTAACCTTTTCTTTTTAAACCAAATAGCGTAGAATGCACCTAAATGTTATACCAGGGCGAGTATATTACGATTCACGATTGCTGCTTCATTTAGTATGAGGCCAAATTGTATGAGTTTCATCACATATCTTATTCTCAACAATGTTGGAATCATACCTGCGTTCCCAAAATCTTCACATGTAAATAGCACAGAGGCTTGGAAAAAAACATTAACAGAAGAACATTGACCTTTTAAGGTGAAGCAGCCTATCGATACATTCAATATTAAAAGATTGTGAGTGATTTTTGTACAATATCTTTCTGAAAATAGTCGAATTACATGCTATTTACCACCTGTGATGCGGAATGCTATTGGGTGAAGGGATCACATGGCCAGGTCACGTGAATAGAAATGAGTCGGGCCGAAGGAAAATGGGTGCTTGGTGTAAATCGGGGGTGTAATGCTACCATTTATCACGCTATCTCGTAAAACCGACACTGAAGAGTCCTGGCCAACAAATCACCAGACAAAATTATGAGTTCGTCGTATTATGTGAATGCTCTTTTTCCCAAATATACGGCGGGGACGTCCGTTTTCCAGAACGCGAGTGGCTTTACAGAAGCAACTTCTTGCGCTTTTGCTACCAACTCACAAAGATCCAGCTATGGAGCGAGCGCCAGCGCCTTCCCAGCCCCGATGGCCGGCCTGTACAATGTTAACAGTGCAATCTATCACGGCCCTTCCATGTACAACACAGGTTATAACCTAAATTCCGATTCCTACAACCTGCGCTGCTCTGCCTTAGACCAGAACATTCCAGTTCTTTGCAGCGATCTGAGCAAACAGGGTTGCGAAAAATTGGATCAAACAAACGTGCACCCTCAAGCAGAGAGCAATTTCCGGATTTACCCCTGGATGAGGAATGCAGGTATGGGACATAGTGTAACATAGCGACGAGAAAATGTGCAAATGACCAGTTAAAATGAGCGCCACTACATCCTGAAGGTAGTTAAAAGTTTTAATGGTAGCTGAGGACCAGTTCCTCAAATGTACGTAGTATTGTATGTAGATAGCAATCATAAAACTTTTATTGCACAATTAATCAGTACAATCCTCGTAAAAGCACTCGACTTCCGTTCCTTTAAAGTTAACAGCAACTCACATATTGCTTGTTTACCCACTTTTATCAACATCAAATGAGAGCAACGTTCTTTACTGATACGCGGGAAAAAATCACCGTCTCTTCTTGAGTGGATGGGGAATGATACATTGCAGGTCTAAAGTATGTTTGCAGATTGGGCAAGGTCGTAGAACTGAAGCTTTTTTTCTCTCTTTGTTTTTCACTCCATGAAAGATCTTTGGGTGCTTGTAAAGCTTCGCCCCCCCCCCCACCCCACCCCCTTTGTAGATATAAGTCCGTATTTGAAACGAATTACTTCGGTGCCATAACGTACGAGCTCGAACTACAAGGGTGAAATTGTCATTTCAATTGCTAGCGTTAGAATCGAATAGTTTTGAAAAATAAAAACACTCTCACACGCACATAAAGGCTTACGATTGTCGCTACCTGTCATTCCTGTGTCTGAAATATTAACACTCCAACCTCTAAACAAGGTGAAATGTTACTCTGGCAATCGCTGGGATGTAAACAAAATACTAAGAGCATGAAGTGATTTGCACTGAAAACTTATTTTTCTTTCCAAAAACCATTTTGCTGTAAGAAGGTTCCACTCAGATCCCAAAAGTTAATTTGCATCTTAAACCAGACCGTTGGCAAATCCTCTGAACACTTAGTTCAGCCACAAATATTTCAATGGGGTTCTGTAAGAGCAGAGTTGACGAGGGGATGTTGAAAACAACATATATGGGATTGTCCACACTGCCTGCATTGTGTATTTATGAAAGGTGGTTTTAAAAGCTGGGTTCATGGGTTGGTTTTTCTGTTTTTCCTCTCTTTCGCAGGCCCTGACAGAAAAAGAGGGCGGCAGACCTATACCCGTTACCAGACGCTGGAACTGGAGAAAGAATTTCACTTTAACCGCTATCTGACTCGCAGGCGACGGATTGAAATCGCCCACGCTCTGTGTCTGACTGAGAGGCAGATCAAAATCTGGTTCCAGAACAGGAGGATGAAATGGAAAAAAGAAACGAAAGCTGGGAGCTCTAGTACCACGACCGAGGAAAAGCAGGAATGAAATTCTCAGCTAAATCCTGAACTATGCGAAGAAAGTTGCTCTGCAGCCGCTAAACCATGACATTTGACTAGCTAACCACAATCGTGGACTATTTCAGAAATGTGCGCTAGCACTCATGATACTACCTATGTGTTTTAATAACCTCTTTCAAAATCATGTCTTTAAAATTCAAAGTTCACTGGTTATGGTTTCAGTTATTTCTTTTAAAAAGATCAAAATCTTTATTGGCATTGGTAGAGAGCTAGGAATTGAATTCAGAATCCGTGTTTTCATTAACAAAGGGAAAGTGGAAGGACTTAGAACATTTGTCCGCAAATGCTACAGGGAAGCAGTCAAATTTGAAATGCTTGTTTTCTCAAGTTTAATTGAGAATCTCTGTCCTCAATATTGCAAGGAACTCGAAAGAAATTCGAAATCCTTCTTCTCTGTTATTAAAATGAAATGAATTAAATTTGGATTCTGAATCTCTCGTAGTGCAATCAACGGGATAACGTTAGCCGATAAAACTAAATGTAAACCATCGTTCGAACCTAGATAATGCAAAATTCAAATACCACTACGTGTTTTAAAATATATCTCATGCACTGGACTACTTCTCAAAGTTATTTTTACTTCTGCTGACATTTCTTCTTCACATGTATTGAAGTATTCCTGCTTACTATTCACAAAACAAAAATACCGTGATAATACAGTCGATTCCAGTCCAATCAGAGACCAAGTACTTGAGTCACTTTAACAGACACAGCAAGAATTGACAGAAAGCTAAGCAGTCGAATAAAATAATTTATTTCTATTCAATTCTTCGTTTTTATTGTTTTTTACATTACTTCTCCATTGCTCTCTGAGTGTGTCGCTTTACACCGAGATGTACCGTTCTGTTAACAAAATGATGAAGATTTTTCATTTCACATAGCAATGAAATGTAACTACCTAAACCACAATAGTGGACATCTTGCACGTCTTTGGAAACTACCTAAATGTTCGAATTGAATATTCGTTTCTTGACAGAGAGTGTTCTTGGAGTCTAGACTTTTCGCACTTCTCTAAACAGTACCCATTATATGAGAACAAAAATGTGAATAATATTCTGATGTACTTTTTTTTAAAGGAGGTGCTTATATAGCCACTTTATAACACAACATAGTGATAACTACCTAGATACCAGTTTACATTTGACGCGAATGGAGTTGTTTCGTACTGTGCTTAAATACTATAATGTAAAAAAAAGCAAAACGAGTTATATATAAGGGGGGGGGGGGAAATTGCTATATCTCTCTCTGATTGATGGCATTAAAATGTATACCTGCTAAAGATTTCAAGCAGCCATGTATTATTGAATGATGTAATTGTCTTTCTTTAAGTCTTGTGTCAGTTGTCTTATACATGTGTACTGTCTAAATTATAAAATTAAAGAAAACAGTAACCAAATGTAATAATAGAAATTCTGAACAGCATCGTCGACTAGATATATTGTGGTTCCATATTCGGTATGGTATCTGTCAATGGAAAGTTTGCTTTGTAATATGTGTATGTGTTGTTAAATAATAACCGATGTTAAAGGTTTAAGGTGCAATCTATTTAAAATGCATATATTCGTTCCAGCAATGTATACTTTAAATGGAGTCTCTGTAGACAAACAAAAACGAGGAATATTAAACGGTGCTTGAATAAACAGTGTGTCGTTTCTTGGCCTGAGCAGTTTACCACCAAATGAGTGGACCCATGATTCGTTAAAAGACAGAAGTAGTATCATTAACAGCAGCAATTAAATATAAATTATTTCAGAGTAACAAATGCATATTTTTATATAACAGTCCATTCATTGACATCCAATCTGTTTTTCACCCACACAAATGAACGCATAATTTTTGTCCACGAAGTGGGTACGTTTTAGACAGATTAAAACCGAAGATGACAAGATCCTTTGTGCACATTACGGTCACTTAGTTATCGTTGACAAGAATGTTTTTAAATAAGACCGTATTTGTAAGCAATGCGTCTGAATTAAGACGAAGGTTAGGTCGATGATGGGCTAAAGTTCTCATGAAGCAAGCTGGACCCGATGCCTGATTGAGCTCATTTCCCTTTCAGAAGAGCCTAAGAAAAATGGAAAAGATAAGAACATAGTGAGCGTAGTCTCTGGTTTCATAACGAACAAAAATTGTAATTCAAATAAAGAAGGAACCGAGTCGCTATTTCATTGCCGAGTTTGGGAGGAATATTCGGACAGGCGCAGACTTTATTTGTAATGCATGCAGTGCGGCACTGTAACTCGTAGCTCGATCCCCCACGAAATAGAGCGAACTCATAGCCATTTTAAAAATGTAACAAATTCAAGAAACGAGCAAACTAGAAGAAATGCGATGATACGTAAGCCAGAATTGATTCGTTACAATAATCGCCTGAACGCAGAAACTAATGATTTCTGTGAAAAAAAAACACGAAATACAAACGAGTGTTATAATCATAATATCGTAGCTTCAGAAATTAGAAAATTATTTTTAAACCGTGGAAAAAATCTTTAATAATTTCACAATTTTAACTTGACTCTTTGTTAAAAATGGCGTCTAAGACCTGCCTCCTAATAGTCATGGGGAAATGTCATAAATCCGTTGTTGTTTTATGAAAATTTACAACTTTGCAATAGAACTTTACGAGTTGTTCGGTTTTTCCATTGGCCACTGAAAGTCATGTGGAGTGTAACCGTGAACATGAACTTTTTATAATTTCCCTTGCGACTATAGAACTGCATTCTTTTGCTAAGCGCGTGTTGGTTCGGATGTGAGAGCTTGCGGGCTTTCAACAACGCATATTTTCTTCTTTTTACCCCCTCCGAGCGCAGTGATTATTCGCCTATGGAGTTTCAATGCATCCAAGCTTTCAGCACAGATCCCGTGGCTGGCAGCTACGAATTTCTCCATGGAAGGTGGAGCATTGGATTAAAAAGCGCCGGCTCTGATCCGCGGGGCAGTTTCCTGCAGGTCGTCACCAAACGCCGCTGGCGGAATGCAGGAGCCAGGGGCCTGGGATGGAGCTGAACGGACAGCTGTCAAACTAGACACGGGCACTGCAAACACTGACACTGGGGCTCAATAAATACGACAGCCGGTCTGTGCAGAGCCCGGACTTGCCAGGCCGAGGGGTGGAATCAGCAGCAAGGTAAGGCCCATTCTCAGCTTTGTAGCTCTGCAAAACACAAGCATTTTTAAAATGCCCTTTAAGCAAAGTTATTGTAAAAGCCAACCTTTAAAGATCTTTGATTTGCCAAAGTTTAAGAGCATCATGCTAAAAGTGCCGATGACCTTTGAATTGTGATAACTCGAAATGTAGCGTTTATTGAGCATTCGTTGAGTGTAATCTGACCGGTTTAAGGACAGTTGTTATGCATTTGCAATTTTTTTGGCATCTATTTGTTTTGAAATGAGTGTGGATAATGTTTTGACGTCTTACGTTCTGGTTGTTTCTGGCCATCAGCCGATCTGTTCGTTTCAAAGTGTTTTGCATAAGGATCAAATTGACAAAAGTAACACACGAGCATTGATTCAGTTTTTAAATGTCATGTAGTGGGAACCTGGGGGTGAGGTTCGTTGTAATGCAATCTATTGCAGATTCATTGCAGTTGAAAAAGAAATATTTATTCCATTTGAAAATAAATAATCTGTTACTGTGACCGTTCTTCATTTAAATGATTTATTTCTTTTGAATTGCTGTTCTTGCTTCGCATAGTTTTCGTTTAAGATGCAATAAATTTTAGTATCTACTTTTGTCATTTTGTTCAAACATATTCTGGTAGGAATCTAATGTATGTTTTAGTGCTTATTTGTGAATCATCATCCCTAGTTATTTGTGGTTAATTACAGTGCTGAAGACTGCTCAAGAATGAGAAATGATCAAAGATATTCTATTTCGGGTCTGAGCATGCAAATTTGCTGTCTGTTGTTTTTCTTACTTAACGCGGACGTTGTCTTTCTGACACTAAGGCGCTTGGACCCGTCTGACTGAGGATGTGTGTGTTCGTGTGGATATTTATTAATGTTTGCTGTCCTCTTGCACTCGTTGCTGCCACCGTGTGTTTGGAGTGTGATCAAACTTGTGGTGCTGCGTCTCTCTTGGTCATGTGTTACTGATGAAGTGGTTGACTTGCATTCTTAAACTAACCGTTCAATGTGTTGCTTGGTGAATATGTCCAGTAATCAGCAGTTTGCTTGTATAATACCACGCACTGAACTCGACAGAAATAGCATTTAAAGCGTTTTTGCATTAAATTATTTGTTGCGGTTTCAAAATGAGTGAAACTGTGGACATCACGCGGTGTATCACTGAGACTATATTAGGCTTTTGAGTACTTATGAAATGCAATTGCGCCAATTAGTTATTTGATCCGTATTGATCGTTAGTAAATGTGCCATAATTGTGCTAAAGTTAAAAGTCAAGGTATGCGTGTTCATGGATCGAAATGGACAAATACACTTTGTTATTGATAAAGACCGAGAAGTAGTAAGCTCGCTCACTTTAAATCTACGCTGCCTCCTTAATTATATGTTTAAAACGTGGTAACAACCCATATTTGTGATATTAGAAAGTTTCTGTGGAATTTGTTTTCCTAGTGTAAGAAATATGAAATCGAATTTAACGAAGAATTTGAATGAGTCCCGATACCATAACAAGAAACAGTGTTGTCAGTGAATCGTGAGTTTAATGAATAGGCCTGTTTAGTTGTGATAAAGCAATGCAGAGTTATTTTGATCTTTCAGAGTGCAACTTCACTATTTATGTAAAAGATAGCAAAAAACGTTCGATCATTTAAACTCTCGAAGAACCACGTTTCTGGAAGGGGTTACAGTTACATCAAAGTATTTAGAACATTTATACTGCTCCCTTGCGATAATTATGGTTCAAATTGTGGCAACCTGTTAACGAGATGTGAGCGTGGCAAAAGAAGTAATATAAGCGCCAGGTGGGTGGAAAACTTGAAGAACGGCCGCTCAATTCACAATTTCAAAGATGGTATGTTATTTCCTTTCAGATGAATTGGGTAAGTGGATTAAATGCGTATTTAATTGTTGTTTTAGATATGTATACAAACATATATATTTTTAAAAATCTTAGTCATGCTCACGAAGCCCAAACTAGGCCCCAATTTCACCTAGTAAACCAAGAGACATCCCGTCTGCAGCTGCTAATTAGGCTGTATCTGTTCTGGTCGCTGCAAGAACGGATAGGATTTGGGAAGAAATTTCCTTTTTATTAACGACATTCAAAATACTAATTTACACCCTTGTGGATTTGAAAATATCCCATCTTTCTTGTTTTTTTTAATTGACGTTCTCTAGCTTCAACTCTCCTAACATTGAATACATTGAGTTTCAGATCCCATCTGTTCAGGATCTATTATTTTAGCTTATCATTCAGAAGGTTTGCTATCTAGAAGGAAATAGAAATACGTCAACGGAAAGGATAAATCGCAGTGACAGTATTTTAGCCTTTCCCAGTCCATTTCGTAATTAGTTATAACCTACCGTCGGAGTAAATTTAATTGGCGCTTTATTTTCTGAAACTGCAATGTTATTTTTAAAAGTATGAATTGCAAAATATAGTATTCAGTTCTAGGTTAGTGGTGAAAAAGGTTCAATTGTACGGTATTGATTTCAACTCCAGAAGATACATAGTGTTCAAGTTATTATTTACTATATTCTATGGGCTCTTTAGTAGCAATTTTCTCCACTCTGTTTTGATAGTCTCATTATATTGCCTTGTTTTCTCTAGTTTTCCTAACACGCGATGCAGCAGCAGTGGCTATTAGCCGTTCCACCTAATTGGAAAATAATAGCCGTGGTTTACGCATTGCTCTTTTGTTCATCTTTCAATATCACCTTTTTCTGTTCAGCATTTCGGTCATTTGCAGGACACAACTTGTGTGAAGATTCTTCATGTTAAAGAATGCAGCAGTTTTGGGGGCTTGCTAATCAAACCTTTACTTCTAAGAGCTGGTTTGTGACGAGTAAACGAAAACCAAAAATAAAACATAAAGCAAATCCATAAACAGAAAAGATCAACGTTGATGAGAACTGTTAGAATTTATTAAAAATCAGTATACAATTGGAAGTAAATGCATAAATATAATACATGGTTAGAGGCTTTAGGGCAGAAACTGAGGAAAGCGGCAAGCGTCGGCCTTTCATTAAGAGGGGTCGAACTGGCTTAATCTTGTACATTTTCCTCCATGATTGCTCTGTATTTATACTCACACTTCGAACAGATATGGCTTTTGATTTCGGCCAGCTTTCGGTTTGTTTTTTTAAATAGCCAGTCTATAATTAGGAAAGAGAGACAGGTATAAGCTTGCAGGACTGAAAATTAATCTACTCGTGGTATTTTAACTACTTGCATTAACTAATGGGGCATCCACCCCAAAAAACTGTTTTAGCTGTCGAAAATGTAAAATCATCCAACTACTAAACGACCGCATTCACCAACTCTCCTTAATTTGTAATGATTGTCCTCTAATTGCCAGGTTTCGAGTTCGGTTATAGGTGCAGTAACAGTATTTACTTGAGGGCTAAAATATCTTGCTTGCCTAAAATATATCCACATCCTCCTCATGTATGTTTATTATTTACAGTACCTCAGATATTTCAGTAAGAGATGTGACCATTGTTGACGGAAAGGAAACCTAACGAGATAATGAGATCTTTAGCAAGGAGCCTTTGGCTTCCGTCCTTTCATTGCGATCTGATGCCGCGCTCAGGGCGCAGCAAATGCTCTGTTATTCCAAAACACAAATGTCCCCATTGAGATGTTCAAAATGCCTAATTATTCGAAAGGAAACATTCCATTCTTTTATGGTCGATAAAACCTTAACAGTGTGCAATTATGGAAAATCGAAGTTGGGATTTGGGGAGTATTAGTGAATTTCAATCGTACGCAATTAAAACAACATTCTAATGGAAGAGAGCCATACGTAGGGTTATCAAGTATAAAATCGAGCTTCTCTGTGTTTCGAGATCGCTTGGCCGTTCAAATAAACCCGGCGAATGTTGGTTAAATAGATGTTTCCCTAGAAGTGTTGTGGTATTTGTATACTAAATGCACATGTATATGCATGCATGCTTTAATGAAGAACGCTGGTGCAATAACAATTACTCCCACACACAATTACTGTGAAATCTTTTAAAGCTGAGAGTCTGCGTTGCGCTCTACTGTTGGGATTTTCTTCATAAGAACATCAAAATTAAATCTATAAATCATATCCCTGTATACGTACTCTTACCATCAGGTTGTGTCTATTTATTGCTGGTATGAATTTACTGAAGGCACAATTCAGGGACACTTGATGTTGTGGGTCCCAGCACTTGTAGACGCTATTGTTCTTTGTTTAAAATGGGCAGAGAAAAATATTATGGAGGGACTGAGGTTTGATGTTTCCCAACTACTGTAAATAAGCTAGCAAAAGGAATTTTGCGCCTGTAATAAAACAAATCCAAATGGAAAAATATGCTAATTGAAAATCTAAATTCTTACAATTATTATTTACCCATCTAACTTACTCTGTGCTTCTACATAGGAGACACATCTACAAAACTAGAGATTTGTTGATTTATTTCTTATTACCCTTCCTTCTCAAACATCTATCTCCTAATTATTGTTGATCCATCAATTGTGTGAATGCGTAATGCACAGTCATAATTCCACGAATGAATGTATCTAAATTACGAATATATAGCTATACCTTGTAACCTGATAGTGTTCTCTTTTGGTCACTAATATTCCATTAAAATCACCTCTGTTATAGTTCAGAACAGATTTGGTTGTTTGTAACTTTGCTAGCTCAGTCGCCGGATCTCCAGGGAATTTTTTGAACCAGAGTCGTTTTCTATTGGCCAGAGACTGATCAGCTGGTTATATTTGCTGCTGTCGCTTTGGCGCTCGGCCATCCTGAAACAAACCACCTCGATGACTACTAATAGCTAAACCACATTGTGTACTAATACATAACAAATCATATTACTACAGACTGTGGAGCAAATGAGTTCGTATTTTGTGAACCCTACTTTCCCTGTTTCACTGCCCAGTGGCCAGGACTCCTTCCTCGGACAGATCCCACTCTATACAACGGGTTATGATGCTCTAAGGCACTTTCCAGCTTCCTATGGGGCAGCGACGCTCCAGGATAAGAGTTACTCGTCACCTTGTTATTACCAACAATCCAACTCAGTAATAGCTTGCAATCGGGCATCGTATGAGTATGGAGCTTCTTGTTTCTATCCTGAAAAGGATCTAACCAGTGTTTCGCCATCCGGAAGTGGAAAGCACAGAGCCCAGGATGATTTCTTTTCCTCAGACCAACAGTACAAAACAGATTGTGCACAAAACAAAATTTTAAATGAAGAAGGAAACGACCGGAAGTACAGTACTCCAATTTACCCTTGGATGCAACGAATGAATTCAAGTTCTAGTGAGTATTTATAGTGGAAAATTACATGTTAAAACTTGACAGTAGGAACCAACTTTACGTAAAGAGTGCATGCATATGTTAATTGTTACGTTAAATGCCGCACACTTTCTAGAGTCGGAAGATTGAGCAATAGCATGGCATTGGTAATGCTAGTTGTTTGTTTCATTTTCTTTCGCGTTTTTTGCTTCCACCATGCAGGTTCTGTCTTTGGGCCACATGGGCGCCGAGGGCGACAAACCTACACCCGATACCAAACTCTTGAGCTGGAGAAAGAATTTCACTTTAACAGATATTTAACCAGACGCCGCCGGATAGAGATTGCCAACGCACTCTGCCTCACAGAACGTCAGATCAAGATCTGGTTTCAGAATAGGAGAATGAAGTGGAAAAAGGAAAACAAACTTCTAAACACAACAGAATCCAACAGCGAAGACGCAGAGGATAAAACAGGGGAGTAAGAGCGCGAAACCACAAGAAGTTAGTCTGGGCCTTTCTGTTTGGTAGTGAGTTCTTATTTGCTCATTCTGCTAAACAGTACAGAAAAAAATTTCGTATTTCTGTTCGTTTTCGTTGCCCCTCTCTGTCTGAGCTTGTGTCAATGTATCAGTGCTAGAGGAAGTGTTGAAAACACTCTGCATTCCACAGCACACTATAATTATACGGCATTTAGGATTAATTGTTTTATAAGTGCGAAGTGTGAGTGTTTCTGCTTCTCTAGTCGTTACTATGTGATGATTTACTCCTCAAACAGTATTCTAATTGTTTCAATGGATAGGTTTAAATATAATTTGACAGCCTTCAAATAATGAACGTAGTAGATATGCCCATTTGCAAATGATAAATATGGTATTGTATATGTCAATAGTTTACTGCAAGATTTCTTATTGCTTTTGTTTTTGTCAAATGAAGAGGACGCAGTGTTTAGTTAGCTTGTGCCATGTTTTCTCTACCAAGAGAAGCAAATATATTTGCTTGTGACTTGACAGCCATGAGATAAATAAATTCAGCCTGGCGACGCTATTGCTCTTAAATTGAAATTTCGCAAGTTAAATTTTCTTAAATCTATATTAAATATATACAGTAATATATATATAAATAAACTATCCGATTTCTAAAAGTTTAGCCTTCAATTAAAGCTGCCGAAAAGTTTTTTGTATTAAATAAGCTGTGAAAGGAAACTTAGCACTGTGAAATTGATCGGTAGATGTCCTTGTTTCAGAGAGAAAAAGATAGACAGTATACGTGGTAGGAATGACTATTTAGTTTCTAAGGCCATTAAATACGGCAATGTTCACTGAACGCAGAACTAAAGATGCAGCTCAATCCGCTGGTAAATTATGAAATATTCTTTATGTTTATTGCAGCGAAGCTAGAAACAGCATCGGACACAGAGCTCTTGTTTTGATTAGGTGGCTTATTATTTGTTAAGTGGACCCTCTTTTGTTGGATCTTGCATAGCATTTCATCGTATCGAACCAACACTAAACTGTGCGTAAAGAAATTGTTTCCATGTAAATTTAGGCACAATATTATGTTTATTTTACAATTAAAATGGAATCCTGGTTTAACATGTACCGTGTACGAAAGTAAACTGGAACGATTTAAACTCATCTTCAATATACGTGACCTGATTTTTAAGAACACAAAGGTTGGTTTAATAGTTTAGCTTAGCGATGGCTTCAAATTTCCGCCTAAACGCGAATAAATGCTCAACACTATGAACTACACGGACTAAAGAGAAATTTGAGAAGAGCAGCACATGAAAAAAATGGCATTTTGATGTGAACGACGCCGTTTTTCCCTGAGCAAATCTGCGATGACATCAAAGACGTATAAAGACAGTAAAAACATTATAACTTCAATTAAATCTGTTCTTTATAAAAACATCAAACCAAATCAGTGACAAGACACCCTCAAGTCCTATTTGTAACACTGTCAGCGGCAGCATATTTTTAAAACATCTCTGCGTGGGGATTGAACAAATGCACCATTGTCTGGCGTGAATCTTTTCTTTTTTGAAAGATGCCCCTCCACGTTGTTTCATGTGATTTATTCTACGAAATGTAACGGTTACGTTTGAAATTTGTGGGTAGCCTGAATTCGACCCGAGGCCGATTGCCCCGTTTATCAGAACCACAGGATTCATGGCCTCAGTCTCCAGAGGGTGGCGCGCAAGGACAACCCAAAGCTACTGCGGGGAGCCGGCGGCGCGCCCCTGTGCGCGCGCCCCATGCTCTTCCTTCCACGCAACCTTCCAGTTTGGAGCCACAGTGCACGGATTTAACTCTAGAGGTCATCAGTGAGAATTTACGACTGGACAACAAAAGCACGTGATTCCAAGTCGTACCCCATATTTGGGCGCCTACGTAGGAGGGAACGAAGTACATGTCCCAGTCATTTCCATAATTCATCATAAATTGTGCAGGGTGCTAGACGCACAAGCGACCAAGAGCCACAAATCAAGTAAAAATAAATAAATAAAAAAATCAAATGAGCTCTTACTTTGTAAACTCATTCTGCGGTCGCTATCCAAATGGCCCGGACTACCAGTTACATAATTATGGAGATCATAGCTCGGTGAGCGAGCAATACAGGGATTCTGCAACGATGCATTCCAGCAGGTACGGCTACGGCTACAATGGGATGGATCTCAGCATTAGCCGTCCAGCATCAAACCACTTTAATGCCAGTGAACGATCTCGAAGCTACTCTGCAGCAGCAACAACAGCAGCAGCAGGACCAGAAGCAGGAGCAGACACCAGGTACAGCCAACCTGCCACATCCACTCAGTCTCCTTCACCTGACCCTCTGCCCTGTTCCGCCGTGGTCAGTCCGCCTGCTAGCGAAAACCACCACGGAATCAAAAACTCCATAGCAAGCCCAACTACCTCCTCAAATTCCAGCAACAGCAGCAGCAGTCACATCAGTAGAGACGGGGTTGGCACATCGCCTGGTACTGAGGATGACACCCCGGCAAGCAGCGACCCTCCAAGTTCACAGAACGGGCAAAGCACAGCACAACAACAGCCTCAAATTTACCCCTGGATGCGAAAACTGCACATAAGTCACGGTAAAATCCCTTCTCTCTCATCTTTTCATTAGTGGAGTCTTGAATTACTCTGAATGTTGAAAATCAAAATACTAAATGTGCACGCTAATGTTTCTGAATATCTCTGGAAAGGTCATCTTATTAAAGTTGCAAATATGTTGGAACTATTTGGGTGGTGGGGTTTTTATTAGTAAGGTGTCTAGTTTTCTATCTGTAATGTAAGAGTAAATAAGGATTGTTGGAGAGAAAAAGGTGTGGTTTATTATGGGACAGCTTTGTCCAAGTGGGCACTTTCACATTTAGTTATAGTTAAGTTTCTAAAGTATTTTTGGTATTAAGGTACAGCAAGAGCGCAAGGGTTAGCGTAGATATGCCTGGGCTAGATTTCAGCATTCTGCCTTCTTTATATGTTTTATACTGTATTTCATATTCGACAATGTATTGTTAGCACTAAACAAAGGATTTTTTTTTGTGTGTTGTGTGGGTTGCAGACAGTATGGGAGGACCAGAAGGTAAAAGAGCCAGGACGGCTTACACCCGATATCAGACCTTGGAGCTGGAGAAAGAATTTCATTTCAATAGATACCTGACCCGGAGACGACGGATAGAAATTGCACATGCTCTTTGCCTCACAGAGAGACAGATTAAGATCTGGTTTCAAAACAGAAGGATGAAATGGAAAAAAGATAACAAGTTAAAAAGCATGAGCATGGCCGCTGCAGGAGGCGGATATCGTCCATGATCAATAGAAGTACTGGGCAGTATAAGCTGACCAATTAGCATAATGTCAATACAGTACTGACTTCCAAAACTTCTCTCCCGTGTTACTTCTATGAAGAAAATCATTTTCACGTTGCCCTATCCCAATCTTTGAATCGTTAGTCTGTTTTCTGGTCGTACTGTTGCTTGTACAAGTAATCTGCTTACAGTATATTGTCTAGGAGTAACAACAATGTTGTAGGAGTAGGATAGCTTTGTGAATTATAGTTGTTTAACTTATTTATATTAATACAAGCGGTGTTACTTGAAGTAACTGTATAAAATCGTCCAGTTAAAATGTAATAATGTGTTGCACTCTGCAAAAAAGTGTATGTAAGTGTTAGTGTTGCTAAATGTCAAAATAGCTCCAAGCTTGCAATATGTATTTAATTTCAGGACATCGTCCTCTGTAATTGATATCGTAGTGTTAAATCACCGAGATACTACCTATTCTGTGTTATTAGTGAGCAGTGAATTTTGTGAAGGATATTGCGACTCTGAACTGTATGTCTATGCTGTGCCTTTGTATGACTTTGCACGAACTCCAATAAGTGGCTCTTAGCGCAGCGTCAGTGTATGTTTTTGTGACAAAGGATAAATATATAGCCTAAAAGACTGGCAGTTTAAGAAATTCGTGATGAGCTTTTGTATTTGTTTTTAAAACTGACTGGAAGTTAAAATAAAGTTTCTATAGTAACTTTCCTGGACTTTGGCTCCCAGATAAGTTTTTCTGCTGTGTCTGCTGCCCAGTGATGTAAACTGTTTCGAATACTTCCGTTTATTATAGTTTCAGTTCAAAACTCTCACTAAAAACTGTGAGTTTCACCCAATCTGTACAACTTAGCACAAGTCATCCAGAGGGAAATCTCGTACAGCTGGGGTTTACAACAGGCAATCAAGTTGCGTAAACTTATAAAGTCGGGCAATCAACAAACAGATTTTCTACATCTTTGATTATTGCAAATTTCAGAGTTTTGCAAGCAATAGCTAATACAGTACCTAAACGTGGTGCCATATGGTAATTTACTATTTTTACGCAATTCAAATTAAACAGGTTCTCTTCTTGCAGCATTGTTCCATGCGCCCTGCGCGAATCAGCACTATTTGCTGAACCACACATTTCCCGCTAACATCCAATTTCTTTGTTGTTGTTATTGTTGCTGATCTTCCATTTATACGCACCATCTTTATAGACATGACTTTTCGGAAACTCTATAGTTTTGGTCTGGGGAAAAAGGGAGTCCTGAAGCACATCAACCACTTTGTTCCGCAGGTAGGCGTTAGTCACGTTCTCTCAAGCACTCGACCAAAGCGTAGCGTAAACCTTTCCCAACAGGTATTTTTCACTTTATAGAGTTAACTTTACTTACCGCTTGAAGGCAGGACAGAAAATTCGCCTCTTAGTTCCTGACAGCAAGGGGGATCAGCACTTTTACCCTTTCTGGTTACTGAGTGCTTGTCCTTTAAAGTTATAATCAATAAACTTTTATACACCTCAGTTCCGGCTATATGACATTTGGGTGCCAAATGAATAGGGTTTTGTCTATGAATTAGATCGTAAAATCATCCATAGCACAGACTGATAGCCTCACTGGCTATAAAAAATCACGTGGTGTCATTAAAGTAAGTTTTATGGTTTTGGGGAGTTGACAACCAACAGTATATTCTACATAACATATAATCTCACTGACGCTGGACTTCATTTGGTTCCTTTGCAGATTGTGTGCGCAGACAGGCCACTCAAATGGCTAATTTTCATGTTCAGAGGACTATCCACAGCTCCACAACTCCAATGCACAGGAAAGTTGTGTTGTCTTGCAAGAGAAGGTAATTTTTTGTTGAAATATTAACGATAATTACATTTCACGAGGAGTTTTGGCCCAGTAAAATGGACTTAAGCTGCACCCAGGGTGCACTGAGGCAGAAACATGTCTGGGCAAAGTGTTGACTGTGTTCTTTGTGCTGGTGTGGAACTCCTCTTTGGCAAAAATATACGAATGAGCAAGATTAAAAAGAAGTAACTTTTTGGATACCCATGTGTTCCAATTTTAAAGTACTTTATGTGTTAGAAGATCTTACAGCATATGTAAGTAATGTTAATTAAATGTCCTGGCAGTGTTCAACATCTTAATACCTTCTTGTTATTCTTCTACTTGGTTTACTTTCCCCTGCATCCCTGTGGTGTCATTATTTAGTTGTATTTTCTTGAGGGTAGTGTTATGCCCCTGCCTCCAGTTGGTACTGTTGAGAGTTATGTATTTTCAGATTACTTGTCATACATTTTGGGAAATTGTACACCACTGATACCTTAAAGCATATTGTGAAAACATTGCAGTTAGTTCTTACTTTCAACGTTACAGCATAACTTCTGTCATCACAAAAGGCCTGGCTTAGGTATTATGCAATGCGTTACATGCAGTATTTCACGCATCCAAAAGTCTTGTCCTTATTTTCCGTTTAAACGTTAATGGGGACAGACAACCCTCTCTTGAGGGATGAAAGTACACGTGTTGTAAATAAATGTTAATACCGAAGAACATAAAAATCCTCATCCAAATAGCCTGGAATGAGGTATAGATAAAAAAGAAAGCCTTTGAAATACAGCCAGCGGAAGAGTTACTGCAACTTTAAATCTGACTGTTGTAACACCAACATTGCTTTTGGTCAATTGCAGGTTTCCCACAGTTGTGACTGACGAACCATAAACTTTATGACCGGCTTTTCATTCTTTGAAGCTTCCGCTAGTCTAGTGTGTTTTTGGAGACATACGAGTATAATTTTCTGCATCAACACGTAGTGTTTTGAATCAAAAGTACAACATTTAATAAATTTGGAAGATGTTCCTTAGTTTCTTTAGTTATTCAACATTTTCTGTAAAGACAAATCCAAACTATAACACAAGGGATTGGAGATGGCAGGCGGCCATACGTTTGCAAGGGATAATACGGTAGAAAGCAATTACCCTGCAGAATTTCTACTCAAAACATTCCACTACAATTAGGTCTGTTTTACGATGTGCAATAAAGATTCAACAGTAAATAAAGGAAATCAGCACCAATATTACTATAGTAGTTCCGGATCGGCCATGCCAATCGCGTCAATCGGTTGTAATTTCCTTCGTATTAGTTTACATTTAAATATGACAGTTTAATTTATCATCTGTGAGAACACTTAAATCCTTTTCATAATAAGGCAAAATATTTTTTAGTTTCACTTAGCGCTACACTGGCACTTTCAGTTCCAATTTATATTCCAGTTATAAAATTTGCAATTGATTTACTTGTAGTTTTCTCCCCAACCATTAGTAATAACCTATTATTTCGTTTCAGTTTGCGCAAAGGTCAGTGTTATTGGTACATTTGTTAGCTCGCTGAAGTCTCGAAAACTTTTCCGTTTAAAAACCGAAACTCTGTAATAGGTTTGGGAGGGGAGAAGATGGGTTATGGTGGGGGCTGGGGTTGGGGCAGAGCAGAGGGGCTGCTGCGGGGTGGGGGGGGGGGTGGTGGGGGAAGTGGGAATGCAAGGTGTAATCAAACAAACTAAACATGTAACTGTTTATTTAAATTTAGTAACAATATCCTTAGAGGGGGCGTAGATAGTCTGTGGGCACAAATGTAAACCTTAGGTGTCGTTATGGAGGTCCTTTCGAAAAGTACTAAATTCCCGATCTTTCTTTAATCGTGAAGGCAGTTATGTATTCCTCAAATGTAGTGATTTTTCTTGTTTCTAAATTTAGTAAACGTCTAGTAAGTAAGCTTTGTGTTTGTGTGTCTCGGAGGGGGATAATGCTTTCTGAAGAGAATTGTGTGAAATTGTCTTTCAGGAGATATCTTTCTATGTTTAGGGCTGCCACGGTACGTGTGTGTGAACTGATACAATTTTAGGAGAGAGTGGGTGCTTTGTGGGAGTATTTTACAAATTGTCTTTATGCAACCTTTTCACTGAAGGGAAATGTGATCTGCAGCTTAAAACCCATTTGTTCCATTGGTCAACATAGATTATCAACAAATTCTTCACTTTCTGTCACCACAGAGCGTTTAATCTGAAATCAGCAATTCAGTTTTCCCTCATAAGTCTTCTATACAATAAATAAATCTGATTGGCCAGTCTAAATCTAAATCCCAGGTCTTTGCTCTTTCTGAAATTAAGCTATTGGCAAAGTTTTGGTTGAGGCACTTAATCCGGAGCTATCAGATATCGTGTCTTTAACGCTGCAGCTCATTAATCTGCGTTTCTTTAAAAAAAAACAGTTATTGCACGGTTTGCCAACAATTCTCTGAAGCGTAACACGGGACAGATACAAGTGCAAAACAAATAACAAGTTGCGGGTAGTAAAACAGAGAGGTGGTCGCCATAAAATCTGGAATGTGACGTGCTTACGTTTCGTCTGTGCTAAGGGCACCGAAAGGACAACACATTTTTCAATAGCAATGTATGCTAGTTTGTCTTTTGGACACAATAGAATTTTGCCTAAGCTTTGCAAATGAGCTTCTCGAAGAAATCCAAAGCTGGACCTACTGTTAGCTTAATGCAGTTTCCTAGTTGTAAATCTGTGCAGCTGCATATTATGTGAGATTGTGATGAATCTTGATGGGCCCCCTTTCAGCGGGTTTAGGGGATCCGCAGCATTGTGAATTTCTATTTGTAAGCAAAGTAACAGATAATTGTTTTGGTCTTCATTAGCGCAGTAAAATAAATTGAAAGATTAAGCACTAATTTTTCTTCATTTGTGTTTGAAAGCGGTATTTCATTATCAGGGAAATAATTAGCAATATGTGCATAGCAATATCGTCATGCACGTAATAATCTAGTATCTCCTTTCCATATTACGTAATGATCAGGGTGAATATAGCTTTTACAGACTGGGTTTCTGTCTCAATGATAATTGCTATATCGGATTTTAACGATCTGGTTAGTTATCATTGAACTTTTTTTATGGAATCCTCCGCCTTCTAAGCATTACTATGAAGGCGCTTGATAAAAAAAAACAAAATTGAACGTGCTTATATAGGTTCAGGGATTGTATTGTATTTACATTTTATTTCTTGCTCTCGTTTTGCATTATGTGTTTTTATACTCATCATTTACGAAATTAACTGATCTTGAGCAGGCAAACAATGTGAGGAAGCAAATTGACACTAGATAGTCTGCTGTGAACTTCTCAACATCGAAGATTCAGTTGTAGAACTACCTTGTAGCAATTGAGGTCTATTTAACTCTTCCGTAAATGGTTTCATTAATAACTGCTACATTTACTTGAATGCAAGATATTGAAACATAGAGTTGAAGGATTGTGTGTTATCATTGCATCACAGTAAGATTGACATGGAGAGAAAAACACATGAACCCACTTTTTAAAAAAATTTCATTACCTCAAACAATTTGTTTCCTAAGAAAAGTAATCATCAGTAATCCACTTCTCTAAAGAACGTATTATTACATAATAGTAATAATGCCAACATGAACCGTAAAAATATGTCTTCACTTTGGTTAGGATTGTAGTTCTCTTGAAAAAGTGATGGGAACATTTAAGTTAATCTTTTAAGGAATGTGCACATTGAATCAATACACAAGAGGATATTTTTAAACTAATTTTTTTGATGTTTTATTTGTTACTTCATCTGATAATTGCAGTTGCAATATCAGCTGTATAATATTGCATTTTTTTCTAAGGGATGTGACATTAATGCAATCTGTCTTTGGCACAGCAATAAAACAAATTATGAACGCAACTTCGTCATTTTTTTGCATTCTATATAGAACTTAAATCGTGGATAATTTAATTGTTCTATTAAGGCTTTTCGTTGCTTAAATCGAGGAGGGAATGCGTTCAGGAAAGAGAAAGGGGGAGAGATTTACCAGAAATTACATCTGCACACTCTGCGACTCACCAGCAGAGCTCGCTTCAGACCAAGTTCACAGTCATTTTATATCAGCATGGACTGGGAGCTCACACTTCCATTGTTCTATTAGTGCAACAGAAAAGGACGGATATACTAAAATAGACCCAAAAGCTTAATGCTTTTTTGTGCTATCTATAATTACATCAGCTGGCCGATACGGTAAAAACTTACCCATTTTGACACATCCAACTAAATAAAAGAGCCCTTGAATAAACAGCTTGCCGACAGTTGAGGTTCATGCGATTTTTGAGATTAAAGAAAGGTTTCACTTATGGGGAGGAAGCAAATGTGGTGGGGGTGAACGAGCGTTTTGGGGGGTGGGGGGGAAATGGGGACAGTGAGTTCAGGATTCCCAGACCTGAAATTAGCAGTACATCATGAAAATAGTGAACGAAAGGGGATATTATTTCAGTCCTCAGCAATGCTTTGAAAAAAGGGCTCCCTGTACTGTGGTTGGTAGGGCGGTACAACTGTAGGTCAAAAAGTTGAGGGTCAAAAGTTTACGTTTTGCACGACTTGTAATCATCTGCTCAGACAGAGTTTGATGTCAATGTTATAGCGCGATCTTGACTATCAGCACAAAAGATAAAATAGCTTTGAGTTACTCGTGTATCATGCTATGGACTCCAGGTGAACCCGAGCGACTGAACGACCTCAATTACTGACGAAAGGAAAGAAAAAAATATTCTTTTCATGATCGAGACACGTTGTATTTCATCTTGAAAAATCGACCACGGTAATTTTTCTATCTGTTGTGTATATGCAGCAGGTAACTTTCAACGACTGTACGAAAAATTAAGATACTTATTCCCACAAAAATAGAAATCGAATTATTTTATTTAGGTTCGCCGTTTCCTCGCTTTCTTTGGTTAGAGATTACAATACAGCAGTCCTCCGCATGTCGGAGTTCATCATGCAGCAGAGTACACCGTCTGACTGGAAGACAAGATCGGCATTATTTAGATTGAAGTTGGAGATATTTCCCCTCAATCTGAATCAGTTTTGATAATGTGAATCCACTGGCATTAACTTAAAATTAGGGGACATCTCAAAAGCAAATTTGTTTGAATTGAGATCCTATTTAAATAATCTAATTGGAAATATGTAGAGCTGTTGTGGTATTCCTCTCAGTTTGGTCTAAATACCACAAGAATACTCCGAGACTCAAGGCGACAGAGAAACTAGATTCGAAATTTTCTTGCTAAAAATTCAGGAATAACACTTATTGTGGTCCTCCTCTTTTTTTTGCGAGAAAGCATCCGATTGCGCCTTTGCCTCTTTTTCTCTGAATCTCAAAATGTACCCCCACAACAATATAAAATTCCGTCAACACCATCATTATGATACCTTCATTCCTAATCTAAATAGGCTGTTACTATTTAAAATTAACCGTGTCTCCTGATGTTTGAAATAAACAGTTACAACCCATTCAATATGGATTACCAGATTTTACTGAAAAGGAAAGAACAGGATTTTTTCGTGGCACTAAATGCTTCAGAAATTATTGCAATCCGGATGTAACAGTTGATACCAAACCTAACCATTTCTTTGCACCCTTTCCGTTTAATTATATTGAAGATAAAAGTCAAATACACTTAACGATGCTACAGTAAAATGTAAAATCATGTGGATTCACAAAGTTTGAGTGTTATACCACTTTCTTTTGTCTATACTAGAGAAATTGGGAGTAACAGGATACAATTCTCTTATAAAGCTATTCCGTAGTACAGCAGCCTTGTTCTTGCGCTGCAGAGCTGGAGAATGTGAGCCTTTGAAAATGTAAATATTAGCACACAGGTAATGGAACACTAAATAAAATATTTGCGAAGAAAAACAAAATTGATGTGTATTACTAGTTTTTAAATTATATATCACATACTAAAAGTTAACAAAAGGAAGATCCTTCAACATTTGAGGCTGCCTCTGGTACATTAATCAGTACAGGAAGAAGCCATCTTTATTCGGACTCCATGCAACGTTTTCCAAAACAAAACGCACTCCACTTGAAATTTGCAATATTGCTTTAAAATAGACCCATGTCTGTATACGCAGAAAGGATGAGAGAGTGCATGATGGAAAATGAACGGACAGATAGAAAGATCATTGATTTAAATGAAAGTGATATACTATATTTGAAGTCTCAGAGATAAAAATTGAGAGGAAAAGACGCATCAGTTATGAATGATCTGACTTCTTCTTTTTCTCCTGAGAAAACTGAGAAATCTACTCCAAACGAATAATTTCGTTTTATTAATTTGACACTTGTTACTAGATTAGTTTGCATGACATTAAAACGTATTCCTAAACGGCAAACAATAGTTTAAGATGGTTAGATTGATGATTTGCTTTAAAAAAATTGTTCAGTCTTAAAGCAAGAAGTTACATATTCTAAATCCCTTCCCCCTTAAATCTAAATGTTTTAGGATTCGATTTTAAAAATAAATGGTAGCTTGTTTAAGTTTGGGTACCTAGAACGCGCGGATGGAGGCACCAATGTGAAGAATTTGAAATGAACTGCAGATGTAGTGGTAAAACAAGGCAGTCTTTTGTGTAACTCTTTTGCAAGTTAAATTAATTTGCAAATTCCAGAAGAAAATTGTCTAATCACAGAAGCCGTTAACTATTTCTCAATATGTTCCCACTTGAATTGCTTTCGGGACTCGTCAAGCCAAACATTACAAATCTATTGATTTTTGCTAGAAATCGGGAGCATTTATTTACAAACATTTAAAGGCGATTATCGAGTGGGCTTTTGAAGCACTCTCATTTTGCCTAGCATCCCCCTCCACAAAGGTAATGACCTGGGCAAAACACCCTGGTATTTGAAAGAGCACTATAGGCCTTTTAGAAATGGCTAAGTCCAAGGCCGAGGTGAAATTCAGGTCACCGCGTCTAACAAATATGAAAATGTCGCCTCACGAATGGCACGCCTTGTTACTTAACAAAGACTGTCAATGTATAAGATTAATAAGAAATAAAATGCACACGGTGTCACTTTTCGGTCACTTCCAAACTTAGGTTAGCGTATCCCTTACGAAATCTCATTTCATTGAATAAAATCTTTTGTTTTGTTTCCCGTGTTGAAGTCCAATAAACGCACAGTTGTGCAGCTCTGTGGGATGTGGTGCAAGTCTGCTCGAAGATGTATCTTCGAAATGTGCCATTTTATTTGTTTTATTTTGTTTGTGAGTTGGACACCGGCTGTTTTAACCATATGCCCCAGATAGAGTGGGAAAGCAATCACATTTTCATCATGGTACAATCTATCTGAGCCGTGTTGATGGATTCAGTCGGTAAATGAAGAAATTATGACACTCCTTATCATCTAAACTACTGACTTGCTGTTCGGAGGAGAATTTAAACTGGTAAAGTCTAATTTCTGATTTATTAAACCGCCGAACAAATCTTCACTCCATGCTTCATAACTTGGCTATTTTTTAAAATTTAAAAACGATTTCCTAATTTCTACACTCTCTGAAGTATAAATTTGATATAAGCTCTTAAATATACACGTTTTGGAAATGTCGTACAATGCGTTAACATTGCTTTTCGCTTTAAAATGGCTGTAAATCGACCCTAGTAGTAAAAATGTCAAATGTACACGGGCGAAGTAACACTTGGGGGTCCTGGCTCCATCGTTGTTTATTATGAAAAAAAGGACTACAGAGACGAATGAACTGCATTCTCTGGTCTCAAGTAGAGCCTTATGTTTATGTTAAAAGAACCTTCATTTTCCTTTCTTTTCGAAACATGTTTCAATACATACATGGGTCCAGATAATTACTCAACAGCGTTATTTACAGCCAAGTTACGTGGTCAGGAGAAAACGATGCATACACCATTGCCTGTCAAAGAGAAGAAAACAGCAAATTTTAGAAGTTTAAATGTTATGAGTTTTTTTTCGCGAAAATAAAGTTTTTAGCATAATCAATCGGATTCGGCTGCAATATAAAACTTTCGTAACAATTTAAACTGTATTATGTAAGTGTAAACAGTAACACAAGATGGTCTTGGAGAATAAGATAAAACATTAAGACTAATCCCACGTAGATTTTCCTGCAAAGATCCCTTGTATAGTGAGTAGTGGACATGAACATCTGTTAATTGCACTGGAAGTCAATTAATTTTGTGCTGGATACTTAGTTGAAAGTATTCAAGTGGACGATTATACTAAGCAGCAAAACTGGTTAGGTTATTATGTGTACCCTACAACGATGTATTGTAATGGCTGGAGACGGTTCATTATAATTAATTGTTAGATTCTGTGTCGGGATACAGAATATCTTCTAAACATTGTTACAGGGTGTTAAGATGCATCCTTGATTGGCAAGAACTCATGTTGTGAATCGATTACATTTCGGGGAAGAAGGCATAACGTATATGGCTACTTTTTGAAAAAAAAAACGTACAGTGCACCTAAATCGTCATTTTTCTATTTGGTCAATTTGATACCGCGCACCCTTGAGTTGGATCTTAATTCCAACTTAAAAACGTTATAAAACTTTATTCACTTTAACAAATCTAGCCAGCTAATTAGTTATATTTTTAACGACAGGTTAGTTATGCTTCTTGGTAAATGGAATGAACGTTTGAAGGCTTTATCAATTCTTGTTGGAGTTTTTGTGCTTCTAAAACGGGTTTCAGTTATTGATATAACATGCTGTACTAGAAGTAGACTAAATGTGTGAGTGTAACAGAATCACCTGAAATCTAACTGATGCATTTAATATTTATTTATACAGAGGGGTTAAAAGGTACAGTTTTGCTAACAAATTCAAATGTACAATAGAAAGCAGAGGTTGCTAGAATTCTTAGAATACAGTTTGCATTCAAATGAATCGTTTTACCGAATAGTTGTGATTTCTGTATTTTTCAAGGATGATGCGATTAATTTCTGCTTAATTTGGTATCTCAGCTATCACAACGTTCGTTATTTTATGCAAATCAATTTTAAAGCGTCTGAAAAACTAACAGGAGAATATTTCATTAAATAAGCCGTTTTACAATCGAACAATTATGATAGTGTATTTTAAGTACGATTTATTAGGCTAAGAATCTCAACTGATTACATAACGTTCATGCAATATATACATCTGCAGTAAAGGGAGAAAATCCTCTACTGCTGCCTTGATAATTTAACACTTCGGCATATACTTTGAGTTCATACTAGCCTCTGCAGAAAGATATTCGCTTTTATCTAAGACTTTAAAATGTTCGTGTTTCATTAAAATAAACCAAATATTTTCACAATTTTATAAAAATTATTCTTGCAAGCGATGAACCTTAGAATGCCTTTGACATCATCCTTGCACTAAAAAGGACAAGCTTGTGCAGTGAACTCTGGTAATTATTGCCTCAACTGTCTTCGTTTCCCCCCGAGAATGTACTGAAACATGTTGTTTGGTGCAGAAGCCTTCTTCGAAAAGAGTAAACTATTCCAGACAGTAGCGGATCTCTATTGAACACCACCTTCTGATGGTTTCTGCGTCAACATGTATTTGCAAAATTTGCATTCGATAAAACATCATAACACCATGATCCATTTTGGATGATTTTAAACTGAGCGTTTTCCTGGTTTTTCCAATTTTCCTCTTTTTATGCGATAAAATCATTTCAGGGGGAAACGAGATTTTGAATGATAATATGGAATTTTTGACTGGACTCCACGCATTCATCATTGGTGTATTTCCTTATCCGGGACCCACAAGCACTCATCCTATTGGCTGTTTGCATCACATGAACAGCTAACTTTATACACTTGACAGCAAGTAGGAGGGTTTTATGGAACAGAAAAACGACAACGCGAGAAAAATTAGTATTTTGCACTTCAGAAATTAATGACCATGAGTTCGTTTTTGATAAACTCCAACTACGTTGAGCCAAAATTTCCACCTTGTGAGGAATATTCTCAAAATAACTACATACCAAGCCAATCTCCTGAATACTACGAGCGGCCGCGGGACCCTGGATTCCATCATGAGGCACTATACCCACAATCAAACTACCCAGAGCCGACCTACAGCTTCAACAATGTCCAAGGCACTGGCAACCAAGACATGTCGCAAAGGGGTCATGTGCAGTCGCAGGCTAGCCTCCAAAATCACATACCGAGACAGAATCAGCTTTGTGAAGTGGTCCCAGTAGCCACACCAGCTTTGTGTAGCCAGAATGCGAAAAATCCCAGTGCCCAGAAAGGTACTCTCAGCAAAGAGCCCATAGTTTACCCGTGGATGAAGAAAATTCACGTTACAACCGGTAAGTAATAAAGCTAACTGAAACAATTAAAATTCAATTGAAGTCGGATGTGCGGAACCCTTTCTGTAACTAGCCCTTTCATGAGATTTACGATCACCTAACAGTTAGGTCGGTAATTACAGCGCCCATAAATTTCATTGCTCTGGATCTTCCTCCTGGCCATGTGCCTTTGATGCTTTTCTAACCTAAATGCCCAGAGCCATTTTATTGCAGTAGATTGTACGCTTTTGTCAGATCACTTTAGAAAAAGTCTTGTCTTTTAGGACCTTCATTCATGTGCATCTAATCCCATTTTCAGTTCGTGACTGTGTCTGTATTTATGTTTGGCTACTTTTTGTTTTGTTCAGTGAACCCAAGTTACACTGGAGGAGAGCCCAAACGGTCTCGAACTGCTTACACGAGACAACAAGTATTAGAGCTGGAGAAGGAGTTCCATTTTAACCGTTACCTAACCAGGCGTCGACGCATTGAGATTGCACACACTCTTTGCCTGTCTGAACGCCAGGTGAAGATCTGGTTTCAGAACAGAAGGATGAAATGGAAGAAAGATCATAAACTGCCTAACACTAAGATGCGTTCTGCTAGCTCATCATCTTCTACAAGCCAGCAAACACAAGTATCCTCCCAGGGCCCACAGCCAGATGGTTCAACACCAAATTCATCAAGTCTATAGCTGCTTCGTCTCTCCAACCCCTCTCCCACAATATAGTTTGGACCAAAATGTGTTTGCCACATTACTGACTTGAATGAGGTGGGATTTCTTGCAGCGATTTTTTTCCAGGGTAGGTGCTGTTAACCCCAAAAGGGACAAACATTACTGTTCTATCAACTCATTCCCTGCAGACTTTCAGAGTGTTTTCTGTTTGCTAGGATATATTCGGCATCCTTCATTACCTCCACATGAACCGATGCAAGGTTCTATCAAAGTGGCTTCTTCCCTGATATTCAAAGCAAAAAGAAAAATAAGGACAGTGAATAATAGATATTGTGAGGAACTGTAAGCGTCATAATCACAACTAGTGTAGTCTGTTGGAATATTTGTGAGAATTTAAGAATAAGTCTGTTTTAGAAAATGAGAAAGGCAGCAATATGTGTGGATGTGGAACATGGTTTTAGAGCAAATAAACTGTCCAGATGCTACATATATAGGAAATAAATTATGTCGCCAGCGCTATTTAAGGTGTTTTATTTTAAACCTGTATTCTCTATATAGTCGTGTTACTGATATCAGTATAACGAATGTGCAAGGATCTTATGCAGAGATTTCAAATGAGTGGTTGTATATTTAACAATTTTGGTACAGTCCAAACTGTGACGAAACCATACAAATCATTGGTAAGATTTGTGTATTTTTCTGTGGATATTTCAGTGTGCTATGTGCAGTGCCAAATGTTGCTAAAACGAAAGACAAAAATTGCAGTGTAAAATGAAGCCACAGGCTTTAAATAAAATGTTAATTCGTGGACCAGCTCAGTTTTTATGTGTACAAATTACTTCTAGTCAGGACTTTGCGAACGCTCAGCGAATTGTTTTCTCGAATTCATAACGGGGCTATGCGTTTAACTGATTTGCTTTCAGTACATTTTGTTCACATTCTTATTTTCAAAATAAAACCTTCTAACTCCTCCTCCCAGGTCCCTCAACAACGTCTCCCGCTGCCCCCACTCCCTCCCCCTTCACATACACACGCAGCAAAATATTTCATGTGGTTCTGAAGAATAAGTGGGCGAAAGAGGATAAATTACTGCATGGATCTACAATTCGTCTTTCTACAGCCTTTCCACATCAAGTTCTACGTCACCGAGTCGTAAATAATGCAGTAAAATGTGAGGCTATCAAATAATAACTCATCGATAAGGTGGCAAACCCAGCTTTTTTATAGCCATAGATTCTACGTTTCTGATCCCGAAATAAAGTATAATTACGTGGGATTATTTTTAATTCCACTTTGCATTTAGTTGTGCTTTCTCATGCATTACATAATGGAATGTGGCAACTGCATTTTAAATATAAAGTGCAATCATTGTTTGTCTTCTTACATTTAATAGTGGCTGATAAACTATAAACTGCAGGATTAAATATTCCAATATATACTTTGACTTCATTTTGTTAATCTTAGGGGAAGGGCGTTGAATAATTAAGCAAGAGTTACTGCACAGAACATAAAATTGTAACTGGTGACTTCAAACATCATGAAGGATGATAATTCTATTATGATCTATGTTATTGATTGCTAAAAGGCAACATAAGTATCAGACATACTAGGGAAAAGGAACAGAATATTGGAGGTTTTATCTTTAAGAAACAATGAATTTCTTCAGAAGTATCTTTCTGATTTTGATTCATCTGTATATCCCAGCAACATTTAATGTTCACAGCAGAAATTTCGTTGATTGCTAGCTTTTTCCTCCTTGAAATGTGTTGCATTGTTAGTGCAAACAATATAATCGAGCAGAACGCACCACTCTCGCGGCGGGGAAAATATGCATATTGCCTGTATTTCCTCCTAAAACTTGTTTAAAACTGAAGTGCGCTGTAATAACCCAAGATTTTTCACAAACACATTTTGTCAAAACTATCAATAAGGACTATACGAGCATAGACTCAGTTTCCACATCCCCTTTCGAAAGAAAAATACATTTTGCTGCCCAGAATTGTTGCGCTTTTACAAATGACAGAAAAACTGCTCATATTATTAAGCATAGACGGTTTTGAACATGTTTTGTATTGTGGTTTAAGAGGGCCGCAAAAGTATATGGAAAGACAAAGAATTGCACGATGAGAAACTTCACCCCCATTAGGCAGTCGTGCTTGCTTATCTGTAAAAGGAATTTTAAACAGATTGAAAATACCAGATTTTGCTCGGAATCATTAATCACCTCATTCAATAAATACTTCTTTGTATACTTCAACAGCAAGTCTGAAGGGCGTTCTTTTGGAAAAGTGTGTGGACACATTGGATTCTCCTGAATAAAATGTGGCCATCTCGACGAACACCATTTTTTCCCAGTTGGAACAGTCCTCGAGACTCTTGTTGGACAATTTTTATTACCGCAGAAAATTATATGTACGTTATCATAAGTAAAGGATAACTATCTCCGTCATGCCTGTTTTGGAAAGGGCAAGTTTATTAAAACTTATCCTTTATATGGCTAAACTTTAGCTGCGTTCAGCAAATGAAAAACCTTTTGCATCTTTACTTCCTTTCTCTTTGATGTTTGTAGTTTATTGTAAATCGAACGTTCTTTTGTAATAAAAAGTTGCATTGTTTGTCAACGGCTGGGCAACCAGAGTGAGTTCACAGAGAGGACAGATTTTCTGACCGATTAGCCGCTTTTAGCGGTGCAGACTGACCCCTCAAACCCTTGACCTTTAAAAAAGATGGACAGCGCTCTTTCTACCATTTCCTACGCCTGCAGATAGGGGTTAAAATGTATCTTGTTAAAAAAAAACTTACAACGATATCCAAATGACATATCCTGGAAACTCATATTTAAGTTCATGACGATAATGAGAGAAAACGTTTTTTATGTATAGTGTGTCTACGTATAATTAATTTATATAGTGCATTTTATTCTGTGGCAATTGCCTGTGTAAAAGAGTATTTGATGATAATTTATATGTAACCTGCAAAAGACTGTTTAAAAACAATTCTTATGGTTAGTAAGAAACTGCTTGTTTTAGGTCGTTCAGTTGATAACGTTTTGTAGTTCATTGTTGGCATGATTTAAAAGAATGGTTCAAATTCTTCTCTTGTTACAGTGAGATAATGCATCCATTAAGAAGGGTCTATTGTTATGATTATTGAACAGAGGAGTAACGAGTATGTTTTGTATCAAGTATGAGATTGCTTTCTAGGAACTATACGTGTATGTGTGTAGCTGTGGCCGGCATTTTGGAAATTTATATGTAATTGCTTTAATAAACAAGAATGCAACATTTCTTTTTTGTTGATTAGACCTAGGTACGCGCATATAAAAATGTATGATTTCAGCAAAGTCAAACTTGACAGTTTGAGTTTAAAGCGCATCTAAAATAATAAGCGAGATTGTCACTAAACGTAACATTCTATGGGTCTGTTTTTAATCAACTGTAGAACATAATGTTCGTTGCATATGCAGTATGTTAATCATAGGGTCTCAAATACCAGACACAATACAAAAACTAATACACTTTTGATTGGTATAATAGAGTATCGACTATGGCTAGTAAGGGTCGGTTTAGTGTCAAATTTAGCAGCCTCTGGGGGATGTAAAGGCATACATGAAAGAGTTGGTCTTACATGTGACTGTTATATATGCAGGGCGCTGTAACAGTGAGTTCAATATCAAAATGTCAGGCAGACAATAAAGGCAGCTTGAAGAAATGCCCAAGAATATTGGACTGAAGTAGCTCGAGCTATAGGTGACACAAATGGCAGACCCGTCAAACATGGGATCAGCACAGGCCAGTCATTTTTGTATTATCACTTACCAGCAAGCTTCCAAAGACTAAAAGAAAGCCAAAGCAAAAAGATTCAACTAAGAAGTGAAGCAAAGAGAAAAAAAATCTCCACTCTCCAAGATAAAGGGTCACGCGTCTCCTCTGTGTATGTATTGAAATTTTAATCTCCCCAGTCACGTGACTCATTAAATAATTAATGCAGCCGGTCCGGAATAGATATGTAGTCGTCAGTATTCGCACTAGATCTGTTTCAGTCTGATGTGAAAATGAACTTTCCTTAAAAATAAGTCTATATTTGGAAGACCTGTCTTAGAAAAGGAAGAGGCGCAAATCAGACGCGAGTTGTGGTGAGTAGTGTCTTTATGATCTGTGTTTTATTCTCTATATGTTTTTACAGTTTTTTTATTTCTTAATACTGTCATAAATATGATGAATAGCGCCCTTTAGTATTCAGATTTAAATCACGGCATGTCTGTGATGGTGTTTAGTCAGTCTCTCGCGTGTCAGTAATATTTTAGATTTTTTCATGATTAATTGCAACAAATACAAACACATATGATGATGTTCTAGTTCACAGTATGTATGCCTGGATACCACGGTGTAGCTGTGCTGCTTTGTTCAATTTTCCTGTCGTTAATAAATCACCATCTCTTACATGCGCAGGGCTGAGAGGCAACTGTAGACACCAGCATTTGGAAATGAAGAGGCATAAGTTAAATTCCTCTATGATTCATTAATTTGAGCGATTTACAATAAGTGGCAGAGTTATGATGCTCCAGCAAGTGCACTAACATATGTAATTCTGAGCAAAGTGAAACACTTCTAGCTATGTACGATTTTTCTGGTAGATAGAAAAATATGCAATCCTGAGCCGAACAAAATATATCAGACCAAATAGTATAGAGAAACACCTGTCTTTATTTTTTTTTTGTGTTTTAGGACAAGGTAATGAATCCGCTATTGTCAAAATCTTGAATTCCTTCATTTCCATTGCATTGCCTATATAAGCTCTACACTCATTTGGATAGAGTTTACCCTCATGAAAGGATACATTTGATCTTCCTGAAGATCTTGCTGCTATTTAATAGGTGCATTTGATGTTGATACCTGACCAAATTAGATCCAGGAGCGTGCATTGTTTGCACTCATAATTGAGTACCACTCCTAATATTTACAATAAAAGATCATTAGTAAAAGTACATAGCGCTTAATTAAATGTCTCATCACTCCAGTCAAGTACATTTTATTATTCTTACTATTGGCTATGATCAATCAAAACAAGATAATTGCAATAGCACAGCGGCTGATACAATGTCTTCAGCTTCCGGGCTGGCATTCCAATAAAACACGTCTGTAATTGGATCCACCTCCTAAAATAAGAGCAATACACATACATTATGCGTTACTATTTGGCAACAGATACGCGATGCTTTTTTTAAAACGACAATAAATGTGCTCCTTTTAGGTCTATTTTGTCTCTGTCCAGAATCAAGACTCGTTCCAGGATAGTCTAATTGGGCATTGAGGTGATCTAAGAATCCCAATTTAAAAGGTAAAACATTTTGTTTTGATTGCTCTGCTGAAGTTAGATGTTTGATTTCAGGTGGAGGCGTTTTATTTTAGTGTAACAGGTGGTTTGGTGCTGCAGTTCATTGGAATCGGTGTCTACCATATGAAAACGTAATTTATTTTTTTCAACTTTGTTATAAGATGAGAGGTTCCGTGCACTCGGCAGAGCTGATTCCTTCCACGTTGAAATGTCTCACCCAGCTGCAAAAGGTAGTCATGGAGTCATTGAAGAGTGGCAGGTCGGTGGTTATTTAAAGAAACAAAAGGCGAGGGTAATTCCTTTGTTTGGGGTTCACCACAACCTCAAAGAAATCACTTCAGCTAGAAACATAAAGATGGTTTAGTTAAAACCGTGTCATATTATCGTATGTAAAGGAAAGACAACGTTCCCTGTGATATTATGAAATAATACATCTTTCATTTTGAACTCTGTATGGATTTGAAACCTAAAATCAACTCGGGAGAGAATCATTAAACATTTACTGTAATTGTATAGGGTATGTTAGTTTGTTGTCATACAGACTGCCAAAATAAAAGCGCTTGTAACCACATTTGAAGGCTGGTATGTTTTGTACAACCAACCATTCAATTTTCAATGACACCTCAATGCACTCTTTCTCAGAGTCTGTACTTATAATGTTAGTATCCAATTCTATCCCATTTACTTTTACATATGAATTTAACGCCAGAATGTACAGCTGTAAACAACAAAATATGTTGAAGAGATTTGAACCCACTCGGTTAGAAGTGAAAGTAAAATATGTCAGATTTCTTTTTTTTTATTAGGAGAGTATTAGGATACTGGCAACAAAATGCAACTAAGACCCATTCTCCCTGTTCCGTTTGTTCCATCTTTGTATTTGGTGTACATATCTGAACGCACAGACTTTCCGATTTGATTTGCAATTTTAACGAAAAACGAAAAGCATTGTTCAGAAATAAATAATTATTTTGGTATGATTTACACATCTGAAATCCAGTTCAAATACAAGTTCTATACAAGTACGAGAAAACACGCCGAAATGAAAAGCATATCGAAATATTCTTAAACCTTTTATAAAGTAAATAAGTTCTCAAGTAAGAATAGACAGGGGTGGGAATGTAGGGTAAAACGACAAAAACATCGTTATTTTCCAATACTCCATAACAGAATATCGAACAATATGTCGGTTAAAGGTAACATTTTGTCGGCTTGAAATAGTGTTGTTAGACTTTGTCAAATCCCAGATTAGCAACAGTGTTCAAACTTTCTGCTTAATTTAAAGGGCTGTTTGATAACTAGAGACGTTTTATTGCGGGGTGCAATAAATTACCCAACCTTAATGTTTTGTTGTGATGGGTTTGTCAATTGCACCCGCATACAAAAATGAGTTTCTTACAAGGCCACTCTCAAAATGGAATTAACAGGACTTTATTGATGCGAGACTGGTTTGCTTTTCCGATAGTTTTTTGAATGAAGTTTATATAATATAGATTAAAATAAAACAATTGTTTTACTGCGATCAATCTTCTGTTGGAATGTTTTCTCATGCTCCAGCACGATCAGCGTCGGCCTAAATCTCGCATCAGATCCTGTTTCTTTTTTTATTTCCCAGCTTCAGGGTCGAATGTTTTCAACTAAAGAGTTTATTTATACTAGGGAATAAATAAATAATATTTAGCCGTGCTTAAACAGTGGGAAAAATGTTATTTGTTTATCCATAGTTTTAAGTGTATAACGTACATATATCTAAATGTTGCTTAAAGAAAATGAAGAGTAAAATGAATCGTGCAGCAGTGATTCGTGCATAACGTGCAAATCCCACTTGCCCTGCCATGCTGTTCGGCTTCAACCTTACCTTCATAATGTAATGGGACTTAGCTTTCCTCAAGACTAGAGCAGCTGTTTCCTAAATCAACTCCGCATAAATGTACTGCCAGTTTGCAAGCATACTAGCCTAACAATGAACCACAGAAACTTTATTGTATGTACGTAATAACCAGATTTGATCCAGATTCTGCTAACAATTATTTTTAAGTCACGTGAACGGATTCCATAAGGGTTTTCTTCCCCCTCGATTCGGCCCAGCTTGTTTGCGGGGCTCCTTTCCTCTCTCTCGCTTTAATGCATAGGTCTCACCGAAAACCGGCACCCCCAGACGTCTGCAGAAACGTATAAGGCAAACAGTTTGTATTTGCAGGGCGCCGAATCAGTACGAAGGAGTGAAATTTCCTTCTCCTGATGATCTGATTTGAAAAGGTTTTGCAGAAAGAGAAGCCGTCCAGAGTAAACAGAGTGCAATAAAGTCAAAACAGCCGGACAGCCTGGAAAATGTAGACTCTTCAGTATGCGTTGAAACTTCCCTCCTGTAAAGCACATTACCAACTTCGCAGCCGGCTTTATCTATCCTTTGACGATGGTTGGGATTTTGCTGAATTCTCAGGTAAGCTGGAATGTTTCTTTGCAGCTCTGTCTATTTTGCAAACAGGATAAATTCCGGCCCAGTTCGTAATTAATGGCACAAAACTTGACTCAAGAGAAGTTGTTGCTTATCGCCAAGTCTGATAGCCCTTTCTTTTCGGATTCTCCTCTTCTTCTAATACACATTTCCATTGTAGTTGTGCGCTGGAACATTTCAAGGTTGAACTTTGCACATTTAAAATCTGTAGTGGTATATTAGTCATTATAACAAGAATACTGATCAACTTTGGATATTTTAGCCTCAAGCCTCTTTGAGCTGTGAGGGCGATTTATTGCTTTGATATGTTCCACTTGCTCAACAACAGTGACCTAAAGGTTTCTTCCAACTTTAGTCTCTGAATAATCGATTTCGACTCTGTTCCAATTTCAGGACGTTTCTTGCCTATTTCGAAGAAACACGGTTTAAGTTTCAATCTATCTGTCTACCTATCTATGTATAGACATGCATATGCTTATACGTATGTGCATATATTTACGTGTGTATATGTTTACATTAAATTATTTCAGAATCAAAATGACGAACTTCACTTCATAGCGTTCATCAATTATTCATTAATGTTTTACACTGTGTTGAGAGTTTAACTATGGCCTTTTGTTCAGAGGGAAAATGAAGAGTCTATAACCTTTCTGAAATTTGCTGATGTTGGGAAACCAAAGATTCGCCTTACTTTTGTGCCCTGACACTTTGAAGTTGCTGTAATGATTATAATTTAACTCAGTTTATTATTAGCTATACTAAGCTGTCCAACTCAAACTTTGAACGCACGTAAGTTTCCCATGACTGTAGAAAGGGACGTTTAAAAGAATCTCAATCATTTGTGATACCAAGCAATGCTTGCTACTAAGGAAAGTACATAAAGGAAACGGGCCTATGCTAGGTGCAGCAAATTGTAGTGAATGTTTATTGAACAACCTTCAGGGATGTTCAAAGATTACAATAAGTAGAAGGAAGCAAAGGTGGAAGGGGCAAAATAAAATATAAGCAACAAAAAGAAGGGTCCCTGTTCAAGACAGACTGTCCATGAAGAAGGCGTGTTTTAAAATTCAAATTGAAGACTTTAGACTAAGGACTTAGTAATCATGAATCTCTCAGATGAATTATAGTTTGAATAACTTCAGACATATAGAAGTTATGGATGAATTGATATCAAACTCTCTGCACTTTCTGTTTGGCCCTAAACTTTCAATATGTGTTGCACTAAACTAGAGTACATCTCACAGAGAAACAACCAAGAGATTTCAATTCTATTCCACAGATACACAATGATCTTTTTCTCATTAATGATTCCTCATAGCAATCAACATCTATTACATTGGAGTCTATTTTGCTCTTTTCTTCCACAACAAGTTCCACACATCACTCAATTGGCAGAAAGCGTGTAAGCACAGATTTTGCATGAAGGTCCCTACAGACACGATTTACGATTCCACTGGTAAAGAAATCAGAATCGTTAGATCGCTGTCAAGTCCTCTCCTCATCCTGCGCTACACTCAGTAAAATCAACTATGCTTTCTGGGACACTGCTTTGTCTTTGTCAGGTAATTATAAACCTTTTCTAGTTTGAATAACTAGCATGGTGTAACGTGTGGGTGTTGAGCAAGTCCAGTACAATAGCACGCTCTGAAAAGGGAGATTCGTATGGAAGCTTAACCATTGTGGGGCTTCCCTGCTTATTTGGCTGTTTTGGTCGAAAATGTGAAGTTCTCCCTTCTTCATAGGTCGATTTAAACACCCGTTCCGGGTTTTAATGTGTTACAAACAGCTATTCATCTGTTCCAAGTAGTTGAGCCTACAGTCTCGGATTGGGGTCTTTTACATTATGAGATACAGACGACACAACTTACCGTATCGTGGATTTCCTGCACAGAATTATCGCGGAGCAACCTTCTGCAACATCAACAAAACTCTACTTAAGAAACTTCCTAGGTTTTGTTGGGTAAAAAGTTAGGTTTTGCTTGAAAAAGGTGCTCCTTTAATTATCTCCCAAATTCAAATAAAAGGATTTAAGTTGACGTATGACCACGTGAGCACATAATACAGCGCATTATTGTGGCATTTGGATCGGAGACCTATGCTGGCTTCGGCTGTGATTACGCTTTTCCACTTTCTGTTAAGAGCCAGCTATTTTCTTCTAAAGAGATTGCACTCTGGGCACTGGATTTCACATGAAGGAATATATGCGAGCAAGACAAGATGCTGCATTTAGCGGAATGGATTTTATTTTGAGGTATTCCAAATGCTTCCGTTGATTGTTCATTAATATGGTGAGTTATTGCTGTTCAAGGCAAAGGTCAGTGAAAAGACTTACGGGTGTCAGAATGTACCAGAACACGCTTAGATTCCCTCTTTTCTCTTTGCTTCGGCACATAATCCATTTCCAATAACATTTTCCCTCCAGATGGGAAATAAAAAAGAAGTTATTTCGTGGGATATTGCTCGGATCACATGCATGTGTTGTTCCTTGAAACACGAACAATCGAATATTGAAATCCTGTCAATGGCCGCTCTCTGCTCGAATATGTACAAACAAAACATCTTATGTTTATAACATTGAATGAGACGCCAAAATATCTGGCTTTAATAGCTGTTAATAGGAATCACTATTGTATCACATGAGGATAAACACACATTTATTTATTCTGACATTTTATTCATTAAGTAATGTGCTTCAATGAATGGTTCTTCGTCCATTTTAGAAATCCAGTCAGCTAATTTGTGGATTGTAGTGTGTCTAGAATGAGGCTATTTAGGTTTTTCGTTATTATGTGTATTGTTGAAATCTCAATGAATCACATCTCCTAATAGATGGACATTATATTTTATGCTTCTAAATGGGACATGTAGTGATTTTGTGAAAAAATAAGACTGTTAATCAAAGTTTGACATTTTAAAAAATCATTGTTGGCTAAAAATTGCCCCTATTTGCTCATCTTCACAATGCTAGCGTTTGATTAATGTAAAGTATAAAACAGGTTGAATCTGGGGATTATTTACTAGCAGGCCGTCATTGCTTTGGAATACTGATTGCCTGAAGAATTTAACGAAATAAATTAAAACGTGATACAGATAAGCCAATTTTGCTTTTTTCTTAAAAAAAAGTACTTGCAGGATGAATAAAAGGATGGAAACAGATTCGTTATGTGATGCTGGGGGTGCAAGTGTTATATAAAATTGCACCCACCAGCGAGTCCTGCTCAGGAAAGGTCAGGGTGTTGCGATTTGATTTATGTTTTCGGTGTGCTGGGACAGCCGTGCGAATGCAATCTGCTTTAACGAATGCTTTACTTCTTTTTATATATGACAAATCACAGTGGCAATTATTGATAGCCGGATCAGTACCCGACTGAAACTCTACCAATCGCGCAAAATAAAATCAGATCGGAAGGGGTGGCGTGGGGAGTGGATTAAAAAAAAGACACTGTAAATAATTAAAGTTATTTTCTGTCCTACATAATCGGCCCTTCGCCACACATATCTAAATGCAATATATGTATTTGGCGATAGCACTACTTCATAAGCCGTTATTTTTCGAAATGTACAATACCGGTGAAATTAACGTAGTTGGAGTTGGTATTTTTGTCCTTGTTGACTTTGAACTCTTCTTTCGGCCTCTCTATTTATTTTTTTTTGCATTATATCGGCAGTTTTTAATGTCGCCCCACTCAATCCGGCCGACCCAAAGTTGAATGCAAACACTGGGCAGAGAGTTTTGGTAAATGCATTTAAAATTTAATTACAGTTCGGTTCCACGTATTTTCCCCCTGATTTATTATCCAGTCCTGGTGCATATTTGACAAGGTTAAGCACACACAAATAATACAAGTATTTTACAGTAAGAGCAAATGAGAGTTGCATTAGCGCAGATGTACTTGAAAACGATACATACATAAAGTTCCTTATCACAGAAAATGCGCAAGATCCATTCTCGGCTTCTAATATTCATATAATATTTCACAAAAAAGCCTCCACGTCGTTGAGAGAACATTTTTCCTTTGATCAGAGGGCTATGTTAGGTGTAAAGTTGATTCAAAGAGCTAGGTTGATTTATTTTCGTTCATAATCCATGCAGATTTACTTGATTTAGTCAAGGAAGGGTTGCTCAATTTCTCATTCAATCTACGCCTTTTTTTATTAGTGGCAATTAATAGTTTCTCATTTCCGTTCCAGACTATATTCTAAATAACAATTCTACAGCCAGAGACTTTTCAGCGAGACTGACGAACTTTCGGTGAGTTGTCTGTACTATTCTGAATTTTAAAAATACGGTATGATCGTTGCAATCCCACACGTTAACATTATAACAACTCGGATTCATTAACCCAACCGTAAGCAACCAGTGAAATAAAAGGACCACACTATGCTTTTATATGTAGATTTCAGGATAGGTCAAAAATAAACATGAATGTACCAATTACAGAGGGAATTACATAGAGCCATGAAGCATGCATTCTAGGCCGTAAAATGGATGCTAATTCTTAGCAAGCAGAACATCAAAGTATTAAAGATGGCTGTCGGAAATATAAACTTTTGGTTATGGTCTTCCAATCTCGAGCAAGATCTTTTTAGAAATGGAAGTTACGGCTGTTGTAATAATTATCAGCACCTTGCATAACAGCATAGCATCTTATCGCTCAAATCAACCCATACGTTCTCTCCTCTTATCGTTTACTTTCTCTGTGCAAAACTTAGCGACTGGACGCAGGGAGAGCCGGCAGCCTCGAATGGCGTAAACCGTTTCTGATCCAGAATTTTAGTTCGCTGTACCCAGCAAGCTCCCGATGATGTTGGAAGACACCCTCACGTAAACCGGGCGCTTTCACTTTCTATCCAGCTGCTTCTTAATTAAATCTCACTGAACTAGCCTAAGTTATAACAAGTATTTTTTTAAATCCAGCATTCGTGATGTTACTTTATGCCACCTTCCTACGATCTCCAGAGAAAGAGGGAAAAAGTTGAACTCAGCACTTTAAGAAAGTGCAAGGGCTGGTCATTGACAATAAAGTACTTCACTACAGATAGAACATTGAGCGGCTTACTTGAAAAGTTGCAAACGAGTGAATTTTTGTCCCTATCTTCCCTCCTACGCTGTTTGGCTTCCCCTTTCATGCAGTTGCATCGCAATAAGCGATAGGAGCAAGTGTTTTCACTTTAGTGCTCTGTTTACAGCCTTAGTGCATGAAGTCATAAATCTTACGTAGCCATAAACGACAGAAGCATTGGTATGCATTAGGGGTGACTATAGCTCCTTCAATTCTCGCCGCTTTTGCCTCGGTTTTGCTTCCCTTGTGTAACTTTTCGCTCCTATGTCTGAAACACTTTTACTTCAGCATTGTTAACACCTTTACTTCATTGAATAGGGAAGAAAAAATGGGCCCTGCTTTAGAACCAATTGAACCTGTTTGAAACAAGGCTGTATTTTCACCCTGGTGCCATATTTCCTCCGCACTATTCTCAAGCTGTACTTCAAACAAAGGCTTTTCTTTACAACAAGGTGTTAATAAAAGTTAGTACAGCGCTATCAACGCGGAAGATTAAACGCATACTCGAATAGTGTATTCCTTTATTTTATGTCAATATCAATATCAATATTATTAAAACGTGATTTGTTTCAAAGGGTGAGATTTTGATTCAAGTTATGATTATAAAGATTCAATGATTGCCAAACCAGTGTGCTTGTGTCCTCCGCGTTGGTTAATTTGCATAATTTTCACTTGTGACGCTATGTTTCGGGGGAGTTTACTCAGCCTGTCTGTTCAGTACTGCCAGACAGCAAACTTAAAATCCGCGCTTTGACCATTCAATATTCATAAGAAACATACCCCATTTCTTTGGTATTAGATAAGAGCAGCCAGGAAAACTGATAGTAGTCTTATCTCCCTGACCAGGGCACGCTACCACAATCACAGGGCTGTCCATCCAAAAGCTAGAGTCTGCTCGCCTGTTCTTTGCCGCTCTACCATTTTCCCTTCCCCATTTGTCGTTGTCGTCAACCAGTGACTTTCAGCGTGTAAGAGTAAACTGTTTGCCTTCATTCTACTTAATTTGGAAGTTTTGAAACTCCTGTTTATCGATTTCCCTGGTGAATCTGCAAATATTGTGCCGTGGTCTGCGTCTATCGTCAGAGGCTAAGGTAAGCTGGACACAAATAGGCTATCACTGGTGAATGGCGGAGTTTATGTCCCAGTGATTTATGACCATATGACTTAAATCTCGGTTCAAGAAGAGTTCACATGGTATAGCTTCCTTTCATATCCTGACTGATACCCGTAGGCTTAGAATTCAAATCTTTTAATTCTACTTTCTGTTTCTCCTGCACCGCTGATACTGTTTTCTACATTTTCCAAGTTTTGTGAATTTATTGCAGCCTACTGTGTCGCCTGAGGCATATATACACATACACCTAGAAGCATTTGCTATTGCTCTGGTAGAATCTGAGCTTCAGTGCTTTCTTTTCAACTATTTTTTTCTTTTACCCTGCTTACCTCGGTAATGTGGTGAAGAATGCCGAAAGCTGTTTATGGAGGCAATTGTATGTACAGATATATATCCCTGCCAGGGTTAGCTGGACAAATAGTTGGACAAGGTTCACATTAAAGCGACACATATCAAAAGTTTGTCATTACTCCATTTCACTCCAATAGAGAAAGTTTTTTTTCTCTGCTTTGTCGTTTGATTGGCAGCGAGGGTAGTATTTATGTGAGAGTTACATAGTTAGCGTCTTAGATATACGATGTGTCAGTTTACAGTCACAAAGCTTTTCTGTGTTGAATCATGTAGAGAGAATAGGAACAGTACTCGGGTGATATTTTCTTTAATAAACGACGGGAACAGTAATCTCGGATTCTCCAGCATCTGCAGTTCCTATTATCTCGGGAACAGTGAAGAAATTGGTTTACGAAATACTAAGGTGTAGTTGTGTAGGATGAGATGCTTTTGCACAGGTGAGCAAGCTTGTGTTTGCTGTTCAGAAAAAATGGCGGAGACCACGCAAGTCTGAGAAAGTACAGGAAAATTTTGATGGGTGGGCACTGACTATGAAAGATTGCCAATAAATCTTTTCACAATACGAGGAGCAAACCATCGCATTTCCCCTCACAGTTTATACTTGCGTGCTTGAGAACGAATACTGATAATATAGCAAGAATATTTCAAAATTAAATACATTATTGACAACTCTTTAAAAGTGAAACCCTTAATCAATAACTTGTGTGCACTGTCCTCTACAATAGAAACCAGCTCGTTAAACCAATCCAGAGGCCTGTGGCTTCAGGCGCAGCACTGGTCAGTTGGCTGCTAACCACGCTTTTTAAAAAACGGTTTCAACTTTACAAAATGATTCGGGAGCATTCAGTGCTCCAACTCACAACAATGGCAGACTATCCAGTTTAAGGACAGGGCAGTGCAAAGATGTTTCAAAAGGACTTTCGTTGTTTCAAACGTTCAGTCCCAGAAGCAGCAAAATGCAATTTTAAAGCTACGCTTAATACCATTCAGCCCCACCGCATCGACGACGTCAGGTTCGCTTTCTCTTATAGGTCTAACAACTACAATTGCTTTGAAGACAGCTCCAAGTTCACGTCATATTCAATCGAATGTTGTGAAATGCGTTTTATAGAAACTTAAGCATGTATAAAATTAGAGAAGGTTAGCCAACAATTGAACACAACACGCGGAAACATTTTTTAAATGACCAAGTTTAAAACGTGCAGTGAAGCCCCATTCACCCGGAGTTTGAACTATTTTCCTATCAGCCCCACAAAATGGATGGGCTCGCTTTACCAGTGCATTCTCCTTTGTATGAGTGCGGCGGCAGCAAAGAAAGGCCTAGCAAACAATGGTTTGCTCGCCTGGGCCATATATCTTATTTAAAATAAAGAAAAATCTCCTAATGACAATCGATCTATAGTTATCTTAAGTGGCTAAAAAGCGTACATCCGTGACAAAATATTGGATTTTTTTTTGTAAATGAAACAAAGATCTATAGGCCCAAGGTGAGCTTTGTATCTCCAATGCGAAAATAATTCTGTTTTGTCCATTTAACTAATTTAATTCATGGGCGACGCAGATTAAACCACTCTTTAAAAGAGATATCAGGTTTGTATTTTTTTAAAAGATGAAAATTAAATGACCTGCGTGAATAGAACAGTGTTAAATTTGCTGCCGGTTTCTCATGATGCAGGCGCTTTCTGTGGGTTGGGCGCTCAAGTTTTCCCCCGGCCCAGTGACCCCAATACATCAAATTAAGAGTAGTTTCAGAGACAGACCCTATTATCGTTTGGTTGGAAGAAAAGTTCACACCGTGGTCATGCAGAAGTACGCCAGTTTTTCAGGTTCCTGATCTCTTCCCGATCCATCATGCTTTTAGCAGGTAGAATTCAAACATTAAAAGGAACGCTTGGAAATTTCCGCCAGACCAAATGGTGACCTGCTAAAAGTGGAACCAACAAAAAGCAAGACATTTCTGCTTGCCACTGTGAATAAATCTGGGGTGCAAAAGCAAACACAAGTTTAAATGCCATGATGTCAGCCACAGTGCACTTAATGCAGTGTTTGTTCCACGTCCCCGGTGAGAAAGGCGAAAACAGTATTTTAAAACGAGGCGCTTCCCTATAGAAGCAGTTTCATTACAACACCAGCGGTATCTATTACAGGAGAGGAATGTACAAATACACGTTAACACAACCATTCAGACAGCGGAAACATCTGTAAATACCTTTCTTTTAATACTTTTTAGACAATAGAGTTTAAACACAGCGCCGCAACGCTAATCATTTGAATTTAAGTAAACGCATACATAGAGCTTAGATATATTGCGTTTCCATGCAGAGTTTTAACTGCTAAAGTTGGTTTGTTTCGTTTTCACTTTTAAACAAATCACTAACTCATCACAGGGGCTTAAATTTCACCGCGTTAGATCTGCTTGAGTTGTAACAAATCACATATTTATAATTGAGTCTTGTTTTGCACATATATACATAATGCAAGGTTTTAACGTTCTCTAAACGTTGGCTTGAAAAAAAGTCTTTATACACAAGTACAGTGGTTCTTCTTTTCAACTACCTAAGACGAAGGCTGTCTTTGGTTGAACCTACCGAAATCCATGTTTCATATGAACCTTTAGGTAGTATTATATTTCCTCGATGAGACAAAATAAAGTCAAAGACTGGAGTCTGCAGCTACCGATCGTTTGCTGCACAACCACACTGAGCAGTTACTGCTGAGAGTCAGTTTTAAACCATTGTTACACGCAGGTTGCCCAGGGCTAAAGCTGTGTGACCAAATATTACCGCACACTTTTTATGGCTTTTCATGTCAGTTGCTATTGAGAGTAAGATGGATTTGTACTATTTCGCCATTACGGTTTTGTCTCTTGTAACCCCAGGTCTACCCGAAGAGGCCATTGGAAGAAGAGAGTCACGTGACACAGGGTGCCAATGTTATTCTATAAGGGTGTCAAGACCCTGTCATTTTGCGAAATAAATATTGGGAAACAACGAGATGCAAAAGGCGACATACTACGACAGCTCTGCAATTTTCGGAGGTTACACATACCAAGGAGCAAATGGTTTTAACTACACTGCCAGTCAACAACAATATCCTCCTTCTTCCCATGTGGAAAATGACTATCATCGGCCAGCCTGCTCTCTGCAGTCACCGGCTAACACTGTCCCCCATCACAAACCCAACGATATCAGTGAAAGTTGCATGCGAACCAGTGCCAGCCAACCGAGCCACCACCCGGTCATTGCAGAGCAGCAGCAACAGAAGCAGCCACCACCTCCTCCACCACCACCACCACCATCTGTCTCACCACCCCAGAATACCAGCAACAACTCGACCCAGGCCAGCACAAACAAAAATCCTACACTTACCTCACAAACCACCATCAGTAAACAAATATTCCCCTGGATGAAAGAGTCGCGCCAAAACGCCAAGCAAAAAACCAGCAGTTCCAGTTCAGGTATAAAGTGTCATGTCTAACATTTTGATTACCAATTGACGTATCATTGTTACAGTGGGTGAAGTTGCTAATTGAGCCACTTGAATTATATAGGTATTGCCTTCATCTCAATAATATCTGAGCAACTCAGACATTTCAAATCTGTGGAGCATTGACCTAAAATAATGTATTGGTCATTATCAAACAATCATTATGCATTTAATTAATAAAGAAGCACATTAATATCTATTCAATGTAAGTTAGACAATTAAAGTTTACAATGCCAGGAAACAGATGGGCAAATATATCTCACAGGACAATAGGTGTTTTTTTATACGTGGACAATGATATAGCTTTAAGGAGATGCAACATACTTACATAACATAAACATTTAAATCTCCAATAATGTATTCCTCTCGCTCTCCCCCCTCAACACTTTTCCTCCCACTCTTCCCCTGTCTCTCTCTGCATCACCTTTCCCTTTCTTTTTCTTACTGTTTCTCTCTCCCATTGGTCTTCTATATGAATGGACATTTCCACTGGTACAAATCAGGGTGTCAGTGATGTAGGGATAATGTCATTGGGCCAGTTACCCAGAGACACACGCTAATATTCTGAGGCCATGGATTCAAATCCATTTATGGTAGATAGTGAAATTGATTGATCGTTTCTAATTAAAGTGCTAGCCTACTGATACCCATGCAACCACAACCGGTTGTTGTAAACACCCATCTGGTTCACTTATGTCCTTTTCAAAAGGAAATCAGCTATCCTTACTTGGTCTGGCCTAAACAGCAAAATAGTTTACTTTTGATAAATGATAAATGATGGCTTAGCCTTTGGTGCCCACATCCCATGGCAAGTAAAAGAAATCTGCATTAATCCTTAATTTCCCGGTTATATAACAATGATGTTTTATTTTAAAAAGGTAAAGTCACCATCATCCGAGAGGATCATAGGTGTTTTGTATATGTATATAATGATATAGATCTGAGGAGATGTGACAAATTTATATAACATAAACATTTAAATCTCCAGTAATCTGCCTACATTTAACTCATTGACAGTTCAACATAAAAGACCAAGGGTTTGGACTGAATTTTTTTTATTGAATTCTTAGTTTTAATAGGATACATGTAGGGTTGAAGTTATAAAGCATATTGCTTATCTACACATATAGAAATACATACATGCGGACAATTCCGATTGATAAAATAAATGATTTGTAGACAAATGAACTTCTTGTATTGATCAAAATGGTTTTGCAAGGTTAAATACCAGATATACATCTGTGGGATTCAAATTAAAATACACAGAAATAATTATATTAAGTCAGAACATGCATGTAACCAGTTTCCATTAATTTTATATGAATTAAAATAACTCTGTGAACTCTAAGTAGAAAGAGTAACATGACTCAAAACGTGCTGTATTCAGATATTGAAAATATGAAATGAGACAGAAAATGCTGGGGAAAACAGGAGGCCTGGCAAGATCTGTGCAAAGAGAATCAGCATTAACATTTCAGATTGGTGATGCCTCATCAGTACTAAGATAAGTTGGAGATGAGTAGTTATTAAGCTAATTCTTTCCCCAACTTTTCCCCTTACACTTACTAAAAAAAAGCACATCACTAATGTTTTTCCAGTTTTAGTGAAAAGATATTGATCTGATATCTTAGTTCTGGATTTGTCTACAGAGATGCTCGCTGGGTGTTTTCAACATTAGCCATGTTTCTTTCAAGATTATGATGAGTGGATTTGATTCACCACTACTTGTAGTTAACAGATAATCAAACATTGGTAGTCAAATGTTTCTTAACTGTCATGCAATGTCTTTAAGATAATCTTTCTTGTCATGTTTCATACAATTGTGGCATAAGCGAATGAATTATTATGGAATGGAGGAGGGGAGTTACAGTTGTTGGTTTATATTGGCATGTAAGTTAGTTCAGTTAACAAAGAAGTCAGGTTTAAGTTTGAGTGAATGTCCCCAAGTAGTAAATAGATATCTATATAAGTTGCCAATTCAATGCTCATGGCATGTATTGCTGTTTTTAGAAAGCTGTTCCAGTCATTGTAACATGAGTCAAATTGGTGTGTTATTTTGTCACTCCTGGTTCAAATCATAACATTCTGGTTGGGATTGCTAATGTTTATGCATGATTATATCTTTACTACTAAGTGTAATAGTTTAGGAAATGAATAAAAATTACATACATTTTTGCAGGTGGAGAACGCATGGTTAAGATTTTGGAATGATATGTTAATGTATGTCACTGCCAATAATTTAGACAATATCACAGAGTTTTATTTTATACATTGTATGACATATTTGAAACATTTAGAATTCCCAATGACTGATGTAATCTTTGTTTACTTTGCCTCCAGTTGAAAGTTCAGCTGGTGAAAAGAGTCCTCCAGGTCCAGCCTCCAAGAGGGCACGCACAGCATACACCAGTGCCCAACTGGTAGAACTGGAGAAGGAGTTTCACTTTAACCGCTACCTTTGTAGGCCAAGGAGGGTTGAAATGGCCAACCTCTTAAACCTCACTGAAAGACAGATTAAAATCTGGTTCCAAAATCGGAGAATGAAGTACAAAAAGGATCAGAAAGCGAAAGGCATGCTAACTTCTTCAGGCGGACAGTCACCCTGCAGAAGCCCCATCCCACCATCAGCTGCAGGAGGATATGTAAACTCGATGCATTCCTTGACAACCAGTGCTCCATATGATCCTCACTCGCCTACATCCTTCAATAAACCTCATCAAAACACCTATGCTATTCCTACGTCTTATCCTGGGCCCCTCAACAGTTGCCCACCTCCACAGAAGAGGTATGCTGGGACAGCCGCTGTGACACCTGAGTATGATACGCATCCTCTTCAAGGTAATTCTGGCTATGGAACTCCTCATTTACAGGGTAGCCCAGTCTATGTTGGAGGAAATTTTGTAGAATCCATGCCAAGCTCTGGGCCTTCCCTTTTCAGCCTAACTCACCTCGGTCATCCTCCCTCTGGAAATATGGACTATAACAGTGCAGGGCCAATGACAAGCAACCATCACCATGGACCTTGCGACCCACATCCCACGTACACAGACCTTTCTTCACACCATCCGTCTCAGGGAAGAATTCAGGAAGCACCCAAGCTGACCCATCTGTAGTGGACCAGTTAGCTCCTGGCGGACTATCACTTTCTCATGCTTTTATATCATTTTATCTATGATTACATCCCTCTTCCACCCTTTCCTTTTTGCTTTAGTATCATCCTTTATAGTTTACAAGTAATGTACCTAATGACAACCAATCTTTGCTTGCATTGCTCTGTCTCTGGTTAGTGGTTGTTCTTTTCATGGACTCTAGCCTTAACATTCAGTAGTAGAAGTGAAGTACTAAGGCTTACAGAACTTTGCATATATAATCTTCTACTTTATGGAACAGGGTATATGAACAAATTTTCTAAAAAAAAACAATACTTAAACGTGAATTTGTTCGTGCTTTATTTTTCCTTGCGAGGAACGGTAAAATGGTTTATATTGCACTTCTTTACATTGAATGGTTAAACAAGATCAAAGCGCTTGTACAGGGTCTCCCTGGGCAAATAAGAGTTCTTGTCCATCTTTCAGTATGTGTGTATGCTGGTGAACATTCAAATTTATTTATTTGCTCTTGCAAAGGAGAATATTCTAAGTGTTTAAAATATTATTTATCCCCATTGACGCATATTTATAAATAGAACTGTACATTGACTATTTACTTTGTTCTGTTCAGCCTTGTGTTTTAAGTCATGGTAAATATATGTTTTTTTTAATTCCTGTAAGATACACAGAAAAGTAGTTTTCTGTTAGTAATGTATTCTTGAAAAACGCAATTTGGTCAATTGTGGGAATAACGCCAAGAAAAGGGATTTAGTCTGTAACTGTAGTATTCTTAAAATGGAACACAAAATTGCCACAATTTTGTTTTAGGTATGCATTCCATGCTGCAAATGAGATATCCGTTGAACAGCTAGTTCTGACGAATAAATTTTTTTGTCAGCAATACTGTGGTATTTGTAGTGTTAATTTCAATGAATTACATAGTAACTTTAGCTTCTAAAATATTTACAAAAAATTCAGTATTACACAGCATAGCACTCAGCTCAGAAGTCAGGTTTCCTTTGTGTTGTGTGGCTATAACCAAGTGCTTCAACCCCCACACTGTAACATCATCCATTATCATGTGGCTTGCATCTGTCTCCAATGCTGCATTTATTGAGGCCGAGAAAGAAAAGGGCTCAGATCCCTTCTCCCCAACCCCCTATGCCCCACCACCACATTCTGCCACCCTCCCCAAAAAAAACCGGGCAAAAATGAAAAGATTTACAAAAAGGCATTCCTAACTTCGTGTTTTAATTATTAATAATGATTTGTTTTATCACGATGCATATATAGTACATACAAAAAGTACACATATTACATTGGATAGACAATACTTTGCCAACCGAAAATATTACTATTGCCGCCGTTTCTCGGTCCGTTTTCCAAAGAATCCTGAACATGCAGAGAGAGAGAAAGAAGAGGAGAAAACGTCAGGATTCTGAAGGACTTCGGATTATTAGTTTTAAGTTGATTTAAGTTGATTAAGCGATACCATTGGAAAATAGTTTTAAAATTCCGACAGATTCCATTCATACCTCGATTCTAAACAAAAAAGGCAATTTCAGCTGAATTTTCTATATAAAATATCAGGCGTTAGACATGCATGTTTAGATCACTGCTTTTAAAATCAAATCTACTTATCGCTTAATTTTTAACTATTTCAAATAAAGTACGAAAAATATTTGCTTATATATAAAAATGTTGTCACTACGTTCCTTAGGTATTGCAAAATGTCCCAGTAATTTCAGATAAAGTGAACAACTTCACGTTTGCCTTCCTTAATTAACAGCTTTGTTGAAAGTATTAAATTCAATTTATAAAATATTCAGCAACTCAACATTGATAAATATTTCGCATAATTCCAACGATCAAATCCTTTTTCAACATGAACTCCGAGTCCGTATTTCCCGGGCCAACGAATAAAGCTCGAAGTGAACACGCAGTGATGGTTTCCCATTGCAATGGCAGCATCGTTACTTAAGCATTTTCCCTTATCCAGATTATTGATTTAAAAAATAATATTTTGAGACTTAGATAGCATTGGCGGTAATTAAAGCATCGAGTAAAAATCAAATGTTTGTGGATAGTTTTAGATACCTCACTGAATCATTGGAAACCGTATCCACAGGCTTGCTAAATGGTGAGACAATCGGAAGGGGAAAGCTTACCCTTAGCTCTCGAGTTTTATAAAAAAAAATTAATTTCCATGTGGCAGAACCTGAGTGCCGAGCAAGGAGACGCCATGTTGTCGGCATATTCCCCGTCAACACTTCCCAAAGGAGATGCTGTCTAATTTATCTTTCTATCCAAAATACATGGGAGACTTTCTCTACTCAACTAGCAGTTATGAAAGTGATGCGGTAAAAATGCATATTGACAAACTGAATGATGCCACCTAAGCGTAACATGGATTACAATAAATGAGTAGACTATCATAAAGTTCCGGTTTTACACATGCAGATTGAACGAAATTATTTAGTGAGCTTTTACCAGTCAATTTTTTTTTCTCTGTAGTATCGGCAAAACAAATTCCCTTCACCGGGCGACTTTAAAAAGTCTGACTGAGACGTCCTCCGAAAGAATGCAGAATGAAATATTAAGAAGTTATTTGATAAGCTTACCGTGTTCCCAAAGATTGACTTGCAACGAAACATCCCTTATAATTGACATATTTACTCAGTATTTATTCACTTCCTTATCTGTTATATCGGAATAACGTTTTCAATTTCGAATCAGTTTAAATGTTTGCTCTCATTAAACAACATAAAGCTACGTAATTGCTCTTAGAACACAAGAATTTACTCACAAAACAGTGACAATCTAACCAAAATTTCCTATGAATGTAAACACCCCAGAATACGGTTATACGTTTTCTTCAAGCCGTATAGATTGCAGAACTGAAGAATTCTGAGCCGGATGCGTGTATCTTTCCTAAATATTCCAAGCAACAAAAGTATTAATAACAACGACGTTTTTGCATCTTAAGATATATCATTTTCTCTTTCATTCCGTTTTGTGTTGCTAGCAAACTGAATGAAATGCGCTTTGCTTTCGCCCACATGCCCTCTGCAACAGAAAAGCTGCGAAAATCTGAAGAAGGCAAACACCTACACATGTTTCACATACAAAAGCGCCATTTAATTGCTAAAGGCCCTTCCATTTGTAGCTTAGCATAAAAACCTACAGTTCAAACTTAAACAGGGAAAGCTGGACAAAATGATTCAATGATTATTTAATATTTTCTATGAACTCACCCTATTCCTGCGTTATTAGCTCAGTACCGTAAGTTATGTTATGATGATAAGCAAAAAATTTTTTGTAACTATTCAAAAGTGTAATCAGTGTTCTCAGTCTCTAGCTGATGGTATTCGACATTGCACAGAGAAGCTTTAAATGTGTTCTTGGGGGCTAGAAGCTGTCAGACCTTTTGCCGAACAAGATTGATAGGACGCATACTTCCTTACAGCTTTGTTTGCGGTATAAGCAAAAGGGAGGCCCAGAAACCCACTGCTACTTCCATTTTACCCAGTTCAATAAAATCCCTTGATGTTGAGGATTTTTTAAGTGCGAATGTATTTGGCAAATACTGCAAGGCCATAACGAAAATAAGTGCACCGTAAGTTTGTTTAAGGGAGCCCCCCCCCCAACTATTTCACGATTTAAACAGAAGTGTGATTATTTTTAAAAGGAATTTGAATTTTAAGTTTGGGAGAACGACCGCACGCTTTAATTTTTCGTCCATTCCACGCAAATACACGCTATATTCAAACTCTTTCGTTTTATGCTATGTTTATACATAATGTATATATGTTTGTGCATTTATTCATGTGATTGCGCATATCATTTAAACATAGCAATCTATTACCACCCGCAGTTAATTTTAGACGTTGCAAATTTCACAAAACACAAGAGAATACAATACCTTCAGACATACGCCTTTTGCGTTTTTCGTTGGTCAAAAACAAACGACAATAAAAATAATATAGTGTAGCATCCAGAATCACCGCCATATTCGACCTCCTGCATGAATTATTGCCTTCGTACAGCACAATAATCAAAGAAAGTCCGGTACTGTACAAATATGATAATAGGGGGGACGAAACTCCCAACGAAAACATGAAGCAAATGGCTGTAGCTTCGTCTGTGTAACTTCTTATGTGGCTGGGTTCTGGGGTCCAGTGTCAAAACTTTGAAGATGAATGGATTACTTTGTTAATGACTCTAGGCGTCAGATTTAGGTGCAAGATGATTTGTGAGGTGCTAGTCGTCTTCATGACAGTCGATAACACAGAGAGAAAGAGGAGCCAGCAAGTGTGGAGGAGACAAGAGAGGAAGAGAGAAAGGAAGAGGCAAGGCTGAATGAACTGATTTTCACTTGCTTTAAAATAAAAAAAATCTTTTTTCACATTTATTATGGGAAGATGGATCAAAAAAAGTGGAAATCAAAACACTGCTGGCCTTGAATGAGGCGTTTCTCTCCGACTTTTTGGATCAATCACATAGACAGTGCCTTCTTTTGATTAAACCCCAAATTGTCATTGGGCAGACGCAATCATGTGACAGCGAATTCGGTCCAATTTCAACCTTGTCTCCATGAATTCAATAGTTTAATAGTAGCACGGTCCCCATACGGCTGTAATCAGTGAATTAGAAAAAAAACCCAGCAGCGATATTTATTTTTTTTAAACGATCCAAAAAATAACTAACACCTAACTTTCTCCCCCTACGTTCTGTGGAGACGGCAATGAATTACGAATTTGAACGAGAAATTGGTTTTATCAATAGTCAGCCGTCGCTTGCTGAGTGCCTGACATCTTTTCCCCCTGTCGGTGATACATTTCAAAGTTCATCAATCAAGAACTCGACGCTTTCACACTCGACAGTGATTCCTCCTCCTTTTGAGCAAACCATCCCCAGCCTGAATCCCAGCAGTCACCCTCGCCAAAATCGGCCAAAACAGAGCCCAAATGGCACAAGCCCTTTACCAGCCGCGACTCTACCTCCGGAATACCCCTGGATGAAAGAGAAAAAAAACTCCAAGAAGAATCACCTGCCTGCTTCTTCGGGACCCGCAGCATCCTGCCTTTCCCAGAGAGGTCAGCTCAAAGACGTTTCATTTCTAATTATTGCCTTAACTTAATCTTGCTTATTTGCATGATTGTTGAACCAGTTTATTTTTTGTTGATGTTGCTAGTTAATAATGAAAAGATCGAAGCACTTTTGCCAACTTGTTTAATGGAGTATGATTTATTTGCCAAGCTAGTCAGAAAATGACCTTCTGTGCTCTCCCCATCCTAGAGTTTTGATATTTGACAGTAATGAAGAGTGATAGATGAGCGCACTTTCGTGGTAAAGCAGCTGATGCAGAGATCACCAAATGTGGAATGGCTGCAGTAAACTTTACTGCAAGATTGGGCTTTAGTGCACGTGTATCTTCTAATATATTTAATATTTTAGCAAGAGGCAGACGCCACAGGCGTAGTCATTGAAACAATGGGGTTTACTGCATTCAGGCGGCCATTTTGTTGCAGTGAATGGTGTATAATTTTATCTACTTTTGGTTTAAGTGACTGCAAACTCCTTTAAATATTGTTTTCCACTTTACTTTTATTCGTAGAAACTCATGAAATTCCGGATAATGCTGGTGGGGGATCGCGGAGGTTAAGGACAGCTTATACAAACACACAGCTTTTGGAGCTGGAAAAAGAATTTCACTTCAACAAGTATCTGTGTCGACCCAGGCGGGTGGAGATTGCTGCTTTGCTTGATTTGACTGAAAGGCAAGTGAAAGTGTGGTTTCAAAACAGACGAATGAAACACAAAAGACAGACCCAGTGCAAAGAAAACCAAAACGGCGATGGCAAATTTAAGAACTTGGAGGACAGTGGGCAGACTGAAGATGACGAAGAGAAGTCACTCTTTGAGCAAGGCAACAACAATGTTACAGGCGCTCTCTTGGACAGGGAAGGCTATGGTTTTCAAACCAATGCACTGACTCAACAGCAGGCGCACAATTTACACAATGGAGAATCCCAAAGTTTCCCAGTTTCGCCTTTACCCAGCAATGAGAAAAATCTGAAACATTTTCATCAGCAGTCACCCACTGTTCAAAACTGCCTGTCAACAATGGCCCAGAACTGTGCAGCTGGCTTGAACAATAACAGTCCAGAGGCCCTTGATGTCCCTTCTTTACAGGATTTTAACGTATTTTCCACAGAATCCTGCTTACAGCTTTCAGATGGAGTATCGCCCAGTTTGCCAGGCTCCCTCGACAGCCCTGTGGATCTTTCTGCTGACAGTTTTGACTTTTTTACGGATACTTTAACCACAATCGATTTGCAGCATTTGAACTACTAACTGAAAAGTCGGTGTGAGCAGAATATGCCTTCTTTTAAATTCGTTTCCTTTCCTTCAGTTGCTTTCAAATGGTCAGTATTTCTTTTCCCTTTTAATCAACTTGAATGTGTTCGAAACCATCTATAACTGCAAAATTTAGATGCTGTCTTTGGACTAATGTCCCGTGTTTTATAACCCGTCATCAGCACTACATCCGTCTCTGACGAAAATTATCGCATAGAAATCTACCGATATCTACTTTCCCCTCTTTTCCTTTTGTATTATTTGAAGGTACATTGTCATAAATAATTTGATAGAGCATATCATTTACACGCTACAGGTAGCCATCCTGAAGCATTTTCTTTCTCAGGACTATTTTCACTTAATAAATAACTTTCATTTTTTTCACATAAATGCATTAATAAAATTGAGCAGTCTGGTCAGTGTCGTTATTTACTTTTTCATAACAGTATTTATTGAAGAAGAAGAGGAAGGAAAATTAAAGAATCCAGGATCTTTATTTTATGACTCCACAAAAACAACAAGAAAGTTGTGTTTAAAACTTCCACTAACATTGCCCGTGGCATAGACCAAGGCTCCAGAAAAGTCAATTAATATTGCCTTTATTAGCTTACACAAAATATGTGGCGCCTGATTTTAACATTAACGCTTCGACAGAATAAACGAAACAAAGGCAAAAAGGAATTAATCACACTTCGAAGAAAAATCTTCTTAAGTTCACACCCCACGGATACATCTGTCAGCACTCAGAAAATCTAGGAAAGAAGGGGAAAAGTTTAGGAGTGTTCATGTTCACGTGTGCTTGCTATTAAACAAACCTCTGTTTATTGATGTCAGAATCTAATCTTTATTGCTGATTCCACAATTCCTTATCTCTGTTACTGCCAGTCAGTATCAGCAACATAGAATTCCACATGTTTTACTGCATCAAGTCAGATTAAAACTCGTCCACATACAAAACAAACTGATCCTAAAGATCTTCGGCCTACTAAGTAGTTTATTATTTCAGAAATGAAGCGTTTAATACCGAAACCCGGTTTATACAAGTGAGGTCAACCCTGTTTTCTAGAAAAAAGGGAAGCTACTGAGGTCTGAGAGAAAGCCGGTGAGGCGCTTTAAAAAGCATCTATTTCAGCCTAAATGCTTAATCGGTCACAGTCTTCCGTCTTGAAAAAAGTCTCCAGAAGACAAGATCGTAAATCTTGAACCATAATTTTTAAAAGCATAAGGCATTTTGTGCTTCCTTATTGCCCTTGTATTTGTGTAAATGAAATAACAGCTGTAGGAATGCATTCGCATTGTGTGCTAGGCTTTTTAGGCGGCAGTTTTTTTTTTGCTTTTATGCCTCTTCCAACATCCTACTTCTTCTACACCCCCTCTGCCGAGGAACACGTTGCAAGCTTCTGCCAACTGATCAGGAACTTTCACTATTAGTGGCGGTGGACTATGTGTTTGTGTTGCCATTTGTAAAAGCACGTTGGGCTTTTGCGTAAGCAGTGACAGGAACAGCTCTGGAGGTAATTCTTCCCAAACTCATAAATCAAAGCTCTTTTATGAATGAGAATGTCATCAAATGGATCAATCGCAGCAGTACATACAAAAAAAAACATCTTACGTATTTGCCTGGACCGGGGAACCCCTGTCAGTTTCTAACTTGTAGGCGTTGAGTCGTGATTCATTTTCACTGTTTTATATAAAGAGCACGGCGTTTTCCACTGCTGTTATTGATACTTCCTTCGAACTTAATCTCCCTACGTGAGGATTTATAACGATAGACTGGAGTTCTAATTGTTTAATCATTAAACAGGGAAATAATAGGAAAGATTTTTTAAAAATTTCATACTGAATTTACTGGCTTTGTGCCCAGGTTTTTATATATATATATAATGAATTTCATTATCGGGCTGCTGTAATCTTGTGAAAAGGGAAGGCGACACTTCCTTATTAAAAACAAACCGCTCGGGCAAATAGTGACACATTGTCGATAACTTGTCGCGATTAAAACAAGTCCTCACACGACATAATGGGCAACTTGCTATAAGAGACGTGTCCTTAAGCCGAAAGCACAATGGAAGAGACTCGCCCGGTACCTCAGTACCAAGGGCTTTCAGGCACACTGGACGGCGCATGGTGACGGCGATTACCGGAAAATGCTCCAAGCCAGGCCTTGGTTTTACCGGGGTGCGGGGGGATGGGGCTGACATCTCAGGGAAGCATTGGGAAATCTCCCTCAATAGAAACCTTCTACTGAGAAGTGAACGGAGTGGTGGTGGTGTGGCGGAAGGGCGAATTTTTTACTGTAGAAAACTGAAAAATAGAAAAGGCATTTTTTACTGTTGTTGTTGAAATCGATTCAATCCAGATTTTTTTTGAGCAGGCACTTTCCGCTACAGTGAGTGTACAGACCTAGTAAATAAAGATGGCGGAGCTGAATGTAAATCTGTTCATTTGTTTTAATTTAGGGAACATACGGACAGTGGGAGAAATGTACTGATTTATTGTTGAGTTTCGTATATGGCCAAAAATCAATTCTGGAGGTATCTCGGTAAAATTACCGTTGTGAACACAAACAAGAGACGTTTTATCACACACAACAAAGGTTTCTTTCTCTTCGAGGATTGCAATTCATTTCAGTGTAATTCTTTTTGTTTTGCTTTGGGATTGAGAACTGGAATTTTTCTGAGCATTATTCAATAGATCAGGGAGCAATATTTTATACAGCTGATAGAATTACCATTGGCCAGAAGTATTTATTTTACAAATATATTTCTTGTGAGTTACTTTTAGATAATTTATTTTTTGCTAATTTCATGAAGTCAGTATAGTAAAGAATATACATTCAGACCACACATCGCAATTTTCAGCTCCTTTTCCTTTGCACGTGGATCAGTACTTAAAATAAATCCCTCTATTTTATTGAGGCATTTAATTTAATTAATTACGCGTCAAATGTCCAAAAGCCTAAATTATCTCCCTGTTCCTCGTGTGATCGCCATTCCCCAGTGCTGGTTTACAGTTTTACAGCAGGGTTAGGAACCACTGTTTGTCGTAACTAAATAATCCGAGTAAATTACTGTATCTAACCCTGACCAACGTCACTCTGTAATGTGCATTAGATTGATCTGAAATCACCACCGGCCCTGACTGCTCGGATAGGTCTCAACAGGAAGCTGACAGATGGGTGGCAGCGCCTTGCAAGCGACCACGTTTGGTTACATTATGCCTCAGCCAAGGATTGTTATTATTCATATCGATGTGGAAAGCAACCCGTCTGATTCCCGCTTCAACCAGAATAAATAGGCAGGCAGCCAATATGATCTCGAAGACACTTTGGCTGCCTGTAACCCTATAGTGAGGGGATGCTCCCGCCAGCCTGTGTTCGATTGAAGAGCCTGCTCATTTCCATGCCAATAGCGAGAAACTTGAGGACTGGCAAAGGCCAGGCCTTGATAGGCTGTTGCATGTTTCCTTGTGACATTAATGCACAGTAAAGGCATGGCGCCTCCTTTTACAACAGCGCACCATATCACATACAGCTTAAATACAAATCTCTGCACCATAAAGCTCGTCGTCCAATCAATCATTTTACCCTTTTATTTTCAGGATAATCTTCGCAGTTGCGCTGCAGTGATTAGGGTATAATCAGTTCATAATATGCGCAGGCCTGAACGAAACACAGCTCTGCAGCAACTACCTGGATTTTCTTTCATTAAAGTGCGCGAAATGATCTGACACCCAACAGATCTGCTTTGCATAGCTTCCTCCCGACCTACGTATAACCTATCTCAGCATGAAAAACAAATCACCGCTCTCACAGACACACAATGCTGCAGCAGAGACACCAGAGAGGGACACGGATTTCATCCTTACAGTGGAACACTCTGATGCCATTCCCCTTACCCTTACAGGGTCTGGCTGTTAGGTATTTATCCAGCGACCTACCTGAAACAGAAGCTGCTGCGCTGAACGGGACGCGCTATTACTCCCCACGGCAGACTCGCGGTAACTCTTAAATGGCGCTGCAGGTCCGGAAAGGAACAATACGTGCATCTTGAACAAATTCCTGCTGCATTCTGCTGGGCATGCTTTGAAGTATAATGCATTCGAGGGCTAATAATGCGCGTAACCTTGATGGGAGAGCGTTTGGAATTTCAATGCCAGTAAAACGGTGATCGATCAGCAGCAAGAGCATGCAAACTTCGCAGGCAGCCCGGCGATTGGGCGGGTTTGGTCACGTGGTGACACTTGCCTGTATATTGATATCAGTTTCTTTCAGCCCCCATTGAGGAAGTGGGCAAGTTGGCACGGTCCATCCAGGCTGGTGGACTTTATATGCTGGTTATACCCCAGTGACAGATGGACAATGCAAGGATGAACACCTTCCTAGACTATTCCATCATTAACGGAGACACTGGGGCCTGCTCTTCCAGAAGTTACCATGCAGATCCAGGAATTGCAACTTACCAGTCCTGTGCCGTTAGTAATAATAACTGCACCGCTGATGAGCGCTACATCGTGGCCAGAAGTGTCCAAATAGGTGCTCCACCTCCTCCTCATCACCATCACCAGCCTAGTTATACACATCACAACAACCTGGGCATCTCTTACAGTGCCCACCCCAACTGTGGGGCAGGATACCCAGCCCAGAGCTTTAGCACAGGCTACAGTCATCATCACTACTCATTGAATCAAGAGGCGGATGGTAACGGAGGGTACCCTCAGTGTGCTCCTGCTGTCTACCCTGGGAACATTGGCTCGGCCATCAGCCCTCATCAGCACGGCTATGGTGGGATGGTGGGGTCAAGTCAATATTCCCATCACCCTTACGGGCAAGAGCAGCAGCAGCAGCCGAGTTTAGCCCTAGCTACAGGCTGTCACCCTCCGTCCCCCGCCCACGGCAGCCATCAGGAACATTGCTGCTCCCCGTCTGCTGAGACCCCTCCCCCAGCACAGACCTTTGACTGGATGAAGGTGAAGAGGAACCCTCCGAAAACAGGTAAATTCTATTTTCGAGGTACAATTCCTTTCCATAGGTAAATCATTGTCAGGTGAAAGCCGATACTAGCAGATGCAGTGGGGGGAAAGCGTGTCAGACTCGAGTTGAAAGAAATCTTGATCTGTTGCATGTTGTTTAAGATGATCGAATGGCCGCATCTTTCGTCTACATTGTCTTTTTTTCCCATCTATTCTTTCCTTTCCAGTCTTATCAGCGCTGTGTGAAGCATATTTTCAACACCACCTAGCTGATGACATGCAACAGTTGTAGTGTAATGCTTTTCGGCTTTTCATGACAAGACATTCCCAAACTACTAAAAAGGGAGTGATTGATTACCTATGCAGTGAGCCGAATCCAGCTGTCCCAAGCAATTGTCACAGTCTACCTGTACGATTCCTTGCCTGACTTACCTGTTATGTGCTCCTTTCTATTCACTGATTTAGGGAAGGCTGGGGAGTATGGTTTTGCTGGTCAGCCCAATACAGTGAGAACTAATTTCAGCACCAAGCAACTAACCGAGCTGGAGAAAGAGTTTCATTTCAACAAGTACTTGACCCGGGCCAGGCGGGTAGAAATCGCGGCTGCCCTTCATCTCAACGAAACCCAGGTAAAAATCTGGTTCCAGAATCGGCGTATGAAGCAGAAAAAGCGGGAGAAGGAGGGCTTCGCCTCAGCTTCTCCGGCCACTCCAGGGAGTGAAGCAAACACAGAAGACACCTCAGACAAATCGAACTCTACCTCGTCGACTCCCTCCCCATCATCATCTACCTCAGAAACGATTCATACTTCAGGCTGAAACATTCCACAGCAGCCTCCAAAACTGGAAACCATTTCATTTGATAGTTGTTTCAACTTAGGAGGGAAAGATGTAATGAGACATAAATGTCTGGGAAACAACCCCAAATAAACTTATTTTCTTTGGGGAAAATAATTAGCCAATCTCTAAATGTACCAGAGATGCACTATTATAGAAGTGTTTACACTGAGAACCAACTACTGTATAATATAATTGTCCTATTTTAATTTAATGTGTTGCATAAATATTGTAAGCTGCGCTGGTTGTATATATTTTGTCAAGAGTTTTATCTTTTTACAAGTATTTTCTAAAAAAAAAAGAAAACCAGGGTCTTATGTGACATAGCTGTAGAGTTTTTATAAGCAAAATGTTATCAATGAATCAAATATACGTGAAATGTTTCTTGTATTTGCAGAAAGCAGAGCTGAGTAGATAGGGGACCTCTCCTTAAACTGTGGACGACTTTATGTACAGAAATTACCATTGCACTGGGCTATGTAAAATTTGAGCAATGTTAAATGTGTTCCTCTCCCAAAGTACATGGGCTGTCTGAAGACCAGCAGTAGCACCTTGTTAAAATACCTCAAAATGATCATGTTTACTCCGATATTTGTTGGACTTAATTTCATAAGCTACCTGTCAATGTAAGTTACGGCCAAACGATTGTTTTCCTTGTGATTTGTGTACGGAATTTTGCATGATACAATGCTGTCAGTGTGTACTTAACCCATCACTGAGTTTTATCAGTTCTCCTGTGTGACTAGATGTATTATACAATCAGCACGTGATTTGAATCAGTTCTGAGATTTCCTGTGACTGAAATCCAGGACAGAATTTACGGGTCCAAATAATAAATTATATTAAAATTCTGCGTTTCTCTATCATGTTGCAGTTGCATGTAAGTTATCTTGAGCGTGTTACAGTTTCTCAACCCTCTGCATGAACTTGCACCCCCATCAACAGTGTTCAAAATCGTCCTTCAGATCCCGGACACTTTTTAACATCACGTTTATTTATTTCATTTATTTATTGGTGTTTTATTTATTTCAGGTTATTAATAGATAACAGTTCATGAACTTCATGTTCGCCGCTCCAACTAAACTGAACCTAAAGTCAAATGGGACAAGTTATTTTATTCACAGGAAAGACCTGCGGGTCTTTAAAGTGGCTTTTAAAGCAATGTTAAATGCTTCATATAGTGCATCTAAACACTGACCTTTTCACCTTGAATGGCTTATTTACATATATGTAAACAGGGCATTCTCCAATGACAGTGGTTGTCATCAACTTGACTTGCTTCAAAATGCAACAAAGAATTCGTTGCATTCACAGTCATACTCCAGCAAACGAAGTACGAGAAATGGAAAACACAAGTTTACCGACACAAGGTTCCAAATTAAACTATTCTCGAATTGTTTTGCTTGAACAGATTGCTGAAGCCGCGTGACTAGAATGTTGCTAGCATTTGCTTCAGAAACATGATTAGATGCAGTTTGGTGTCAATAGCAAAAGTCGATGGTGTTTTAGGGCATGTCGGCCATATCAAGGGAGATGTCTGCTGCAGAGTTGTCTGCCTTTGGAAGATTACGTTCGACGCAAAAGAGCTTCAAAGAAACCTCCAACTTTCTGTCTTACGTGTTACTCAGCGGTTCCAGCATCACTTTCTGTTTACTAAAGGAAACAAATTGAACAAAATCAAAATTTGTCAAGAATTAAACAATATGCCTCCCTATTTTTATAACTATTGGAGTGGATGTTTAGATTGCTATCAATTCATTTAATTGTACGACATCAAGAACACCTAGGGTTTAACATTTGAGATGACGAGAGTTAAAGCTGTTTCAGATAATAGGCAGAAAAAGACTCGGATTTATATAGTGCATTTTAGAGCGATAAAATAATCCCGTGGTGTATTATAACCAGTGACGTATTTCTGGAGAAACCGCGGACATAGAGTAAGAAATGAAATCAATCTTAGTAGCCTGGAAATACAAGATTCCAAGTGGAACATTTTGGATTTTATATACTTCTCAAAGTTAAATTTAATTGTTAGGGTCTCCTAACTGTTACAAAGCCTTTTGGGGTAGATATTCCAGAATTTCAGGTTCTCCGCTTTTACCCAGCTGTAGTGCCTTGCCATCTGTTGCTAGCGATTAGACGTAAAATCCGATCGCGTGGAATCCACTTGTCTTCTCACATTGCACATTTCATTTCTCTTTATTACAGACATTCGGTACCAGTTCACGGTAAAAAGAAACAAGTCTTGTTTATCTTTAGTACTTTTTAATGGATTTTTATAATCATCAGTGAATGCACATCAAATCTAAATACTAAGACAATACATTCACGAACTTTTTACAGAAAAACTACACCCACCGCGGAAGCTTAAAGGAGCCCAGTAATCAGTAGCTGACTTTAACCACATGCCATGCAAAGGAATTGCAGACTTTAATACGCTTTCAAATATTTTAAACTGACGGGGGGTTGGTTTTCAGAAAGAACCGCCGAGAGACTTCAGTCGTACCATTCAACACTAAACATGGGATGGCTTTGATCTAATTTGCTATAACGATTTTGCTCAGACAGCCAGTGTAAACATGATGGGTCGAATGGTCTCCTTCACGGTAACAATTCTGCGATTATTTCCCCCGTACCAGACAGTCAATGCCTCCCGAAAACATTCTCTTTATTTCTACATTAAGTCACCTCTTATGCAGCATTGATCTCTAATGAATAGAAATCTTTCTTCGAAACTATTTTTTAAAATAAATCGGAGACGAGGACGATCTCCAGACGACAACCCTCATCCATTTAGATGTTCACCCTCTTGAATTTACCTTTTCCCATGTAGAGATCCTGCATTTTACTCCAGGGCAATCAGATTAAAGCTGATCAATATTTACTCAGTGTGAAAGGCTGACTGAAAACCCCATAGCTAAAGAAACTGTTCCACTCGGCCTGCTCAGCCTTCTTTAATCTCCAGTTCACCGAAAGTTCAGGCCGAAATTAATTCAGAGTTGGGTCATTTTCAAATTAGCCCTCCCGTTTTCGCTCGGGGTGAGCCCTACACCAGTGACACAGTGTGAGCAAACCACGTATAATTACGAAAAAAACCTCTTCGAATACACACTAAAATACACGGTATTAAGCAAATTGTTATCCTTGTTTGAGGTCAAAGTTCATTCTATCATTGAATAAATGAATATTTAATGATATTTTATTGCCCCATTCTAATGACAGGTCACGTTCTGAGTAATCTTCTTTGTAAACATTGACGTCCTAATCGATACTGGGGTTTAGTTTTATGTCAGAACAGAGACAAAAGTGGTCAGCCACTATTGCAGGTCTAACGAGACTTTTGACACTTGATATTGTTTTAATATAACGATTTACTTCGTTGAAAGATGGCAAGTTGCAACGCAGCTCCGAATCATTTAGTATTCATTGAGTTTATAGCAACAATTTATAACGGATTCCTAACAAGATTGCTAAAAATCATCAGCCGCGCTTATATCTCACGTTGGAAGAAATTTCCCTACATTGCAGCGCCATAATGTTCAGCACCACTCTAGTTTTCGCAGCTGTTAAAATTTTGTAATATTTATAAAATTTTTCATTTTTGCAATGTGATAACATTTTGTAGGAAGTTTGTGTAATGATCTTCTAAATTTATGTAAGGAGTTAACAGCAAAGACTGCAAGTAGAACAAATCTCGGCTAGCCATGCGATCTGGCAATCAGGGCAAAGATAGCTCATAATAAATCGATCTAATTTAAAAGTAAACTACAGTGAATTAGTCAATCTTTCCTGAACGCAAAATAACTAAGCTGTAAAGACCAGTAAACGACCTCCAGCTCAAATTGTCAAATCAACCCTTCAACTCTCAATCACTCATCACCATTAGGGAAACAGACGAGCAAAGATAATTTAACAATATGAAGAAAAGTCTATAGAGAAATGCACACATAAGACAACGTGATAAATATTGAAGGAATATTTTTGACATTGGTTGTGTTAGAAGAAGTGTTAATCAAGTGCATTTTCAATTATCTACAATATAAATCGCTGTGGAAGATTTAACTATGTGAGAAAAAAGGTGCAGCATAGATTTAACAGGACCCAGATGATACTTAACTATCAAGGGCTGAGTTATCAGAAGTACAACTTAAACCAAAACAAAATTGATATAAATCTTTTATTTCTTTTCAACAATTATAAGTTCACAAATTGGTTCACTTTTCTACTGAAACCATTTCAAGTGCATGTGTTTTCTACAGTGCAGTTTCACCAGCGGTTCTGAGGATCCGGAAATTAACACGAGCTCTTTTATATTTCAGATGAAACAACCTCTAATTGTCTTTGTCATTGTGCAGAATAAGGCAAAGCAATTCGTGAATTACTGTGAGCCTTATTGGAAATATTTTCCATATTTGTCAACTTAGGCTGATGTTGATTTAGTTGGACAGTAGTTTCTGCTGTCATGAACGTAAAATAGAAAACTACAAGCGCTTCTTGCATTTACAAATTCGCTTTAAATACAACAGGCGTGAACTGAACAGCCAGTACAGTATTAATCTACATCATAGCATAGCAATTTGTTTCGAAATAATTAACTGAGTCTACACGTAGGACAATCCCAGTTTTGACCTTTTGATAGTTTTGCCCATAAGGTTAAACAAACGTACGTCAGGTTGTAAGGACCGATTCATCATTTTAAGAGGCCATGCCAAGAAGTTAGCAATGCAACAGCAACTCTCGAGTGATACCTCACATTTTATATTTACAAACAATATTATTACGTTCAAAAGAAGGAAGGAGTCAAGTATTGTGAAATAGGAATTATTAAGAAAACACACTGTCAACACATTGCAAATCAACACTCATTCTGTTTCTTCTGTCCAATGCATACCTTTACACATTACTAACCGAAAAAACAAAAATATTTAAACAAACTCTACAATCATTTGTATCCAAGCATTTTGAAATTTTCATTCTGATCAATATAACAATTTTGAAGAACTGCGGAACTTTTTAAATTTGGCAATTGATGTACAATGTTTCATTAAATTTTCCCGTTGATCAGTACGGTCATACATGCTGATGTATATTCACATATGGACCAAGGATCTGTTTTTCTCTTGTCCTGTTGTATTAATATAAAATTTCGAAATTCAATTATATTGATCGTTAGTTTAAGCATAACTCTCGCAGTTAATACCAGGGCATATAGAGAGCCTGGGGGATCGATAACAATCAGAACGGCTAATCGGATGAACTGTATTCAGCGCTATTTCATACACGTACACAATTCAGAAGAGCGCTGTCATTTATTTGCATCAAACCAAATTTTCAAAAACGTTCGCTTCAAAACGAAGAGATATTGCTGCCAGCTAAAACGTATTATTTTAAGAACTTCGATTATTTTTCGTTCAATTGACGTTAACAGGAATAGCCAAATCTTTCTTATTGCGAAATGGCTCGGGAAATCAACTATTCTTGCGGTAAAATTCTACACCTGGGAACCGTTTCGTTGGAGCTGCTTCTCAGTTTATCCACAGTCTGCACTTTTAATGACAGAGCAATGGTCGCAGCTTTAGGATAGGAACATCTCATGATCAAAGCTTTTCTACAATCGTACAACTCTCCTTCAAGTTTGTAATTTTTGTAATTTTTGAGAGAGGTAACAGCAATGTGCTAAACAGTTTATTATAAATATAGACGAACGTAGGGACTTGTTATTCCCATCCTTTTAACAATAGTCGCTTTGTTAGCTGGAGGCAAATCAAAGAACGGGACTTGAAAACGTTCGACATTTCAGGCTGGAATCACCGCGCGACAATATGAGAAACTTTTGGTGAGATTCAGCTTGAATAGTACACACTCTCTTTCAGTGGACGGCACCATGGAATGGTTACACCGCAGAAGGAAGTCATTCGACCTTGTCCAGTAAATACACCATATTCAGCACATACCAATTTCTCAGAGATGCAATCTGCTGATAATTCTGCCCAATTCGGTCTTGTATGCGGCACTCTTCCGCCAAAACGTGGAATAACTAAATAAGCAAATCGACAAAATTCAAAATATTTTATAAAAATACAATATCAAAATATTACGAAGATCAGGCTGGCTTCATTCTTGAAAATTACACATGCCACTAATGACCTGTCAACAAATGTATAACAAGTGCAAACCTGATTAAAGTTGTCATTTAAATATTATTTATGTCAGCTTTCTATATGTCTCAACATTGTGCTTTGGAAAAAAACCTATAAATATACACTCACAAAAACTGCAGATTTAATTTTAAAAATATGCGTTTCAAAATGTAAGGCCACTGGTAATTATGAATGGGCTCCAAGCGACCAGGTAGTCTGATCATTCTTATATAATTGTCCTTCTAGTGTCCTGTTTGGGTGCTGTCTTCGGTTCAGGGACTTGATTGCTAAACAAAAGCAGTGGAAGTTTCGCTTTGGGTTGCGGTAGATCGTTGTACTCAGAAGAGAGATCTTATTTGTTTTCACTTTGTAAACTACCGGTTTCGCTGCAGTTTGGCGCCTGTACCGCAGTTATGCGGCTCACACTTGGAATCTGACTCGTTTAGTAGCTATAACATCAAAGTCACTTGTTTTGCCTTTTTTTGTAAAATTATTGCTCGAAAATAAAAGACGTTTTCCTCCTCTTCAGTGTGTCGCAGAATTGTGTGTATACAGGACCAGAAGGGAGAAAATAAGAACAGGTATTGGTGGTGTAATAAGCTCTTGTGCAGATCAATGGTACTTGCATAGAAGAAAGATTCTGGCATGTTGAATTGTACTGTCATTTGTCGACTTAATTTTCTACTTTTCAGACCTGCTGTTCTGTCGTTAAAAAAAAGCCCTATTTTTAAAAAAATCCATCTGACCTTCGATTTGAGACAATTTGAATGCCATTTAGGTACAACAAATGCAATAACTTCATTTGCCATATGCTAATATTTAACATACAATAAAACACCTAATCAGCTGATTTTAAAATCATAGGACAATCTGTAAAATTTATTCAAAAGTTTTATAACACAGGATTTATGAAATAGATCTCAGTAGTGTCTTAAATTTTATCATTGGAACCAATCTGTGCCCCTTTAAATAAGATGAGGTCTTATAGCAAACAGAACCTTGAATATGATGTATAGTTTGCATGTAAATGGCATACATCCTAAAGATTTTTTTTCTTTTATCTGTGTATGAGTGTTTAACCCAAGCACAAGGTTCCTTGAATAGCTTTCCTAGATCTTGATGCCAACCAGTATTTAGACTGGACTTCAAGAGTGACCTGAGAGAAGCTACACTTCTTTATAATGGTTCACATGGCCTGAAACTATGAGAAAGTAACTAACTTGGTTTCTCAGTATAATGGAAATCTGGAATAAAACCACAATAGGTTGTTTTCATTATGAAGGAAAGATGTGGGAGCACTCAGGAAAATGTAAAATTAATAAGCAACGAAAGAGTTGTTGAAGACATAGAGCAGAGAAACAAAATAACAATGTGATTTAAAAAACAAGTCGTGTGGTTGGAAGGGCTGGAGAATTGAACAGATGTTTGATGACTTTTGTGAGCTTTAGCAATGATGGGGACGTAAGGGAAAAGCTGACAAATTAAAGATGTGAATACATAAAGTTCACATTACAAAATAGATGAGTTCATAGCACACGTACAAATATATAGATTTGATCTAAAAACCATTTTGCAGATGTGATTGCTGAGTGGCCAGTCAGAATTAAACATTCCAGAATACCTACTCTTCAAACAAAAATGGAAAATGGAAAAGAGTGGAGACGGTGTAGTTTTGATAATAAAATATTGGCTAATATCTGTTGAGAGTGTGGATCCTGGATCAGGAAGTCAAGATTTAGAATCCAGTTAGGTGCATCTAATAAACAACAAGGGGAAGAAAACAATAATGGGAGTAGCTTATGTGCCCCTAATAGTATTTGAAGTGTTAAGCAGTGTATAAATAAGGAAATCACGCAATCAGTCTTCCTTGTCTATCACAGAAGTGGAACGAAAGGTGTAAATGATATCTTGAATGAGTATGACAAAGGTAAACTAGCAAACCTCATCCCTCTCGACCTATTTACATTCTTTGACATGGGGGTGACCATACTACTCACCTCAGACACTTCTGCAGGTTGTCCAGCTGTTTGAAAATGCACATGTCTGGTTCTATTATTTTCTACGCATAATTTACAGTCAAAGAATAACCTCCAGTGCTGCAGTTTCCCACTCACACACTGTCTGGTATTCTCCAAGGATCTGTCCTTGGCCCCTTGCTACTCTTCGTCTCCCAGTCTCGTTGAGGTGATCAAGATGTTTAGCTGCTGGATTCCATGCTGGAATTCACTTCCCAAGTCTCTCCTCCTCTCTTCCGTGCTTTCCTCCTTTAAGAAAGCCATTAAAATCTGTCTGAAGAAGGGTCACTGGACTCAAAATGTTAACTCTGTTTCCTCTCCAAAAATGTTCTCAAGCCTGCTGAACTTCTTCAGCAATTTTTATTTATGTTTCAGTGTTCCAACATCCGCAGTTCTTTGTTTTAATTGAAAATCTATCTCTTGTCAAAGATTTTGGTCATTCACTCTAATGTTGCCTTATCTTGATTGGTGTCATATTTTGTTTTATATTGGTCCAAAGAAACACTTTGGCATGTTTTATTATAATAAAGACAGTAATAATACAGTTGCTATTATTGGTAATGCAATCCAAAAATACAGCATCCATATATACAATTATATATATGCACCCAACTGTACCTCACCACCAGAATGCTTGATCGCTTTCTCCAAATATTCAGTCTTTGGCTGCCATTCAGGGCTTAACAAGCAAAAATCTCCTATAATTAAATATTGAGCAAACTGAAATCTTATTTTTGGTCCCTAATTCAAACATTGTTCACTAGTCACCAACACCATCAATTTCCCAGGAAAACTGAGACTGAGCCAAACTGTTCACTGCCTTGGTACTATACTTGCCTGAAATGAACTTTGGATTACGTCTGCTCCAATCTAGAACAATCTGGGACAATCTAGAAAGAGAAGCCATAGCTTTAGGGTAAGGGATGGCAGGTTTAAAACAGAGATGAGGAGATAACAAGGTGTAGAGCTGGATGAACACAGCAGGCCAAGCAGCATCAGAGGAGCAGAAAAGCTGATGTTTTGGGTCGAGACCCTTCTTCAGAAATGAGGAGAAGTTCCATCACTTTGACCAACTATTTCTATGTCAGTAATATTGCCTGATTTGGTTCCTAGCACAGCTTGCCAGCTGCTGATGCACCCATCCCTGGCTTTGTTATGCAAAAAATTGACTATTCCAATGTGCACCTTGCCAACTTCCTCCATTTCCTGTTCACCTATCGGCTGTGCCTGCTGACCTACCACTTGATCCTGGTTAGACAACTGTCTCATTTTAAAGTTCTCAACCTTGCTTTTAAATCCTTCCTTTTTTTCACCTTTCCTGCCTTTGTAACATTCTCCAGCTTCACAGTAATCTGAGATATCTGCTCTCCTCTAATTTCGGCTGCTTGTGCATCCCTTGTTTCCCAGAAATACAACATTGGTGGTTATAGCTTAAGATGCCTACTCTCTTTATTCTGGACTTTCCCTTCTAAACCTACTCATATTTCTACCTCGTTTTCCTTTTTCTGGGGAATTATTTAAAGCTACCTCTTTGACAAAAGTTTTGGTCATCTGCTCCAATTTCTCCTTAAGGGGCTTGGTGTCAATGTTGGTCTATGACACTCCTGAATAATATCTTGGGATATTTTATTACGTCAAAGGTGCAACATAAATATGACTTGTTTTTGATTAAATTAAAGCTGCATGTAAAAAGTTAAATGCAGAAATTATGGGGTAATTAAATCTTCAAAAACACTGAGCAGACCAAATTTTCAGTAATTTAATTTTCTAGGGTATAAGTTAGTGGAATGTGTTTGGGATCATTTCCTGGTTCAGTATGTCAAGAAACAAATAAGAGAGCAGTTTATTTTGGAGCGAGTTCTGTGCATTTAGAGAAGGCTAATTTATAGCCTTGTCATAAACTAGTTTCTTAAACAGTATCGATATGATTGAATTTCTTATTGAATGCAATAAGAATTGGAACAAAATAAATGATCTACATTTGAGGGGTGAGTTGACTGATGCAGGTTGAGAAAGAAGATCATCAACAATTATAGTACATTAGCGATGGTAAACGTAACTTGCTTACTTACAAACTAGCAATGATTATACTAATCCTAAATGAAAATTGGTCAAATTGTGGTTATTAAATAAAAGAGATTAAAGTAAGAGGCTTATATATAGTAACTGTAAAGGCATTAATGAGCCTGTACCTGGATTATTGCATACAATTTTGGTTCCTTTATTTGGGGAAGGATGTAGTTGTATGATTCGGAGGAGATCCACTAAGATTGATTCCAGAGATGTGCAGTTTGTCTCAAGAACAGAGATTGAGCAATTTAGGCTTATACAATCAATCATTTAGAAGAATGAGAAGCGACCTAACTGAGGCATATGCGATTCTAAAGGAGATGGACAAAGTTGACATAGAAGGGATGTTTCCTCACGTGGGACAATCTAGAATGAGAAGCCACAGCTTTAGGGTAAGGGATGGCAGGTTTAAAACAGAGATGAGGACATAACAAGGTGTGGGGCTGGATGAACACAGCAGGCCAAGCAGCATCAGAGGAGCAGGAAAGCTGACGTTTTGAGTCGAGACTCTTCTTCAGAAATGAGAAGAAGTTACTTCTCTTAAAGGGTGCTGAATCTGTGGAATTCAGTATCGTAGTGTGTGTTGGATGCTGGGATATTGAATAAATTTAAGGAGGCGTTAGACAGATTTTTAATTAGGAATAGGATGAAGGGGTATGGAGGGCAGGCAAAAAAGGAGAGTTGAGGCCAAGATAAGGTCAGCCATGGTGGAACAGGCTTGAGGGCTGAATTGCCTCCTCTTGCTCCTATTTCTTATGCTATGTTCTGATAATTTTGTTAAGAGGAATAGTCAACTTGAATATTAAGAGGATTTTGAAATTTAACCAAATAATGATAAAGAAATTAGTAAAGGAAAAGCAATAGAATAGTTTGGTAAACTAACAGGAAATATAAAAACATGTACAAAAGCCTCTAAAAGGTATGTGAAAATGAGCAGATTAGCAAAAGTAAGCATGAATCCCTTAGAGATAGAAATAGGTGACATTGGAGGGTGGAATAAAGAAACAACACTGCCTTCGTTGTAGTTGACATTAAAAAATAGCATTCTGGAAGTAGTGAGGAACAAAGTGCCAAGTGAAAGTGAGCAAACTCATTGGCATTAGCAAAGAATTAATCCTAGATAAACCTAATAGAACAAAATACTAACATATTCTACAAACCTGATGCTGTATGCTCTAAAACTTCATAAAGATAGATGTTACATTGGTTTCAATCTTCCAGAATTCCCCAGACTCTCAAATGGTTGTCATGCATTGGAAGGTAGAAATATTATTCTCCTAATTGAGAAAGGACTGGGAGAGTAAAGAGCATACTACAAGCCAGTAAATTTGACATCAGCTGTAGGAAAATGTCAGAATCTATTACTAGAGACAAAATGACAGGCAACCAGAACATGTTAGGAAATTTAGAAGTTTTTGAATGTGTACCTAATAGAATAGAAAGTAGGGAATTAGTAGGTTTGGTGGACTTAGTTTCCAAAAAGCATTCAAAAAGGTGCTGCAAAAGTGTATTCCTCCTTAAATAAAAGACCAAAAATGTGCTGACTACTGTAGGTGTGCTCTCATCAATACTCCGAACAGGTGAGGCAATATTTCCCTACTTTTATACCTCCCCTTTCAATGAAGATTAACATTCCATTTGTCATCTGAATTAATTCCTCTTTTTTCAATACTGTAGCATTATGTGATGATGTTTATTGTGGTACTGTGGTCGTGTTCTTATCTCTGGGCAAGGAGGCTTGGATTCAAGTGCCACCAAACTTAGAGGTGTGTCACATCATGTCCATACAAATTGATTTGAAAGGGAAAAAAAAATGTTGTGATGTGTGTGCAGTCTGAGGACAGCCATACCTCTCTGACTGCACCATTCGTAACTGGAAGCGATGTGATAATATCACTAGGCTAACAACCCAGAACTCCAGTCTAATGTTCTGTGAATTAAATTTGAATCCCACCAGGGCAGATGGTGACATCCAAATTCAACCTAATAAAAATCTGGACCTGAAAGCTTGCCTAACTGTAACCATTATTGTAAAACTGCACCTGGTGTACTATTATCCTTTAGGGAAGGAATTCTACCATTCTTATTTAGTCTGGCCTACATGTAACTCCAGATCCACAGCAATACAATTGGCTCTTAATGGCAATTATTGCAGCACCATTCTTCCAAGCATTACAATTATTTCTTGATTCATACACTGCCAATGTAACTATGCTGTTAGAGGTTGATAAACTCATTCAACTAAGTGACATCTTTCCCTTTCTATTTCTTATCTTCACCCAAACAATTTAACATCTTGGTCTTTAAGCCCAGGTATATTCTCATTATTATTCTGATCTCATCTATTAAAGAAGTAAAGTTGCCATAGTCTTATAAGACCATAAAACTCAGTAGAAAGACAAATTATAGTGGTTTAACCTGAGGGTCAGAATTCCTCTGATGAGAGGAGAGTTTGAGAAGGAGAATCGTTCATGGAAACCTCACCCATGCAGGAACTGAACCCATGATGTCATCAGTTATTGACAGAGCCATCTAAATCCTTTTCTTTCACTCCTTCACAGATACTAAATACCCTTGAGTATGCAGTGCCCAGACTTGGTCAATTTGCCCTGCCTTGTTTCAGGCAAAGAGCAAGGCAACAGTGCCGCACCATTAAATCTCAGTACTGTCACCACTGCTTCATGAATCAGAACACATTTCTCTCACACCAAACTTTAAACCATGTTTTTAGCTCTCTGATCTTATTTACCATTTGCCAATTTGCTTGTAGACTTGGTAAAAATCTATAGGTCATCAATTTTGTGGTTTTACTTTTTAAGTTTAGCTCCTATGTGCCTGTATACTCTCAGCAAAACTTCTTTCCTAGTTCTGCCTATGGCATTATTATTATCTATATGGACCATAACAAATAGATGTTTCCTTTCCATTCAAACTTCTTCTCTGGCCCAAGATACGTCATTAACCCTAGCACTCAGCAGGCAACACAGCCTTTGGGAGTCACAGTCTGAACTGTCTATCCGAATAATTACACTGTCCCCTCTGCCATGTTCTAATATATTATGAAGTTTCAGTCAATAAAATAATCTAAAATTTGGTCACAGACTATTAAAGTAACCACTGCAATCATGCAGCTATTGGCATTCTGAGCTGACGTCAGTCTTGAGTATTGAACAAAAAACCTAGTTAAATACGGATAATTTACAGCCATCCAGGGAATTCACACATTCCTTTGATTAAGGATAGATGATCAAAAAAACTATGGCATTTCACCCTGGGGGCAAAGTGCAAAAAGGCAAGGAAGGGATGCTGTGAGCATCAAAGTAGGCACTGAATGAGTGAGTGCTAAGAGAATGAACGAACAAGCAGCCCTGAGATGCATCCTAGTTGAATCCATGAGATGGGTGCATGTCTCTGAATGCAAAATCTCCTTGAGCAGCATTGCAATGAGAGGCAGCGATGTGTGAAAGTGTGGCATTTCAGTACAGAAGCGTGTTAGAAATGGATTGGAGATGTACCATGATGATGCAATGGGGCAGGCATGTGTTAGATGCCAAGGATGGAGAGCTGTACAGAGTCACTGTCCATGAAGTGTGCTCCGAGATGTTGGTGCCTTGGTATCCAAGATGAAATTCTGGATAGGAAAGTGGCAAACTGAAGTTGTCAGGTAACTGCTTTGATGTTCACATCAAGAATTTTTGCCATCCAGTTTCTATCTAGTGGTTGGGAGAATGTGAAACTGTACATTAATGAAGTGAAAGTAGGCAACAATGAATTGCTCGTATGTGCTAATGCGTGTAGATTGGCATCTCACTGTTCATGAGGAAGAATCTCGTCTTGTTTTGAAACACATGCTTGGAAAATAGGCTTCTGGCTTTTGACATTGATAAGCTCCTTGCTGGCCATCTCATATGATTATTCCAACTTTCTTGCTATTGTCCACAAAGTTCAAGGTCTGAGAAATTCTGCCTAATATCTCCATGTAACGGCCATTCTGCTCTTGGAATGCTTCAGTGTTTCAATGAAGCCCAGTCAAACTGGGGGAAGTATTTCATGTTTCAACTGGGCAGTTATCATCCGCAGAATGCATAGAGGAGATCAACAATGTTATGTTATAATCTCTGCCTCCACTTCACTTCTTACGTTTGCTAATTTTGGCTTTTACTTGGTCCTTTCTTTCCATCCTTTACTTTGCATTTGGACAGCAGTTAATCAAGATCCTACCATTCACACCTCCTCTCAACACATCTCTTCTTCCTTTACTTGTCTTATTTCCATTCCCCTTGGCGTTGCCATTCAACATCATATGTCTTCCACTTTATCACAGAGCCCTTTTACCCATGTTTCCCCTTATCACTTGCTCAAAGATATTATATTTTTAACTTTTCCCAGACCTAATGAAATGTCACAAACCTGAAATGTCAATTCTGTTTTCCATTCTGACTATGATGCCAAATCCACTGAGCATTTCCAACATTTTCTGACATTATTGTTAAATAATTTAGACAGATTAAGTGAATGGGGAAAAATATGGCAAGTGGGATATATAATAGTGGCTTTTTTGAAACTACCCACATGGTAAGAAAAACGGAGAAGCAGAAAAGTTTTCTATGATGAGAGGCAGCGAAATATTAGTACTCAGTGTGATTTGTATTCGTGCACATGAATCATAATAATACGCAGATGTAGCAAGCAATTGGGAAAGCAAATGCAATGCCAGTCTTTATTACAGAGGGATTGCGGTACAGGAATAAGAACATCTTCCTCCAATTATAGAAGGCCTTGGTGAGATCAGAGCTACAATACTTTGTGCAGTTTATGTCTCCTTGTTTTTAAGGAAGGATATTTGTATCTTAGAAGGGGAAGAGGAAGTTCTGGACTGATTCCTGGAATGAAGAGGCTGTTCTAGGAGAAGAGATTGCATAGACATGTTCTGTACACCCCAGAGTTTCTCAGAATGACAGATGACTTCACTTAAAGAGATAAAAGGTACTGCAGATGCTGGAGAATCCGAGATAACAAGCATGGGGCTGGATGAACACAGCAGGTCAAGCAGCATC